>VWZE01020217.1:39472-94740 GCA_013396675.1 Eubucco bourcierii
AGAGTAAAGTGGCAGAATCCCCTCCCTTGCCCTGCTGGCCACGCTGCTCTTGATGTAGCGCAGGACTCGGTTGGCTGTCTGGGCTTCACTCACACTGCAGGCTCATGATGAGCTTTTCATCAACCCAGACTCCAAGGTCCTTTTTTCAGGGCTGCTCTCCAGCCATTCACCACCCAGCCTGTATTTGTGCTTGGGATTGTGCCTACCCAGGTGCAGGACCTTACACTTGGCCTTGTTGAATTTCATGAGGTTGGCCTGGGCCCACCTCTCCAGCCTGTCCAGGTCCCTCTGGATGGCATTCCTGCCCTCTAGCAAGTCGACTGTGCCACACAGCTTGGTGTCATCTGCAAACTTGCTGGCAGTTAACTTTAAGCCTTTTGGTCATCCTTCTTCCGTGGTGGATTTTTACTACCATTGTTAATTATTAGTTTGCTTGCAGTTCTGGGATATACCAGTCCTTCTGTACTTAGCTCTAGTGATCAAAAAGGCCTTTGTTGTTTGTTTGTTTGTTTGTTTGTTTTTTAATTATTGAAAAATCTGAGAGTATTTTACTTCTACTTAAAAAAAAAACCAAAACCAACAAACAAACTGAAAAAAAAAACAACTGAAACCACAACAGATTTTGAAATGTTAAACTTTTATATAAACTTGCCTGGTGTTTGGAGCCTCAGATGTAATCTCTTTTTCGTTACCTAAGGTCACGTTATCACAGAGTCACAGAATGTTAGGGTCTGGAAGGGACATCAAAAAATGATCCAGTTCCCCTCACCAGAGCAGGATCAGCTTTACCAGATCACACAGGAACACATCCAGACAGGTCTTTAATATCTCCAGAGAGGGAAACTCCACAATCCCCCTGGGCAGCCTGTTCCAGTGTTCTGTCACCCTCACAGTGAAAAAATTCTTCCTCGCATTTCCATGGAACTTCCTATGCCTCAATTTCTACCCACTGCCCATTGTTCTGCCTTTGGATATCACTGAAAAGAGCCTGACTGCATCCTCTTGGCACTCACCCTTTACATATTTATAAATATGAATGAAGTCACCTCTCAGTCTCCTCTCCAAGCTGAAGAGCCCCAGCTATCTCAGCCCCTCCTTGTAAGGAAGATGTTCCACTCCCTTATTCATTTTCGTGGTTCTGTACTGGACTTTCAAGAAGTTCCCTGTCCTTTTTGAACTGAGGGGCCCAGAACTGGACAAAGCATTCCAGATGCAGCCATTAAGCATTAAAAGTAGATACAGAAAACAACTTACTTAAATCAATGCAAACACAGACATGTCTATTCAAACTAATATTAAAATCTGCCCAATAGTTTTCAATTTTAAAAAGTGAATTTCAAAGAAAAGTTTGGTAGAGTCGTTTACATAGCTGTGGAGTATCATTAGCTTGACCAGTCACTCAATTACAACTTTCACTTTATATTTTACATAGTTATGATCAGAGTGGGCAGTTCCTCATTGCTAGAGCTACAGAAGGACATATCTTTATTCTAGATGCCCGACCTTCAAAACTATTCCAAGTCCTTGGATATGTAGGTAATATACGTAACATTAATTGCATTGTGTTTTCACTATTTGTTGTATTTTAAGTATACTTGCTTGTCAGACTAAGCCACTCTCCTTCATTCTACTTTTTTCTTTTTGATGGCTATACATATTCCTCCCACCTATTTTGTCCTGACCAATCTGGTTTTTTTTTTGGTTTGGTGTTTTTTTCCTCTGTAATTTTAGCTAGCAAGTGCACCAATATTACATTTCCTCCAGGCACGTATAAGTCACAGGAAAGAGAACAGATTATCTGACCAACTGATTACAACTCCGGTTCTTTACTGGTGAAGAACTTTAGACCTTTGTGGTTCCCCATATGAGAATTTAGACTAAAAGCCTATAGATCATGATAGCAGTCTCCTATTACCAATGTCCACCCTAGTCATCTGCTTAGAGAAGGGCTTTATCTGGCAGTTATCAACAGACAGCCCCAAAATCTATACAATTCAAGCCAGATATAAAATCAGATTGGATTTTATTTAACAACAACAACAATAATAATGATGCTAATAATAATAACAACAACAACAATAGCAGCATTCCAGCACCCAATGCTTCAAGCTGAAGTTGTTTGGGTGTAGCACTTTCTGAAATCAGGTAGTGGCTTGTCTGATGTTTTAATGCAAGTTCAAAACTGTATGGATGAGCCGAGATGTGTTTTGGACAGGGATCTTGTTGTTTCACATTATGATACCTTAGTAAAAACAATGTTACCATGCTTCAGAAATGATTTGCATTGGTGTTCCCTACCTGCTTCAGTGTTGGAAGATGAAGTGCTGGATCTTTCTGTAGTTTCTGACTTCAAGAGTGACTTAGTTGAAGTAATGATACTTCTTAATGTAGCAGAGGTCCAGAGAGCAAGACTGGAAATTTTCTTTCTACCTTCATCTCTCACAACAGGTAAGAATTGAAATATATATTATGTGATACTTTTCTAAGGCAAAAACATATTATTGGCACCCTCTGACACAAAAAACCCCAACCTAACAATTTTCATTCCTTTCTTCATCTCAGCTGTATGTTCTCTGAGGAGACCATTTCTCATACAGCAGTATGTAGACATAGCCAGCTGGAGCAATTCAGCAGAAAGACTATGATATTTTGAAGAAAAGCTAAAGAAGGAAGGAAAGAAATTATTCACTTGCAGAATTACAAACTCACCACTTAACTACTACTACTACTACTACTACTACTACTACTACTACTGGTTGTTGTTATTATGACTACAATGTGAGCCACAGAGGCACAACCCATAGAGTTAGTATTAAGATAGATGTCTTAATTCCTGTCTCCTCTTTGAAAACTCACATCATGCTGACTCCTTGCTGAGGTTGGTTTTCATTACTTGGTAGGTGAAGCACCTGCATTAGTGGTAGTGATGCCTCTTCCTCTTTGTTTCCTTTTTCAATCTTTTAGACAATGATAAATATGTTACTGAACAGGGAATGCTTGATGCTAGTGCCATTAAAAGGGAGCAGTATGATCTGGATTACCCTTTGAGCTCAGCAGTCAGATTGAAGGATAACATTGTGTATGGCTACTGTAGCTGCACACCTTTCATCTGTAAATACCATCTTTCTGAAGAGGTAATTCTCTTTATTTTGGGTGGCAGTTGTAGGGGAAGGGGTAATTAATTACTGTGAGATGATATTTTAAAAATATTAAGATAGTTTATTAATATTAAATATTCAGGACTCACTGCACCCTGAACACCAAAATAATAACAGGTTCTTGCATCATTATGGAAACTAGATACAGCTTATAATAGGTTCTAGAAATTACTAGTAAATATATACATTAATTGAACTTGATTAAACTGGAAGAGAAAGCTTTGTGGTCGGTGTACCGCTTGTGGTCAATACACTGCTTGCTCACTAGATGGGTGCAAAGAGCAACTTTCTGCTTATGGCAGAAGGCAATTAATGATTCCAAGAGGCTTTTGGTATTTACTCACAAAAATATTATCTGACAGTACCCAAGGCTCGTGGTGGGGTTGCTGTCGGTAACTGTTAGAGGCTTTAGAGTTTCCCCAGGCTTCTGGGCACTGGAGAAAGGAGACAGAGGATCTCTGACCTGATCCTGGCTTTCTGGACAATTTGTGTTGTCTCCAGGGCTTCCATCTGGGCAGAAGGCTTTCAGGTGCAGGCAGATGTCTTGCGGTGTGCAGTCTGGGCACGGTGTCACGCCGGCTGTGCAGGCCAAACGCATGGAGGTATCAGAGCCTCAGCTCAGGATGAAGGAGGCAGCAGGCATGGATGCAATAGCAGACACACCTTGTAATGGCAAAGCGCACACACTGCTCCCTGCTCATCTCCTTTTTATCCAACAGAGGCCAAGACTGATGGGCCTTTGGCCACAGGATAGCCAATCTAATGGCAGTTATCCAAGATTTGACCATATTGGGTGAAGCCATAGGCTTGCTTTACCCTTTTTTGGGCAGAACACAGCCTTACACAAGGCACCCTGTGTACCTTGCTTACCACAGTTGCTGGGCAGGCCACAGACCCCAGACTTAGTGGCTCCAGCTTCTTTGTCCTTTTTCCAGTGGTTGCTCTCCCCAGAATAGAAGGAGGGAGAGCAGAAAAACGTGCCTGGGCAAGCCAGGATATGTACAAGCCTAATTTGGCCTGCTTAGGCCTACCACGACAGCAGTTAAACAAGGCTGAACAAAGGCTGAGGATGAAGTGAATATAGCAGGACATTATGGTAAAGAAAGCCTCTCTACGTTAAAAATGCCTACTCTGTCCATAAACGTCAGCTGTCAGTATCAACTCTGTAATCCAGCAGCATTTTAAATTGTAAAGGATGTGATAACCCACAAAGCTCTTATTAGTCTTCCCAAAATGGCATAGATGCTTCTATCATCTGAACTCCTGCTAACACTTTGTTTGTTTGGCAGAATATCTTGGAAGAACCATCAGTATATTTATCAGAAAAGAAGACTCCTAGCAATCAGTTTGGATCAGGTTTCCTCTGTTTATCACCTAACAGCCTGTGGCTGGCAGCAGCAGCAAGGGATGGTGTTTTGTTCATCTATGACACCTTTACTATGGTAGGCAGGCATCCAGGAACAGGCTTTGTTTGGTTTACATGAGAAAGGGGTGTGAAAACTACTTACTTTCACTGCAAGCTTTTCTTCAGATGAGTATAAGGTGTTCCAGGAAAACCTTATGTTCAACCTGTATATTGAATGTGAGCTGACATAGAATCATAGAATCATAGAATGGTAAGGTTGGAAGGGACCTCAAGGATCATCTAGTTCCAACCCCCTGCCATAGGCAGGGACACCTCCCACTAGTACAGGTTACTCAAGGTCTCGTCCAACCTGGCCTTGAACACCTCCAGAGAGGGAGCATCCACAACCTCCTTGGGCAACCTGTTCCAGTGCCTCACCACCCTCACTGGAAAGAACTTCCTCCTGACATCCAGTCTAAATCTCCCCTCTGCCAGTCTAAACGCATTGCCCCTTGTCCTCTCATTACAAGACCTTGTCAATAGTCCCTCCCCAGCCTTCTTGTAGGCCCCCTTCAGATACTGAATATAGTGTGACTGTTTTTATAATGAATGTGTATATGATTATACAAACTACTTACTTTATTCTCTGGTAAATCTTAGGATAGATCATTTCACTACCTTTTATGTCCTGCACAATCAATATACCACAAATTTACCCCATGTGTAGTAAAAAATCTTAAACTTACAAATCTTATTTGCTTATGTATTGACATTTTGGATGGACTTCAATCTAAAAATAAGAAAGCATAATTTACAGATATTTTTCATTCAAAAAACACATTTGCTGATACTGTTTCTGTGATTTTTTTTTAGGGTATTCTTGCTCAAAAACATTGTCACTCATATCAAGGAGGGGGAATTGGGTCCATGGTATTTTCACTGGATGGCAACTTTATCCTTGTTAATGGCAAAAATGATGGTGCCCTGGTGTGTCTGAAATGGAAGTATGTATAACATTGGAGACCAATATTAGTGGTGTAAATTTTTGTTCTCTCACAGACTACTACTTCTGATTCTAGACTTCTTTTTTGTTAGTTTCAAAGTAAGGAGAAGAATTGGATAGAAATAAAATCACTCTTCTCATCTTTAGGGGTGATCTTCCTAACTCACGAAGAGTCTTGTACTTTGGGTTATGGTTGCAGTATGAAATATAGGAGAGTCTTCTGATAAGTATCACCCATAGCAAGCTTCTTAGCACTTTCAAATAAACCATCTGGAAGGATCTCCCTGGGGATATATGTGATATAATTTCACAAGATACTATTTTAAGTTAGCTGTTAGGAGATATCACAGCTTTAATGGGAATTCAGCTGTGGCTCTTATCAGATATTAGCAGTAAGAGAAACTTGAAACTACAGCTTTTCTGTGATATTAAAAAATGTTCAGGTAGATGCACAGATTAAAGATGACTCCACCAGAGAGATACTTCTAATCTATTTCTAGAATTTCTAATTCTGTGGAAACCTCACTTAATCGTGCAGTTCTAAAACAATATTTAATCTTGTATACAAATATTGAATAAGAATGTTAAAACAACTTAATTATGTTACAATAAATATTTAATACTTCATCCTTTCCCATAATGCACAAAAAAGACATCAATTCCTTTCTGTTTACTAGGAAGATAAAGAAAATTGAAGTTGAGGAAGCAGCTTTTCATTGGCAATCCCTTCTTGCTATACTGAACAAATCTACTTTGAATGAAAATGTTGTTTTAAAATCTATGGCAGAATGGCAGTTTGACCCAGAATTCACATCTGAATCACTTCCAGGAGAGAAAGTTAAGGTGCTTTCTTTGTTTTTACAGGGAACAAAATTGTTTTCATTATCCTAAAATTGCACGTGATAAAAGCTGTCCTCAGAACAAACTCTTGATGCTTTTGTAAAAGTAGAATACCCTTGAGGATAGGCTGGATATATTTAATTATTAATTTGTAGGATATTATTATCAAAGACATTGAATGGTTATGAGAAGCATCTTCAGTTTCACCTGGTTTCTTCAAGCACTGAAAACTCTGTAAAAGTCAGTTTCTCCTCCTGTGAAGGTTAGTACAGGGAACCTGTTTGAGTCAAAAGACTTTGTATAATAGCAAGAATTTGCAGGATCAAATCTGGGGACTACTTAGGGAATAAAAATGTAGCACTGGAATTTAGTGGTGGTAGTTTTGCTTTAAATACAAGTCCATTTTTTATTTAATTTCTGTCTCTCTTATGTTTTCTTTTAAGTATCTGAGATTAATGTTTTTACCCTTAATTTCAGGAGCCACCACTTAAATCTTCCAATGTAGAGGTGACAGAAGCTGATCAAAATGTCACCAGTTTGTATTCAGCCAATACCAGTGACATGACATGGATAGGTCAGAAAATAAAAAAGGTACTTTCATAAAACAAGTGTTAATCAAAGCCAGAGTATTCAAAAGTCAGTAGTGATTTAGGCTGACTGATTCTATGCTGTAAAATATTCTAGTTTCTGTAGCTTTTTTTTTTGCCATTTGTACCTCTCTTTAAGGCATTGTCATCTAAACTTTTAGATATCCTAAGTCAAGGTTATAAACACATCTGAGAAGGTACCTAGCATAATAGGAGCTCTAAGATGAAAAGACCACTTCTACACAAGAAGAAAACTATACCCAAATTCCAGTGAAATTAATTGGCTTCTTTTAGAAAAATGTAAAGACCATTTTCTTGTATATAAAAAGCTGCACAGAAGATTATTACTAGAAATGAAGCAAGTGCTGTCTTCTTCCCAAGACCAGAATAACGAATTCTACAGCACTGATAAATTAATATGCAACAATATGGCATTAATTACAAATGCCTTGAGGTTTTTCAGGTTAAATTTGAGGAGATTTTGTTAGGTAACCAGAGATTTTGTTAAGTAAAAGTGCCTCAAAGATCTGTCTACAGAGAGGGGATGTAGTGCTCTGTGTACCTGGGAAATACTATGTTAATGTTAGTATAGGGGGTTTCCTCACAGAAATATGTATTTATGAGTGCTAGGTTCTTTCTGAGGTGAGAGAGAGATATGTATTCTGTCTGTCTTCTGAGGTTAAATAATAGGACAACGTAAAATACTTTTGTTTTCTGTGTGATCTCAGGAGTGACTTTCCAAATGATGAGGCAGATTCCCAAGTGGCCTAAGTCAGTTTAAGACATACTGCCACTGAAAACATCATCTTCTCCATCACTCTCCACGACATATCTCTCTGTTTCTGCTTTGATGCTGGCACTCGTGTGTTGATGTCTTTTTTGGGGAAAATCCATGTGTGTTCATGCACATAAGTTCCAAATAAACATTAGTGTCAACTAGGGATGGGTGATGAGGGCCAAAGGTTGAAGGTCAGCAATGTGATTCTAGGGTTTTTTAAGCTGATTATTAATGTCCTAAGAGACCTGCACCTGACTTTCACAAGATGGAGTCCATTCAATATCAGAATGATACACTCCTTCCTTTCAGTCGGTAGCCAGCATTCTACCTAAAGTTATAGACTTACTTTAGAAAGCAAATTCCAGAGAAAGGAACTAATTGCAAATGTTTCCCTTAAGAGATTATTTGGCAAGACTGTAAGGGCAAAGAAAATTTAACAGCTTCAGAACGAGTAACAGATGTTACTCTACTTATATCTTTAAATATCCCACGGGAAATGCTTAATGAAAAATCTAAGGAATACAAAGCACTTAAATTCTGGCAGTAGGCTTTACACAGTTCAAAGTCTCTGTAATCATTGCACTTGTAATTGCTTCTTTCTTTACTTTCGTTTAAGCTCTACTGCTGTACAATCAGTTTACAAAGTTGTAAAATCTTTTTTCTCTTGGGCAGTTCTAAGAATCATCCTATTGAATTAGGATTATGTCTGTTTCAGTTATTAATTCTTTTGTTGTTTTGTTTTCTGTACAGATAACATTCCTTTAGGTTGTCTCAATCTTTTCTTGTCTGTTTTTGTCTTGCAACAACTTAATTATCATGTATCAGGTCATTATAGAAGAGACTCAGAGGTTTGGTAACCAGAAGAAAGAGCTGCAAATGGGAATTAAAAAGCTACGTAAAACTGTGAGTTTCTTACATGGGTAATGGCTCATCTTACTGTTTTTATTTACAAGTACTCTTTATTTATAGGTATCAGCTCTAGTGTTCATTTACATTTTTGTCACAAAGTTTGAGCAGACAGGTAATAAAAAGATGTGCTTCTTCAGGGACTCTGTGCTGAAACTGCCAGGAGCTAATGTTGGTTTTGCTGTTTCCTTTGCTCAAAATGCATATTTTGTACCACATTTACACCTTGAGCTTCTGTCCTCTCAACAAGCTAGTTTCTACCTAACAACCTTCATTATAGAAACTAGTGTCCTGTCATCTTCCTTCTGTTTCCTTTCATAAAACCTGCTGTCTGCAAGAGGATAAGGCAGAGGGTCACCTAGGACAGTCTGCAAAGGACTATGGCCAACCCGATTTTGATTATCTCAAAGAATGGAGACTCCATGACCACTCTGGGCAGCCTGTTCCAGTACATAATCACCCTGATATTTGAGCAGAACCTCTTGTGTTTGTTCCCATTGTCTCTGGTCCTGTTGCTGGGCACCACTGAAAAAAAGAGGGCTCTGCCCTCTTACCACCCTCCCTTCAGGTATTTCTATGCATTGATGAGATTGCCCCCAAGCCATTTCTTTTTTAGACTGAACAGTCCTAGTTCTCACAGCCTTTCCTCAAGATGCTCCAATCACATAATGATCTTCACTAGACTCTCTCCAGTATGCCCACGTATATCACCTCCCTCAGCGTGCTAGCAACATTATCAGTGCTGCCCAGGATACTGTTAGTCCTCTTTGCTGCAAGGGCACATTGCTGACCTTTGTTCAACTGCATGCCCACAAGGGCCCCCAGATGTTTTTTTCTCCAAGGTTGTTTTCCTGTTCCCCAGCACCCTGTATGTGCTGGTGCATGGGGCTGTTCCTACCCAGGAGCAAGATTTTGCAATTCTCCTTGTTGAACTATTAGAGATAGAAGACAACTTAATAAAGAGATCACTTAATAAAGTACTCAGAACTAGGTGCAGGAGTTTGCAGTTCTCCTTTGGCATGGGGGTTGGACTCGATGATCTCTGGAGATCCCTTCCAACTTCTAATGTTCTGTGATTCTGTGACACCTTAATAAAGATTCAGAGCCAAAGAATTTAGAATTGTGTACTGCAGTTTCTTAGAAAGTATACAGAGCTTCACATACAACATCCGAATCAACTTCAGGATGAAATACATTAACATAGTCACTAGCTACAGGCAGCACATTCTACCAATTACCATGAAGCAGTTAAAAGTGGAGGCAATTAAAATAATTTTCTCTGATATCAAGTTCCTCAATTCACATTCAAGTTACTTTTTATTCCTTATACTTATTTTTAAATACAAACAGATTCAGAAAATGATGAATGAAAATGAACAGGTGCCAGACATTGAGAAACTGGAGCAGCAGGAGTTCAACCTGGATATGGAAGAACAGGAAAGATTGCAAGCAGAGGCTGATCAAGAAGTGGCCAGGGTATGATAGAATTGGGGAGAACATTTTAAAACTAGCAGTGAGAAAGAGAAAGAATGATGGAAGAAAGAGGATGATCTCAAAGTTGGTGTTTATTGCTGAAAACTTAAAAGTGTTTAAAGTCACTTTTTGAAGCAGGTGAAACTGCTCACACAAATATTGACAATTGGAATATGGTCTGTGCCAAAAGCTATGAATCTGACATTGTGACCATGGACACATTGCTTAAGTTCTGCAGTGCTTTTCTCCACACAGAAAATGATGCCTTTCAGTAGTATTGGAAAAGATAATTGCAACAGTCTAAGATGATGAAATACTGGTAATTTATTTGATTTGGTAGGTTTCTTTCAATAACAAATTGCCCATATCTTGTTATTTTGCACCTTACCTTGTTATCTTCTTTCCTGTGTCTTGAAAGGTGAGGAAGGAGATTGAGATGGAGACTTTAGCCAACCACTATTTGCAGGATGTCATCAAACATGAGTGTTGGGATTCTATGTGTGTAAAAGGACGCATAGTTAAGGTAACCTCTCCTTTCTAAATTATCTTCTGCAGCAGTTAGTTAATTCCTTAAGGAACAGTTACAAAATAAATAAAAGTATAATATATTCTGCTTTGCTTATATAAGGTATGAGGAAAAAACCTTACTTCTTCTCAGAGCTCATGTAAAGATTTCATTCTGTTCATTTTGTCTGAGCTTTGCTGATTATACCTTCCACAGTGGGTAAGAGTGTTGATAAACACTCAACCCACTGTCTAATTCCTTGATCTCAGGGACTATCTTTATGCATGGTTGCTAAAAGGAGAGGTAAATACTGGTTTTTTTCTGTGTACAGTCAGTATGACTTCTGCTACATGAAACACAAAAGCAAAATTTAACCTGATTTTGCCTGTTCTAAAGAGGGAGATTAGTCAAACTGATGATACCAGATTATCTCAAAGGTGGTGAGAGACCAAATCATTTAACAAAAAAAAAATCTAAGTCTGGTTGAATTTTGTGGATAAAGAAGCCATACCCATAGATTATTTAGAAAAAAAAACCAAACACCCACACCTACCCCCCAAAAAAAATTTAAATTAACCATTTTCATCACCAAAAAGGCAAGTGGTTTTTGTCTTACCTCTGTATTATTACTACATTTTCTGTATTAATTGATCTTAAATTTTCTTCCTGATTTTAAGATGTCTTTATAACTGTTTAGCATTCAGGTATTGAACAAATGACGTGATAAATGCATTCTTAAGAACTTTTCACTTTTTTAATTTGTTTCTTTGTCTTCTATTAAAATTTTAACAGTGCTTCCATATGGCTTGTGAAGTGAAGAACTATCCACTGAAGGAGCGTAGTGAAGAAGAGCTGAACACTTTGGAGAAAGTTCTCCAGTTGAAGAAGATTGAGACAGCTGATCTTAAGGTACAATCTCTTTGTACTGCATAAAGACATTTCAGATCAGGATCTTCTCAGTTGGCCTTTTACCAGTTGTCTTGTTTATGATATTTAGGTCCAGAAGAAAGATCCCAAGACAAAGTCTGAGACTGTATTATCTAATAAAGAAGGAGAGAAGGCAGAAGAAGTAATGGCTGATGATAGTTCATCGTACTGCCTGATTGGAAGTCTGAGCTCTCAGTATGGTGGAGACACATCTATCCTATACCACCAATGGGACTTACACACCAGGGAGCAGAAAATCAATCAGATAGTATTATTGAAGGTGATGTCTTCTTAAATTTCTATTGTTGCAGTGATAAGGAGGTTGTGGCTGCTCCCTTCCTGGATGTGTTCGAGGCTAGATTGGATGAGGCCTTGAGCAACCTGTTCTCGTGGGAGGTGTCCCTGCCTATGGCAAGGGGTTGGAACTAGATGATCTTTGAGGTCCCTTCCAACCTAAACCATTCTATGATTGTATATCTGTTGGTTCTCATAGCAGTCACAGCCACTGCTATATTTTGGTCATTCTAACAATATACAGTGGAGAGTTGCACAGGTCTCTGAGTTTCTGTGGTGAAAGCTGATACATTCCTATAGTGGAGTAGGGCACCATGTGGATTTACCAGCTAAGGTCAGAAAGAAAAGCATCTTTATAAAGTTGGTTACTCAATTTGAGGGTATCTGTGTTTGTCTGGTTAAGACTTTGTATAGCCACAGCCAGCTTGCACATCTCTGCATGCCTTGTGAAAACTTAACCTCTTTCCCTATTATTTGCTGCTGAATGAAAGATCAGCTGGATCATCACATTATTTACTTCCTCTCCAGTCTTACTTATCCTTTCATTTGGAGTCTTCAATGCTTCCATTATTTATTACTCATTAATATCAGACTCTCTTACTTCTCTTACTCTGGACAGTTTACGAAGTAGTAAACTGACTATAGAGTAGACATCTTATGAGGTGATCTAGGAGGGCAGAAGTGGTTAAACCTCTGTTAAAGCATTGCCTCAGAGCTCTTTAAGGCTGTAAATGGTAGCAGAGTTCAATGATCACACATCGTAAAATGTAACATTTAGTAGATCCACTACTGCATAACGTAGATGGGGAAGAGCATTATCTAGATGTAAGCTTGGATGTAACAAGATCTCTCTATGGTATGGCTTTCAAGACACATATTATATATCTAAGTGTCGATATACCTACAATGTTCTTGGCCAATGCAGTGAGCTTGCTGAAAGCTAACTGCCTGGTTAGACGTTGAGCACAGAATTTTTTCTCCCAGCAACATTGTATCTTATTTGTCATCCTGCTTTACTACATCCTCACTTATTATTATAGTAGAAATCAATGAAACAATAATGAACACAAATATTTCTTGTAATACAAATTGCAAAAGGTTAAGCATCTCCAAATATAAAATTTAATACTAGAACTGAAATAATTTTAATGTTTCATTTTAGAAGAGTGACAAAGTATGAGAGAGACATGGTTTTTTCTCTCTTTTTTTCTTTTTTTCTTTTTTTCTTTTTTTTTGAGATCAATTATATAGGCTAAAGAAGAATTTATCCACTAAGAATATATGATTTTTTAAACCATTATAAGGTCTCAGGTCTTTACATAAATGTAGTTTCCTAGTTTCCAATGTTTGCTTGATTAATGGACATATTTTACTTACATTGGATAAAAAAATCCCGTGAAGGCAAATTGAAACTTCAAAATCAGGACAGTATGTTCCTAACTCTGCCTCCCTGCACCTGTGATTTACAATCTCTAGATTTAAAGGTCACATGTTTTTTTTTATATTTAAGCCCCTTCTTCTTTCAGCCAAAGAGTGCAAAACCCAGCAAATGGAAGGCAGCCTAATTTTTAAGTAGTTTTGGCAGCAGTATATTTCTTTCAGAATCTTTGTCAAATGTGAAATATCTCAAAGAAATGGAATACAAATTTTCAGGGAGGAAAAAAAGCAAACAGCAAAACAATAGAAACTGATAATTTGCCCACCTTCATTTAATAAAGCTTGAACTCTGAACTTAATGATTTTCAGAGAAGGGCTTTACCAGTTTATCTCCCTGTCACACATACAAGCACACACATTTATGACTCTGATGGCTTGAGGAGGGATATAGGATCATGAGTGGATGTGACCTTTGCAATATTGCTGTATCCTGCTTTATTTCAGGACATCATTTACAAAGTGAAAACTGCTTTTAATAAGGAATTTGACAGAGTTGTGCAACAAAAGAAGCAGGAGACGGCACGAGTGAAAGAAAGAAACCTGAGGATCCGAGAAATCTTGGCACAACTTGATCTCCAGGCGGCAGTGTGGGAACCAGCTCTTACAGATGATGAGATACCAGAGCGAGCACTCACTGTTCAGGATTCAGAGGTGTCTGAAAAATAAATATTTCTCTTTCCCTCACTCAGATACAGTTCTCTAATTCTTCTCGTTTCCAGACATTATGTCAATACCAAAAAGCCTCAAAATAGATGTGTCTATAGACACATATATGTGTTTATGTGTACTTAAAATCATCTTTTTAACTTTTTTGCTTCCCTTCCCAGAGAGAAGGCTCTTAGTAAGTCAATCTGAAAGGAATAAAATTCATACAATATAAATCTATTGCTGTTGAAAGTTTTTAATTGTCCATAAATTAGGTGGACATTTCCCCTGTTTCTGACTATAGGATCCAAACAGGGGAGGTTACGACCATAGATATGGGTTTCTCTGAGCACCATTTTGAAACTAAGTAGTTTCAAACTAAGTATCCAGGCACTAAAGAATATGTAGTACTGTACTTAGAAATTCAAATGATAGCCTAAAAAGACACATCATAACATTTCTTACACAATATATCCCATTGATTTTATCTGCTCTTTTGTTCACTCTTTCCCTGCTTCTCTCTGTTCTCCCATCAGTTTGTGTCACTCTCTCAGAAAAGTTATGCACAAAACATAAACCGTATAAACAAGAATGATGGTAGTTTGTATTTTAGCCTGTTTAAATATAGCTTTTGGAGATGTTCAGAAGAACAATTAAAAAAAAAATGATGTTACACTGTCTTTCAAAATGTACTCCAGTTCACATGTGATTATGTTTGAAGGAAAGAACTCTGATACAAACCTAATTTCCTTCCTTCAGATTAAAGCTGAAAAATACTTGACTCAACAAGAGAGAGAGAAAGCAGAAATGCTGGCTAAGCTTGAAATGGAAAGGCGCCTTGCTGATACGGTACTTAGAGTAGTATCCTTTTCTACTGCATCAACCTTTGTCTCTGGTTAGGTTTTTTAATTGTTACTGCTCCAGAATGCTGCAGTATAGGACAATAAATGTAAAATGGTAGGTAACGATGATGTGTGCCTTCTTTCTTCTTGTTACCATTTGTAATCAGAATTACATAGACCAACTGTGGGAAGAAAAGATTTAGTGTTAGGCTCACAATTTTTAAAAACATGCTTAGTGGCTATTAAAAATGCTGTGTCAGGTAACTGGGGACTTAGATTTCTAAATGCATACTAATGCTCAGTCAAGAGCTTTGGGCTTGATATGTGTTTGTTGACTTGAGTGACCTCTGTTCTTCACGGGTCAGACTAGAAGATCGTAGTCCTTTCATCTGGCTTTCATATCCACCCATGAAAAGCCAAAGATGGTTCTGGCCCCAAAAGAAATACATAATGAGACAGTGACGCTACAACTTCCTTCATCCTAGCCTGCCAACTGGCCTATAGGTTCTTTCCAAAAGTGCCAGAATGGCAGTTGTAGTAAGTTTTTCTGTATATGAACATCTCTCCACCAGAAAAAAAATCTGAGACTTCTTAATATATTTTAAATACATCACCAAAGAGCGTTAATCCTGCAGTGACACACAGTATAATCATATGGGTGATCTAGAGTAGAACTGCCCTATTACTGTTTCCCCAACTTCCAAGTGCTACACTTGCTTTTGTACCCTGAAATATTTTTTTTATGCCAATTCCCAGGACAATGAGAGACTGCGTGCTCTAAATGACATGATGGGTGGAGTGCTACAAGTCAAAAAAGAAGACATCTTGAAAACTGTGAGTGACATTCCTGCCATATCGCTTAGGTGTCTTGTGGGCTTTAAGGAAATGTGAAATTCAACTAGCAATAATTTCCAGCCTAAGTGAAAGAAGAAAGAGAATTGTAGAACTGCATTATGCCTAGATGGATTCCATGATATAACATACACTGGACTCAAAAGAGACCACAGGATTCTAATGCCTGCATATGATTTGCCCATCAATACCTGTCTTTATCACACCTTAACACTTATGAGGACAGACTGAGAGAGTTGGGGGGCTTGTCAACCTGGAGAAGAGAAGGCTTTGAGGAGACCTTATAGTAGCCTTCCAGGATCTGAAGGGGGCCTACAGGAAGGCTGGGGAGGGACTATTGACAAGGTCTTGCAATGATAAGACAAGGGGCAATGGGTTGAAACTGTCAGAGGGGAGATTTAGACTGGATGTTAGGAGGAAGTTCTTTCCAGTGAGGGTGGTTTGGCACTGGAACAGGTTGCCCACGGAGGTTGTGGATGCTCCCTCCCTGGAGGTGTTCAAGGCCAGGTTGGATGAGGCCTTGAGTAACCTGTACTAGTGGGAGGTGTCCCTGCCTCTGGCAGGGGGTTGGAACTAGATGATCCTTGAGGTCCCTTCCAACCTTACCATTCTATGATTTTATGATTCTATGAATAGTCTAGGAACGTATTTGAGTATTGCTGTTACAACAACTGTGTTCCTGGAGGAAGAGTCTTATCTATGGCAGTGATCTTGCAGAAAAACACTCTGTCCCATTTAACTCAGCAAACAGAGACAGCACAGTAGTAAAGGAAGGAAGGAAGGAATAAGGAAGTAAAGAAAGTAAAAGAAGGAGTGTCACAGACATAGGATAGGGAAAAATCAAACAAACTTCCTGCAATTAGTCTGTTTTGGAAAATTAGGACTCCATTTAGAAGTATACATTAGCTTGAAGTTAAACTTGGGATTCTGAAATGGCAAATGTGGTGTATCTTGTACCAACAGTAGCATGTTTGTGTCTGAAATACTTGTATTTTACAGGGGACTTCCTGTAAGCAAGTGAAAGAGAAGACCACTGTAGCTTCTGGTGCAAGTAGCAGACCAGACAAACAGAATATAGATGTTATTTAGACTTAAGGCATGAACCTTACTTACCACTAAGAAATATCTTTATTAAATTTTTATGTGTGCTATAGCTTATTAGTGTTGTTAATGGAGACTTAATATTGCCTTTGAAAGATATTTCTCTTCAATGCTTCCAGGATATTCCTCCACCTCCTTTTATGTCCAAGCCTGAACAACTTTGGAATAACGAAGAAAATAAAATATTCAGAGAATATGAGGAAAAAGTCAAGGAGCTGAATGAAGAAAAAGAGAAATATAGAATGGTAAAATAAAATGAGAAAAGGAATGGTTTTCACAGAATTGTCAGAGTTGGAAGGGACTTCAAGGGTCATCTAGTTCCAACCCCTGTGCCGGGGCAGGGATACCTTCCACTACATCAGGTTGCCCAGAGCCACATCTAGCCTGGTCATAAAAACAATGTTCACAGTGTTCATGACCAAAGCTTCTGATCTTCTTAGGAGTTACTTCTAAAAATGAATACTAATAAATAGAATAGATTAAGAACAAAGATTGTGTGGCATATTAAGTAAGCCCTAGCTCAGACAGTATAAGGCAATCTTTACTTATATCAGTGTATATATTAATATGTGCCAAAACTTGTGATATCTAACAAAAGGTAACTGTCCTACACAAAGGCACCAGTGTTCCTAAAATATTGTTTCCAGGTTCCATTAACAGAGTTGATGATTCCATCCACAAGTAATACAATTATATTTATCCTTCAAAGCGGTATTTGAACACCATAACTTGGTATCCTGGCAGCACTGTCCCTCCAGACAAGTCATTTCTGGGACATCTTGGCCACAAAGATGATTAAGGGAATAGGACATCTCTTTTATGAGGAGAGACTGAGGGAGCTGGGGCTCTAACTTGGAGAAGAGGAGACTGAGAGGTGACCTAATCAGTGTTTATTAAATATGTAAAGGGTGAGTGCCAGGAGAATGGAGCCAGGCTCTGCTTGGTCATGCCTGATGACAGGACAAGGGGCAGTGGGTGGAAATTGAGGCATAGCAAGTTTCATTTAAATAAGAGGAGGAATTTTTTCACTGTGAGGGTGACAGAACACTGAAACAGGCTGCCCAGGGGGTTTGTGGAGTCTCCCTCTCTGGGGATATTCACAATCCTGCTGGACATGTTCCTGTGTGAACTGCTATAGGTGGTCCAGCTCTGCAGGGTGGTTGGACTGGATGATCTTTCAAGGTCCCTTCCAGCCCCTGACATTCTGTGGTCCTGTGAAGAGTAAAGTTCCATACTGTGCATTCTGCAGCATCTGATACACTACATCAGAGCTTTTCTGTTCCTCCAGATGTAACAGAGCTGCTCTTGTCCTTCCCTTCCCCAGGCACTGAAAGATGAATTGAAGAAACTTGAAGCATCTATCCAGGAAACAACACAAAATTTCGATAAGACTGTATGCAAACTCTCTGAAAGGAAGGTGAAATTAGAGATGGTCATCTATCAGGTATTGCAGAGGACACTCATTTTTCATCTCTTCCTCTGTGCAAGCAACACTGTTAACATTTTTTACTACAATAATTTCACAGGAAGAACTCAAAATAGTCAATCTCCTTTATGTCTTACTGCTGGATGAAGAGTTGGACAGTAGAGAAGCTGGACTTAATAATTTCCTTATGAAAAAAGAGAAAGAAAAAGTAAGTTATCTTTTGGAATGCTCTTAAGAAAAG
Organism: Eubucco bourcierii; assembly: GCA_013396675.1. Taxonomy (NCBI): domain Eukaryota; kingdom Metazoa; phylum Chordata; class Aves; order Piciformes; family Ramphastidae; genus Eubucco; species Eubucco bourcierii. Next base: position 57,833 of record VWZE01020217.1, read on the forward strand.
TGTCATATTTATGGTATAGTTTCTTGTGAAGACTATTCTTTCCAAATAAAAAAATTGCCATAAATGATTTTCTGACAATTTACAAGGTCACTTGTATTTTTTTTTCAACTAGTATAGGTGACACAAATTCTAAACCGTATACATATGGTTTTGATTAGATTCTCATCTTGGTTCATCTACAGTTCTTTGGTAAAACTCCATACATTGAAAAGGGCATGCTGCTATTCATTTGCTATATGTAATAGTTTTGCTATCCAGTACTGAGCTGGAGGCACCATTTATGATGCTTTTATGAGAGGATGATGCACGAAAGATGTGTAGTGCCATCACATTTTGTAGACGTGTCCAGTGTGGGCCAGGGCCAGAGTGACTTCTGCTTGCTAGTTCAAATCATAGACAAACATAGCATGGTAGTATCTGACCATGGAAGATACCACAGTGTAAAATGTGTTTATAGTCTTATTACTATTTTAATGTCCTAAAGAGTTCACACATCCCTGTCAAATCAGACACAAGTTAACAAAAGCCTGAGGAACACAAGTAGTAGATCTGGGTTTCTGTGCATATGCTTACTGCCTGTAGTAATTGTTTTGAGTGGCAGTTCTGATTCCTGTATCCTGCCAATACTTGTGTGACTTAGGTGATCTAAGTGGTGGTAGTCTGTAGGCTGGTTCTGGTTTTTGAGACAATATTTTCCTATTTGCCCACTTTGGCTTTGTGGAGCTGTTCCTGAGTCCACAGCTGATGCACTAATGCCTCCTCATGTTAGATCTCTGTTAGTTCTATTGACATAGAGCCTTACCATCAAAGTTTAAAAATAAGATTTTCAAGTTTACAGGTAAAACCCCTGAAAAGGCATGATACTGTTAGTAAAAACAGCTTGCAAGGCCTTCTCTAGAAATAACAGTGTCAGCTTCACCAGTGTATGTGAAAGGGCACTCAGTGCCTCTGCTGGCTGAGTTTCATTCCTGAGATCTTTTGATTTTGCTATAGGTCAAGACTGCAAGAACAATCCAGACTATGGAAAGTAAAATTGAGGATTATGCAGATGTCTATGAAAATGCAATAGCAGAACAGAAGGTGAGACTCTCAGCCACACAGAAATTAAACAGTTCATGCTGTGTCTTCATAGAATCATAGAATCATAGAATGGTAAGGTTGGAAGGGACCTCAAGGATCACCTAGTTCCAACCCCCTGCCATAGGCAGGGACACCTCCCACTAGCACAGGTTACTCAAGGTCTTGACAATGAGAAGAACACACTTCACTCAAGTCATGGGATGTGTTCTAGTCAACTTGCTGGTCACTGAAATGAAGCGTAAAAGGAGAATGTGCATAGCAGAATCCATAAAATAGTCCAAGTATCTGTGACACCTGGGAATGCTTGGAAGAGCACCATATTCTCTAAGATACTGGCAGGCTTCTTTAAAAGTAACATGGTGGTAACAGGAAAGCTTTCTGTCTCCCTCCTAGAATCTGGAAAGTGATTTTACAAGGGAGTTTGCTGATGTACCTGACAATCTCTTTGATGAATTTTCCCAACTTTACAAACATCGACCCAAGTAAGATCCCCTCTGATTCCATCTGTTTATTTATATTTCTTGTGAGTCAAGAACAAAAATGCTATTTTTTTCATCTAAATTATTTTCATAATCAGTAGACTGCCTTTTTTTATTGAATAGTTAACAGTGGTCAACTTCCAACCATATTAAAGATTGCTATTTTGAGTACTTCTGTTTGCTTATTCGCCCCACACGGTCTATCTTAAATGCAATACTCATCAGGTCTCAAAGACGTATATTTTGTGTAAGATGCAATGTTATCTGTCTGCTGTTTGCCAGAGATTTGGAGTATGAAATGTTCTCAGTTGTTCATGAGCTTTTAGGCAAGAAAAATGTAAATACTGTATGTACTGTGTATGTGCACTAGGACCCCAAAGACAGAACCACTCCTTGACACAGCTAACCCATATGGGGATTGTTCAGTCTCAGCTGAAGATTACACAGAGGCACTTACGCTTTTAATGAAAGCCATGGATGAACTGGATAGTCCTAAGCACATGCCTAGTGGCTTAGACCCAGCTGTATGGGAACATTTTTGTCTGGCTAGACGAAATAAAATTGAGAGTGAGGAGCGGGTATGTAAAAATCTTTATTTTGCCAGTTAACTTCTTGATGTTCTCAGGTTTTAAACTGCTGTGGAATTCAAGTGTAAAGTCAAGCTAGTGGTGAAATGACAACGCAGCATACATAAACTGTATTTCTGGCCACATTCTGTTGAGAGTAATAGAAATGTCAGAATCATAGAATGTCAGGGGCTGAAAGAGACCTCAAATGATCATCTAGTCCAACCCCTCTGCCAGAACATCACTCTGGCAACAGGAAAACAGCTCTAATCTTCTTCAAAAGAAAAAAATAGCGTATTAATGTGGATAAATTTGATCAGAATTATTCTGATTCTGATATGGTTTCATTAAAAAATAAGATAAATATCATCTCACTTTTCTCTATCCATACAAGAATTCTGTTAAGGTATTTAATTTTTATCATCTCTTGGATTTTGTCCAGTGAGCATTCTATGTTTGCAGCAATGAATTCCTATAGAATCATAGAATCATAGAATCATAGAATGGTAAGGTTGGAAGGGACCTCAAGGATCATCTAGTTCCAACCCCCTGCCATAGGCAGGGACACCTCCCACTAGTACAGGTTACTCAAGGCCTCATCCAATCTGGCCTTGAACACATCCAGGGAGGGAGCATCCACAACCTCCCTGGGCAACCTGTTCCAGTGCCTCACCACCCTCACTGTAAAGAACTTCCTCCTAACATCCTGCATTTTTCTAGAGCATGAGGAGTGATTCTTAACCAAGTGTGTTGCTGGATAGTCCTAGCAAGCTACTTGGTCAGTTTAAAAGCATGAAGGTGTAAGTCTGAATTGTCAAGAGACTGAGATACGTAACCTTTGACCAAAAGAGAAGGAAATATAATTTCCCTTCAGGTGAATAAACTATGCATAAATGAATATTTTTCTGAGCTGGGTGTAAGGATTGTAACCTCTATGTCTCATGTGCTCTACTGGGATTCTCAAAATACCAGGCTGCATATTTATACATATATATGTCTTCTTAAGAACTTGTCTTCTCTGCTTTTGGAGAATCTTAACCTGAAATAGTAACAAAGTTGATAAAGTTCAGAATGTTGCTTGCTTAGGTGAAATGGAAGACCCAGACACTGTCAGAAATGCAGGCCTTTCTCCAGAGAAGAATGGATGACAATGAGAAGATTACATCGGAATTAGAAGGCATTTTCCAAGAACTGACTTGGTAATATTGTTGTTTCTTTTCCTGTGTTCAGCTACATTTTACTACTCTACCAACACAGAACCAGTAGTGACATACAGAATTACACAGCTGTGTTCTCCAACACTCTTTTATCTAGGATTCATCTAAAAGATTTATAGTATTTCTGAAATGAGGTGTGATTGTAACACATGTGAGCAGGTCAAACCAATCTTAATCTACCATCTGTAGCAATGATATCAGTAAGGATGGTGGTATTGGACTTCAATGCAAACTGACAGCCACAAAAGCTACATTATACTGTGAAACCCCCAAAGCCTTCAAGGCCATATATGTGCTAGCTAGCTCAGTGAAACTTTAGCCATGCAGTGACTGAGAGGCCTTGAGCACAAGCCCTATGAAGAGAGGCTGAGTGAGCTGGGATTGTTTAGCCTGGAGAAGAGGAGGCTCAGGGGAGACCTTATTGCTGTCGTGGATGCTCCCTCCCTGGAGGTGTTCAAGGCCAGACTGAATGAGGCCTTGAGTAACCTGTACTAGTGGGAGGTGTCCCTGCCTATGGCAGGGAGTTGGAACTAGATGATCCTTGAGGTCCCTTCCAACCTTACCATTCTATGATTCTATGATTCTATGAACTACCTGAAGGGTAGTTGTGGCCAGGAGGAGGTTACTTTCTTCTCTCAGGCAAGCAGCACCAGAACAAGAGGACACAGTCTCAAGCTACACCAGGGGAAGTTTAGGCTGGAGGTGAGGAGAAAGTTCTTCACTGAGAGAGTCATTGGCTACTGGAATGGGCTGCCCAGGGAGGTGGTGAAGTCACCGTCCCTGGAGGTGTTCAAGGTGGGTTTGGACGTGGCACTTGGTGCCATGGTCTAGTCTTGAGGTCTGTGGTAATGGTTGGACCTGATGAGCTTTGATGTCTCTTCCAACCTTGGTGATACTGTGATACTGTGATTGCTCCTAATCACAATACACCACAGGACACCTGATTTCACTGAGCTCCTGAACCTGCCATATTTCACTTTCTCTTGCACATGACATAATTTTCACATTCGTTGTCATTCAGGAACAAACCTCATGATAAATTATACAAGAAAATGGGGGCTAACTGGGAGTTTCCTTGAATTTCCCCTTCAATTTTAATTCACATTTCTGTTCACCACACTCTCAGAACATCTGCTAGAGGTTGTTAATCTGAATCCAGTAGTATGGAAATAAGCTGCAAATTCTATAGTCTTTGGGAGCAAAGAGAAAGCAGGCTGTCACCCTGACATGAAATTCTTTGAGAAACATGGGAGGATTTATATAATAACTGTTCTTGTTTTCTACCATTTTAGGCTTAAAAAGGAGAAGATGAAACTTCAGATGAATGTGCCTGTCCAATTTCTGCTGAAACAAGGACAGGTGGAATTGGAAATTACTGAGATCCCAGACTACAGTGATGCCATTCTCATTAATAAAAGTGTTATTGACGAACTTAATAGCGCTATCATGGTAATTTACGTTATTCAAAGGAAATGTAAGCTTTTAAAACAGATGTATTGTCCTTAAGGGCTTTGCTTTTTCTCTAGTTTGACATCTAGTTTACTACACATCAGTAGGCTTAATTGTAATCTAGAAGCTATTAAAAATCCTGTAATGCCTCTTATGGTTGATGTAAAGATTGCAGTACAGACTGCTTTTTTGATGTTTGATCAATATAATTCAGATCAATGAAATGGCACCGGTTTTTAGACGCACCATCACTTAACACACTGCAAACAGAAAATGCTAACAACCTGGGCACCAGTCCAAAAATTCCTTCCAGGGAAACTTACAGTCATGTTGAGAAGTATCTGAATGCTAACTTACATTAAGATGAAAAAAATTAACACACTTTTCCACATAAAATGAAACTGGTGATCATACTTAATTTTTTTTTATACTCTGATTAAAAGTTGTTTTTCTAGGCATTCTAGCTGTACAGAAATTGCTTCTTACTGCTACTGCACAAAACCTTCAGTAATGCCTGAAAAATAACTTGTACAGAGCAAGGCTGTGTTTTGTAGAGCTAAAATGACTTCCCATTCTTATAAAAGTTTGGAAGATGGAGAGAGAGGTTAGTTGTAATTTTCTTCATCTCCTTCTGTGATCCAAGACTGTGGCACAGAGCATGAAAGGGAACAAAATTCTGCAAAAGATAACCCTCTGGAGCAAAGTCTGGAAAGAGACTGCAATATAGTATGTTTTCTTTCCTAAAAATATAATTTCAGAAGCTTGCCTGTCTTGTTGCAAATAATTACTCCATAATTGGTAAAGTGTGTTAATTAAGATTAATCTGGGTTTTTTTCAGGCTCAAGGGGAAAAAAAAGTTGCTAGTATGGTGGAATTCAAAGACTTCTCTAAAGGCATATTTCAGCTAGAATGGGAACACAAGAAGATGAGAATGCAGATAGAAGATCTGAAACAGAAGGCTCGAGATATTGTAACACTACGTATTTCAAAAGATCGCCAGCTAGTGAGTTTCTCTAATTTATATTGTAACTGCAGAAAAATTTGTTGCCTGTACCTTTAAGATAGTTTATACCTCCTAAGTCCTTTACTACCGTGGAGAAACATGATGATGCCTAATAGCTCAATATTTAGCTTTCAAAGGGAAGTTTTACTCTTGAAACTGATCAGTGATTAAGTTCTTTGGGATGTTCAGTTATAAATGAAGGCAAAATTAGCACTAACTCTTCGTGTTTCAAAATTGGCACTGAGTAAGGAATCAGGATTTTGCAGCCATAGGGAACAGAGCTTTTAAATCAAGCACTGTAACTTCCTTTTAAGTGAAAGGTCTGAGGTGCCCCCAGCTGGTATCTCACAGTAACTTTGGTTCCGTACACAAAACTGCACATTCCTACAGAAGCTTCACTAAGCCTCACTCCCATTTTTTGGCGTTGTAGCAGAACAAGAGTTTGCTGTACCTGGCAGATAAGAGGCAGCAGCTGGCCAGCAAGTCAGCACCCACACACCTGTGAAAGCTCTGCTGTCAGGCCAGAAAACTTAGGTATAAATTGTGGGAGAGAGGCAAGAATACCAGTGGAAGAAGAGTCAAGTAGGGGAAGTCCAAGGGTATAGCAATATGAGAGGTAGAGGGCTATAGGAAGAGCTAATGGTTTTGTGGTGGTAAGGTGGAAGGCATAAAGGCTTGGAATAAGGGATATTGGAGAATGGGTAGGCTGGAGATACTGCAGTGAGGAGAGTTATAAAGTAGAGAAAAAGAGGAATGTTGGAGAGAAGGTAACAATACTGCAATTCAATCAAACGATTAAAAGAAAATCCCAAATAAATGTTTTTCTCAGGCTTCATTCATTTTGCTGTTCTCCAAACTGCTTGCTCACTTCTGAATCACAGCCAAAGGACTCCCATAAATAACACCAACAAACAGCTTTACAGAGAGATGATGTGACAACACACTGAAAAGTTCTTGCAGCAAATTTATCACCAGTGTTGCCATTAGCTCACACATCATTTAAATTGCTGAGCAGGACTATTGCCTTTACAGAGAGAGTTAAGACTTGCCTGTAGCAAGGGCACATACCAGTTTAACTAGAATTTGAATGCTCTGCTCACATTTTGAGTAGAAATGTGGGGTTAGTAGGAAAGAAAAGGCTACAGGCTCCAAAAATAGGAACGGGGGAAAAAATGTTTAAACAAATGTGTGCAGGCAAGGACCTGACAACACCTAGAAAGAAGACTACTAATGAAGCAGTAAGAGAAAGCACTTTGGTGCTAGAGACAAGGAGCCTGCAGGGGCTTTTGTGTTTCTCCTATTCTAACTAGAGTTGTCCACAAATTTTGTCTGTCACCTTGATGGGACAGTACTCTGGAAGGATGAATCTGCATCTACAGAAACCTGTCTGCAGCCCATTGTAGGTCACACAGCCTGTTTTCCTGCCTGTCCCTTGATAAAATGGTATTTTAGTATCATTGTGCCCAAGAAAATATCTTTAATAAATAATCTGCAACCTGAATTGCTATGCAGATACATGAACAGTAAAAGAAGTAAGAATTATGAGAAAGCTCATTGGCAGAAAATAATAACTTTCTTCTCTGACCTAATGATGGACTGCACAGATATGGCACTTTGGCCTCCAGCTACATTAGCTTAGACTACCTGATGAGCAAAAGTATAGATAAGCAAAAATATAGCTTGGGTTTTTTTTTACAACTTCACAACAAATTTGCTTGGTAATTGTTTCCATTAACACTCTCCTTAACATCTGTGCAGTCTAATATTCACACGGCATCCCAGAATATCTTTACAATGACCATTTATGATCCCTAGTAAGACTTCACTGTGAAAAATTCCATGGTTTTGACTTTCATATAGTATGATTGTCTTTATGGAAGTGGGGAAGTGTTGAGAACAACCAGGTTCAGTGATCTGCTTTCTTTCTGCTTTTAATTCTTCAGTTACTAACTGACCTGAACTACAACAGCCGCATTGCTCACCACGTTTCAGTGATGGAGCAGGGTCTTGGCATCATGGATGAGGTAAATCCTAAGTGAACCACCACATTTGAGAGACACATACTTAGTTTAAATGCAACTCCTCTCCTTCATTAGCAAGAGGGATTTATTTGTAAGGAATAAGTGCAACTGATATAGGCATGATAAATCAAGGACTGTTGGAATATAGCCATAGCAGCACAGATGAATACATATGTCCATATATTTATTAATTTGGCTTTCAGTGGGTTCTTCAACTTGTGCTGAACTGTCTACAGCAGCAGTATTCTGAGGTCTTTGGAAGCAGTCCTAATACATGGATTGTGGCACAGATCAACTCTATGGAGAGAAATCTACTTGTTCTGTGACAGGAATGAAATGCTTTCCCTCCTGAACATCTGAATGCAGATCTGCTTATTACTTCTTACAGAGCACTACCTATAAAAGTCACTCATCTATTTCTAATGAAGCTTTCCTCCAGTCTTCACTGCTTAATGTTTCTCCCCAGGAGCACCAGCCTGTTCATAATACCACTACCCCCCTGATAATCAAAGTAACAGAGACACACAATCTGATATGCTGTCTCCTTCACCAACATTCAAGTTATTATTATCTTTGTTTTTAAGTGACTCTACTGGATTTTCTCCAGGTTGCTCTAGCTGGCATCAGCCTCCTCTTCTCCTCATTAGCATTTATCTTCTCCCTTTATAACCCATCCCACAGTTTCAGCACAACAATTCTTTCTCCAGCAGCCAAGAATGTTTGATTCCATTGACTTTTTTTCCTTTTCAGGCTTTATGTTTTAATACATCTTCCTCCCTGACCAATACCTCTTTGTTCCTTGTCTGCTACTTATATTAGAAACCCATAAAGCATACTGGAACCCAGTGTGTGTGAAAGACATTATAGGAAGTAAAGCTGGAATGTGCTACTACTCAAAGTACATTAATATTTCTTGAGCTACAATGCCCTGCTTAGTAAGATTATAGGTTTTCATTAAAAGTTTGTCTGAACAGTTTTTGTATTTCACTTGTTTATTAATTTGGAAATGGACAGATGCACAAGAAGAATGTGAAGAACCGTCAGAAAAAAATTAAAGAGTTGGAGAAGTGCATCAGTCTGAAAAAACAAGCAAACTATGAGCTCAGCCTGGAGCTGAAAGAAATGCTTGTCTCCGTTTCAGAAAGGAGACATACCTCTGAGGCAGCTGGTGAGTCACAGTAAAGCACCTTAAGTCATAAGCAAAGAACTTTCAGTCCAAGGCTGGACAGTCCTGTTCTACATCAGGATCAGCTAAGGGGCAAGGAGCACCTATTTATTACTGTATGTGCACAATTAACACTGCCTTTTCTACAACAATTTCATATTATTTACTTGTGAGCATACACAGAGATTGTTGCTTTTGTAACCAATTGACTAAATTGCTGAAACTATTAGAGTCAAAATATTACAGTCATTAATACATTAAGTAGACAACATGCTTTCATTCATCATTGCTCAACCTACTTGTTCCCTCCCATTTAAGTGAACAGAGGCAATAAGGTGAAGTTGAGAAGGGTTTTCCCTGACAGGAAAACTGTCAAAATCTTTCCACTAGTGAAAGACATTTACATTTTCAAAATGGCAGGTACTTGCTAGAAACTAAAGGAAGGATTCCCAGTACCTCTTGCAACTGTTGTAGTGTGGGTTTGTTGTTTTGGTGTTTTTTTTTTCCTCCCCTCTATTCAGTACTATAAAGACTCTGAAGCCAAACTGTGAGCCTTTATAAAAATGCTTGCCTATTTTATATAGAATAACCACAGGGCAGGTCCAGTGTAAATACAGACTATGCATCCCCTACAAGCAGAGGCTAACCCTTGTGTTTTGTTTTATTCAGACACAAAGCATGTTTCTGAGATTGCAAAGCAGCGTTACCGAGAGATTTTAAAGCAGAAACACCTACGGGGGCTTGTAAAGGAACGGGAAGAACAGTTTGAAATTCTTCAGGCAGAAGTTCAAAGACTGAGATCAAGAACATTCCCTATTCTTTAAAAATCAGAGTCCTACTATAGTACCATGGTTCTGACTAAGAAAAAGAGCTTAGATATCTGCCTGCTTTTTCTCCTTGAACTTTTCTTTCCATAAATGATTTATTCAAAAATTACTTCAAAGATGCCTGATTGTCTGGTTTTGTACATTTTATACCTAGTTTTATCTCCACTGTATTTCTGTTCATAAAATTTCTGCCATTTTAATTATATAAGCTATATAGCCCATTACAGAAAACAAAGGGTACAGAAACCGCAGAGTGATAGATCTGTTTGTTTATCCTTAGTCTGGACTATGCGATTGTAGAACATTGTGAAAGTGAAGTACTGCAAAAGACCTATGAGATTGCATCTGCTAAAATTCATGTCTGTGCCTTTGACTTCATTTTGCTTTTGAAAATACGCATCTGTGATGGCTTAAGTGTAGGTCACTGAGAAGATGAAGGTGTGCCTCAGCATGACCATGTCTACTACCTGTCCCAGTCCCTAAAGCTTTTGAAGCTTATGAGAGCATAATTACCCACAGCCACCAGCAGCTCCAACTGCTGCCACTGGCAGAATCACAAGAAAACTAGGTTTGGAAGCATCTGGCCTCCTAAAATACTTTCTACTATCTCCCAGCCCTTCACAGCTATTTGCAGCAGTCTCCTGCCACATCTCTCCAAGACAGCTGACAACCTTTTTATCAAGTTACTAAAATTAGCTACTGCTGGAGACTGAGCTACCTACTCATGCATTCTCAGATTTTTATTTCCCTCATCCATGGTGTGTGTTGACTCTTCTCCTTTAAAACATTCACATAAAACCTAAAATCACATAAAATCTAAATTCATTCCATTGTGAGAGCATTAACAGCTTTGATACTTCCACTTAAAATTCTACATTTGTAACAAAAACTGTGTGTCTTGTGACCACCTTCATTTTTGACTTTACCATCTCTAACTGGGGTCTGTAAAACCTCTAATTACATCTCCATTTTCCTTGTGAGACTTTTCTTCCTGCTAAAACTTCCCTAGAAACATTACAGTACCAAATTAGCCACATCTCTCAGGGAAGAGGACTACACTCTCCACCAGGCACCATGATTTTTTACTAACACGAAGAGACAGAATATTATATTAATACTTAAAATTATTAGCAATAGAGGTTTTATCTTCATTAAACCTCTATGGACATCAACAATCAGTATTCTTAAAAGCAAATTGCAGACTTAAGTCTAATGAGCCCTAGCAGTGTTAAAAGGATCTGTATGATCTTTGATTTTCTTTCCCTTGAGATATGTAAAAATAAATATTCCCTTATCAAGGAAATGCCACCTATAAACAAAACAGTTAAGGTATAACCAGTAAGGACTGTGATTGCATAAAAACCACTATACATAGCAGGGAGAGTTTTAGAATAGTTAAGATTTATATACTGTTACACCTGATATGCAGTGATTTTAAAGAGAATAAAAGCAGATAAAAATCACCATACTATGTGCACAGGCCATAATGAGAAAATAGGCAATTTCAAGTAAAGATGAAAACAGCATTTTAAAAAGACAACATTTACTGGAAGATAAATGAAGTGGTGAAGTTTTACTCAGCTTTATGATGATGAATTTGAAGGATTCCCATTAGACAAGGCCTTTTTTTCTTCTTATTTATTTGAAGCACCAACACACCTTGGCTCTTATATGAAGTAGCAGAATAGACAAGATACTGGCTGCTATATTCTTACCTTCAGGCTATGGCAGAATGCTTGAAAGACAGCTTCCTTAAAAGACAACTGTCTGGACCAGTATCTTAAAATGGTTCCATTATAGCACATTTCCCTCAGTAATAATTAAAACTATCAAGAACATCTATTGCAGCTTCAGAATATTAACAACATCAAAACTAGTTATCTTTACTTAACTTGCCAAAATGCTGTCATTAACTGCAGGAAGACATTTGTAAAATGAGGATGTATCTAAGAACAAAGCACTGAACATCAACAGAAACAACAATTAGAGTTCATTATTTCAAGACAAGTAACTACACAAAGACTGATCAAAGAACAAGTTGCCTTCTACCTGCTAAAGTATGACTTAATTTCATTTTCGTTTTTATTATGCAGCACTTTTCTAATCAATCATCAAGTCAGGTTTTCCAAAACAACATCAATTCAATCTTTTCCATTAGGTAATGCTTTTTACAGTGCCTATTGTATTAAAGTACTGAGCTTTACAAGGATCTCCTGAGAAAACCTTCTAACGGCAAAGTATAAAGTCCATTGTCTGATCAACACATCTTAAGTGATCAGAATTCATTCAGTCTTTTCTGCTTTTGCAGATAATTAAAAGCTTTCAATTTGCAGATTGCACATCTACAAAATCTTCTTCTGTTCTGCTGTAGTGCAATAACTGGTCTTCTAATCCAAAAGTATCTATCAGCTGTGTAAGACTCACTTTCTTGCCATCTGCAGAAAAGGCTGACTGTAGCTCATACAGCATCAGCTGGGTACCATTTCTCCATTTTGCTATCAAAGCCTTCAGTTCAGACAGGTTGTTCTGAAACAGGACACACACACCAAAAAATGTCATTTCCTGAAACGTGGGGTCTTCTGATGCAGATCTATTTTTATAATGTGCCTTAAAACTGAGAAAATAAACACCATGCACAAGAGAAAAAACAAGTCAGTATTGTTGCTTAAAGTAATGAATGAGGACTGCACCACAAATTTCAATTAAAAGAGCTTTTTCAGAGATTCTGTGTGCCTCACCTTGGATCGGTACATCTTAACCAGTTTGAGCCTTCGAAGTAATTCTTCCTTCTCTTGCACTTGTTTCACCAGCCTTATTTTTTCTTCCAGCAACTGTTTCTGGCTAAGATCAGCCTGTCGCACATCTGATTTCTCTACTGATCCACAGACACTGCTCTCCTGTAAAGGACTTTTGAAATGTGTGTGTTCAGTGCCTTTTCTTTCCAGCTTTTCAGAACTATCCTGTAATGTGGAACAATCTGTACTTGCCTTTGGCAGGCACCCTTCGTCAGTATCAGCAGAGTCTTTTTCTTCAGTGTCTATTTTGAGACGCTTTGGTACCACAAAATTAGCATTAAATGAACGCCTTGTTTTCCTTAATCGTTCCTTCAGAGCTGCACTCATTGGCTAAAAAGAAAAACAAAAGCAAAGAAGCATCCAAAAAAAAGACTCAGAAAGATCGTAACAACTTTTTCAATCGAATTACAAAGAAATGTTTACCCTGGTTATTATTTACATGCAGTCTACTTGACAGCACCAGAAATTATTTGTATAATTTTGATCCTTCACCAATAAGTATCCAAAAAGTAATTTTTTTTCCCCTCAAAATAAGTTAACATTTGTTGTAATCCATGCGTGACCTTTTTATCTGTGAAAATATACTAAAATATGGGGAGAGAGGGCTTAGTTCGGGAACCCTTGTAAACTAGCCCTACCCTGCAATAAGTTCAGATGCTGAGTGTGGCAGCATCACCGTAATGCATGCTAGGATGAACGCTGAAGTAGAGCTCAGTGTTAGAGAGAATGCAAACTGAAAGCAGTGGGCTTTGTTCAAGTGCAAGTACGTGTCACAAAGTCATTCTGCATATAGAGCAACCCAGAAAAGTGGGATTAGAGAAAAGCAAAGATGACAGATTACGAACAAGCAAACAAACAAAACCCAGCAAAACCCACCACAAACCCTAGCTAGCTTGTAGCTGTGGGTATAAATTACCTATTTTTAGCCTTCCAGCAAACAGTATCTCACTGCCTTCCAACTACTTGATGATTTCACTAGCATTTGTTACTGTAAGAGTCACACTATTACAAAAAACAAGTAAGTTTTCATACCTGTTTCCCTGAACTAGTCCTCTTTGGAGGCACTGTCCCAGAATCCTTTGGAGTATGGCATGAAGATGGCAATTTATCAAGCTCTGGTTCTTCCATCTCAAGATAAATAGTTTCTGTTAAAAGAATTAATTAATTAGAGTGCCCTTTTCACCTGATCATAATGAGCCACGTGGCTGCAGAAGAGAGTAAAAAGGTCTAATAAGAAATAACTAAGGCTTATTTTCTAATTCTTAAAAGTAAAAAAAGACATTTGTGTAAGTTAGGTAACTGTTACATGCGCTAGGTAGCATCTTGGTTTATGAATGGCTTTTGCTCAAGAGGATCAATGAGACTACTAACTGATACAAAGTATATTAGTATGAATTTTGTATATCATTTACCCCTCAAAGTGCTATGGATTTTTTCTTTAAAAATGAAAAATATGGTAAAAAAAAATCTTACACGTATTCTCTCTTTCTTTTCCCTCCTCTAACTGAAATCCTCTTTCCAGTGTTAAAAAGGAGCAAGACAACTTATAAAGCAATTGTGTCCATTATAGCATGCCAATAAATCCAAGGTCAGGTCTTCAATCTTCAACTTCTCAAAAATATCTGTCTTGTTTAACTGTATTTGTTTAATTTAAATGACCCTTAGAGCTTGTCTAACTGAAGGCAATAATCCTTACTATTACAGGTTATGAAGAAACAGTCCTTCATTTAACTGTATCCCAAGTAGTGATAAAAGAATTCTTGCAAGCCACAAGATTTGTATTGTCTACATATACAAACAATTAATCTTTTCTATAACAGAAAATAATTGAGTACCTGGGTCGGTAAAAATAATCCACTATCTCATTTAATCTTTCTGGGGATGCTGCTGAAAAAAGTAATTACTCACACAAGTGGAGTTTTAGATTAAAAGTGAGCATCCTCAGTTTGCTCAGAAAAGCACCTTAATGAAAATAATAAGTCATGCCTCCCAGCATGTGCCAACTTCAAAACGATTTGGCAATGTTTAACTCAGTTTAGCACTTGTGAACCACCTGCTAATGACCACAATACAGCTGGAAAATCGTTAGCTACACCCCTGTTTATCTGCAAATTGCAATTAAGTGTTTCAAAAAAGAAGCCTCTTTAAAATAAAGTCCTGGAACAAGTCACTAAGCAACACAAAACTGGCGCAAGGGGCTTCCTCTTCAGAGATGAGAAACAGCAAAGCTTCCATATGCTTTATGAAGGCAGCAAACCTGATCTTCCTGGCTCTGTACCAAAGGACACAGGTTCTCATTTATCTTACAAGTCAACATTTCTCCCATATTCAACATAAGAGATTCTATTAAAACCCACCAGACTTCAGTAAAGATAGTCTCATTAATTGGGTATTTTAGCAATCTATTGATTAAATAGGAAGCCCACAGCACTCCTTAAACATAAAGCAAGTTAACAGTATTACTTTTTAACGTAAGCAAGAGTGTAGGTAAGGCTAATCATGCCTATGTATACCATATCATAAATACATAGTAAATCTTACTAAGCTGCAAACTTATTTCAAGTTTCAATATACTTGTTCAACTTAGAAAAAACAAACTTGTGACTCTCTGCTTTCACATTCCAAGGCAGACTATTTGCCTTCAAATTACCATGACCAATGGATCAGTTTGGCAGCAGACTCCTGTAGATCTCCTGCACTCTGGAAATCCTTCCCCAAGATCTCAGCATAAACATTATTTGCATTTTCAAGCAGATACTATTTATCAGAGAAAAATAATTCTGCCCCACATATAAGGGAAATGTGGGTCAAGAGAGGAAAAGGCAAGCTTGCACTTCAGTACTTAGTCGATTTTGTACTTTTAGGCAAGGCCTGATGCTACGTGTGTCAGTTTGCCTGTTTACCACTACCTTCTGTAAAAGCACTTACTCCTCCTATGTTCTTCTCTCATCAGCCAAAAGCTCTATTTAGCAACAATTTTCCTCTAGTTACTTTTCGATTGTAGATAAAAATCAGAAAGCCGACCGGCCACGGCCCGGGGTCGTGTGTGTGTGTGAATCATAGAATGTCAGGGGCTGGAAGGGTCCTCGAAAGACCATCTGGTCCAGCCTCCCTAGCAGAGCAGATCACCTACAGCAGATCACACTGGAACGCATCCAGACGGTTCTTGAATATCCCCAGAGATGGAGACGCCACAGCCTCCCTGGGCAGCCTGTTCCAGTGCTCCATCACCCTCACAGTGAAAAAGTTCCTCCTCGGGTTCACATGGAACCTCCTTTGTCTCAACTTTCACCCACTGCCCCTTGTCCTGTCGGGAAAGAGACAGTCCTGAGGATTCCTCTCCCCTCCTTCTTCTACCCCAGCATCACTAAGCTTTAGGGAACAAAATCAGCTCCTCTTAGTCGCAGAAAACGAAACCTAGCAAAGAAAAACCTTCCAACCTGCAGACCCTCACCAGCGTCAGCGTTCCAATCTCCCGCTTCCGGAGACAGGGGCGGAGCAGCGGCACCTTCCGCCGGAGCGGATCGCTCCGCGCCTGCGCATAGGGGAGGGCGGTAGATGTGGGGTTGGGCTTTGGTGGTGCCGGATGTAGGAGGGCTTGTGAGGCTGGCTGTACGGGGTGTCTCTGGGAGTCGTGTAGACACACCTGTTGTAGCTGGGTGTGTAAAGCGGGCCCGCCACCCTGTGGCTAAGGCCTTTTCTAAGGCTCAACGGCGCTTCACTGTGCTAGGGCGGAAGGCCTCAGCGTTAGCGTAGCGCGCTTCCCGCCAAGACGAACGGGACAGCCCAGCCCAGCCCAGCCCTCAGCAGTAGCTACAGCCATGCAGTTTAGGGCAGGATTAGAGACTTCCCTGACGCTGAAAGGCGCAGCTGGAGCAAGCATGATTTTAATACCTTTATGAGCAAATTTCCGTGCTGATTTCTACAAAACGTTTTTTTTTCCAGTTTATTAATCAGGACTGAAAAAAATGGGCTGTGGAAGCCACAGCAGCAAGTGTCCCCAGCCCATGGGGATGATGTGTATTAGTAGCTCCTCTAGCACTGCCCACAGCCAAACTGCCATGCAGTACGTCAGGGCCTCACGCAGCTGTGCTGGGTGTTGACCGTGAGACTTCATGTACTCACATGCTTTTACTGCATCATGCCCTTGATTTGTGCAGCAGAAATGCATTTATTTCCTGCCTCTTTCCTCCTCACAATCACAGGTAAGGATGCTCGAGTCTTTCTTTTCCTTGTGTAACTCCCATTTGCATTGAGCCAAGATACAGTCTTGGACTAAGAAGTGAGTAAGCACTGAGTGTAGGTGTGATGTTTGAGGAAGTCACTGTGCTGTTGACCATAAGTACACAAAGATATACTCACTTCAAACAATTTCATGGGAATGTTGGCAACCTTTTCTCTCCTACAGGGAAAAAAAAAATACCTAAATATGTAAAGCCCATCTAGAATAAATTAGTTTGGGAAATCTGAGAACTCATGTCCTTTAGATACCTCCTCGTATAGCAGTTGACTGTGAGTGAAACTGATTTAGAAATAATCCTACAGGAGGGCTGGGGAGGGACTATTTACAAGGTCTTGCAGTGACAGAACAAGGGGCAATGTGTTTAAACTGGCAGAGAGGAGATTTAGACTGGATGTTAGGAGGAAATTCTTTACAGTAAGGATGGTGAGTCACTGGCACAGGTTGCCCAGGGAGGTTGTGGCTGCTCCCTCCCTGGAGGGGTTCAAGGCCAGGCTGGACAAGGCCTTGAGTGAGCTGTACTAGTGGGAGGTGCCCCTGCCTATGGCAGGGGGTTGGAACTAGATGATCCTTGAGGTCCCTTCCAAACTTACCATTCTGTGATTCTATAAAAGCAGCAGATATGGGAAGTTAGATTATGTTACTAAGTTGTATGGAGTTTCACAACCACATCTAGTGAAAAAACTCATAGCAGTTCCAATATTGCAGCAGCTCGGAGGCATTGTTTAAGCCTCCCCCTTTTTTTAGTGCTGTTGGGTTTTTGTTTTTTAAATTTTTGCAGCTAATTCAGTATCATAAATATTCTGTAATATTTATGTGTTAAAAATGGACTCCTGAGTGCAACAGCAAAAGTGCTAAGATGACTTTTGTTGCAAATTTTGTCAAGCAGATTGGATCTTGAGTACACTTGGAGCTTTGAGATGGCTCATCTCCGTATTCACAACATATTCCCTTCTATCTCAGTGATGGTGCCTGCTTTAAATTACTCATGCTCTGTTGTACAGACATGTTTGGAGTGAAGTTGCATAAGGGCAACAGAAAGTTTGAGATTTTAGATCGTTTGCCAGGTGAGATTCCAGTAAGATCATGCAGGAGCGTAACACATGAAAAAAGCCATCCCGTGCATTATCATTGCTGCTTTATTTGAGCAATGCCCACATGCCCCACCCAAGTGAGGATTATAGTCTCTTTGAGACTGTCGATATAGAAAGACAGTTCCACATATTGTGTTTATGAGTTTAATGTACTACACATAGATTAAAGGGAGTAATATAATCAGTAGTCACTGATGGGTACACACTCTAGAGAAGAGATCCTGTTTCACATTGGCAGTGTGCCCTGAACACTGGGCCCTATGCCCAGGGGTGCATCAGGAAAACTGTGGCCAGCAGATCCAGGGAGGTTCTTCTCCCCCTCTACTCTGACCTGGTGAGACCACATCAGGAATATTGTGTCCAGTTTTGGGCTCCCCAGTTCAAGGGAGACAGGGGCCTTGTGGGGAAAGTCCAGCGGAGAACCACAAGAATGGGAGCACCTCCATTATGAAGAGGGACTGAGAGCCCTGGGGCTGTTTAGTCTGGAGAAGAGAAGACTGAGAGCCCTGTGGCTGTTTAGTCTGGAGAAGAGAAGACTGAGAGGCGATCTGATCAATGTGTATTAATATCTGAGGGGTGAATGTCCAGTGGATGGGGCCAATCTCTTTTTGCTGGTTGGCAGCAGTAAGACAATGGCTACAAAGGAGGAACAGCTACAAACTGGAACATAGAAAGTTTCACCTCAACATGAGGAGAAACTTCTTTACAGTGAGGATGACAGAACACTGGAACAGGCTGCCCAGAGAGTTTGTGGAGTCTCCTCTGGAGACTTTCAAAACCTACCTGGATGCATTCCTGTGTGAACTACCCTAGGGATGCTGCCTTGTCATGGGGTTTGGAGTTGATCTCTGGAGGTCCCTTCCAACCTCTAAAGTTATGTGATTTAAGTGTTTGACTATCACATTTATCTGTGGATTTGCTTGGTATTTATGCATAGTTCTACAGAAACCCAACTTGTCTACAGTGTTGAAGGGACGCTGTGATAGAGTTGATAACTAGAGTGTCATCAGTCGCTATCCAGTGACTATTCAGTACTTTTATTGCAGAAACCCAATAGCAAGGGACATTATGTTATCCATAACTTAGTAATGGCAAACAGGAGTCAGAGTAAGACCTTCTTCTGCAAAAGTGCACATCTGTTTCCCTTGAGGAACAGAGAATATCTATGCGTTATTGCTACTGGCATGTTTATGGCACTCTGTGTTTTTCATACTGTTCATTTAACCTCACCGGTACGTGCACGCAGCTAGGAAACTCATTGCAATGCAGTCTTTATTAAGCACCTCAATACTATTGTTTTATTTTTGTTTTATTCCTTTTGTGATCAGAACAGTTCAGGGTAAGCAAAATAAAAGAATGCATAGGAAATTGTGCACAGGGTAATAAAATTATTGAGCTCTGTTTTCCGAACATATTGCTTCCCTTCTGAGAAACTTGTTTCCCCAGGGAATCAGAGGGAAAATATGTTTCCTGTTTTGGTTTTTGGGTTTGGTTTTTGTTTTGGTTTTTTTTTTTTGTGGGGGATGGTTTGGTTGAGGGGGTTTTGTGTGTGTTTCTATGGATTTTGTGTTTTAGTGATTTGATTTTTTTTTCCCCCCCCAAGTTTACACCCCTTGGTCTGCACACTCAAAAGATATTCTTCATGTGTCATCTCTTTTTATATTTTATATTACCAGAAGAGATTTTTATATTTTGTATTACCAGAAGAGAACTAGGGCTCACACATTAGCACTGGCAGGACAAGTACATGTTATGTTCCCCTGTGGGCATCATTTGTAGCAGCAAAACCACAGTGGAGAGTAATAGTAAAGGATATTGACTTTGAGTGTAGACATCAGTTTGACCTTTATGTTTTCAACAGGGTGGAGGTCATGAGGATGAGGCTGAGCTCTTTTCAGTTGTGGCAAGTGATGGGACAAGGAACAAGTACAAACTAGAACACAAGAGGTTTAATTTTAACTTAGGGAGAAACTTCTTTTCTTTAAGGGTGCAGGAGCGCTGGAACAGGCTGCCCAGAGAGGTTATGGAGTCTACTTCTCTGGAGACTTTCAAACCTAGCCTGGACATGTTCCGGTGCAGCCTGATCTAGGTGTACCTGTATTAGCAGAGGGGTTGGACTAGTTTGTCTCCAGAGGTCCCTTCCAAGCCCTACCATTCCAAAATGCCAGGACCTTCACAAGACCTCCTTTTAACAGTTTGCTATGCACAACAGTCAGGCCTTTTCCTTCCTAAACATTGTCAATGAGTAAATGTTAATTTATGTATGTCTTAAAGCACATCCATGTTACCCTCTGTTTTATGAAATCTGTTGATCTTGTTTGAAGCCAAAGGATGTATCCTGACACATGAAGTACACTCTGCACTGTCTGCATGTTCACTCATGCCCGAGGCAAGAGGGTGGAGTGTTTTTATGTGCCTAACCACTAACTGCTCCAGAAATTTTTCAAATCCTACCCACTTCAGCACGGGCCTAGGGCTGTGTTTTTGCTGGCCGCGATTCACTGTTTGGAAAAATGTTCTGACTTGTTTATAGCCATGTAAATATATCAAGGGAAGGGCTTTAAAGACCAGATTCTTGGAGTGAAACCAGTTTACTACCACAAAACCTGTCCTTGGGAGATAGATTCTGCTCTCATGATGGTGTAAATGTCCAGTAATTGCAGTGGAGTCAAGCATCAAGCTAAAGTAAAATTTTGTTACCTCTTCTGTTTTACATTCAGGCCTTGCTTAGACTTTGTTTTACATTCAGGCCTTGCTTAGACTTTTATTTACTTTTAACTTCAGTTTTCAAGGTATCTGTTTTGAAAAGAAAAACTGACATAATTTATTGTAGCTGAGGGCTATTGCAGTTTGCCATTACAAGAGATAATGTGAGAGCCAGCTAAGATGGACCTCCTAGTTTTTCCTGCTGCATATATGAATAACTGAGTGGATGAAACACAGTGCTAATGAAAGGGCATAAACCTGTCTGGTTGTGTATGCTTGTGGGAATTTCTCTGGCATGGCCATGCCAAAAATTACAATCTGAAGTCTTTATGAGACTGTAGCAGACAAAAGATACAATAAACAGACCTTCAGTGTCTTCACTGGAGAACCAATTGATCATTATTTCAAGAAAATTCAAGCCTTTTAAATGTAAGTTGTTGCCCAAACTAGTCCATGGTACAGCTTTTGTCATCTGTGATGGTCTGAGCATAATTTTAGATTGCAGTGTTGTTGGAAGAGTCATTTCATTTTCTCACATACTTAATGCAAAATTTTGTTTCATGTAATGCAGACATAACTCTTAGGTTGCCTGTATTTATCTGTGCTGCTGAAACTGATGAAGCTGAAAAACTGGATGTTGTTGATTTGCAAGTGCAGTCAAGTTAGTTTGAGGGCAGTCACCCATAGGCTGGAGGCCTTGGCCAGACCCGGTGGATTAAACTGTGTACCAAACAAGTCATCCAGTAAGGAAGTAAACAGAGATTGAAATGCACACCTTACCTTCTTCCTGGCCCCCTGTTACAGTTGCTCTGAGCACATGAGTGAGTAGTGTCCAGCTTCACTTCAGCAGCATCACTGGTTATAATTTTGTTTTAGAACATGTACCATTCTACCAAGCATACCTCCTTCCCTACCAAACTCCAGTATCAGCAGGTAGGATTTAAAAATACACTTCCTCTCTGTTATTAAGAAACAAATTAGGTCATTTACCTGAGGCTAGAGAAAGACTTACAAAGTAAAAATTAAGAGGTCTTTTTGTAAGGATGAAATACAAATGTGGTTCTCGTGGGAATTTTCC
Source organism: Eubucco bourcierii (assembly GCA_013396675.1). NCBI lineage: Eukaryota > Metazoa > Chordata > Aves > Piciformes > Ramphastidae > Eubucco > Eubucco bourcierii. The sequence goes on from VWZE01020217.1 coordinate 79,553, forward strand.
ATCTCTGGATACAGCTGACAATAAAGTCAGGTCTAGAATCATAGAATCATAGAATGGTAAGGTTGGAAGGGACCTCGAGGATCATCTAGTTCCAACCCCCTGCCATAGGCAGGGACACCTCCCACTAGTAAAGGTCACTCAAGGGAGGGAGCAGCCACAACCTCCCTGGGCAACCTATGCCAGTGCCTCACCACCCTCACAGGAAAGAACCTCTTCCTGACATCTAGTCTAAATGTTCCCTCTGCCACTTTAAACCCATTGCCCCTAGTCGTGTCATTACAAGACCTTGTAAATTGTTCCTCCTGTAGGCCCCCTTCAGATACTGGAAGGCTACTATAAGGTCTCCTCGAAGCCTTCTCTTCTTCAGGCTGAAGAGCCCCAACTCTCTCAGTCTGTCCTCATAGCAGAGCTGCTCCAGCCCTCTGATCATCTTCGTGGCCTCCTCTGGACCCGTTCCAACACTTCCATGTCCTTCCTGTGCTGGAAGCTCCAGAACTGCATACAGTACTCCCTGTGGGGTCTGACAAGAACAAAGGGGCAGAATCACCTCCCTTGCCCTGCTGACCACACTGCTCTTGATGCAGCCCAGCACTGGGTTGGCTGTCTGGGCTGTATGAAGGCTGAGGTTTCAATGTAGCAATATCGTCAGGTACTGAACATACTTAAGTTGCAAACCTAGTTAATGCACTCAATGTATTAGCTTTCTCTCTTGGTCATACACTTAGTAACTGACATAACATTTTAAGTGTGCATAATTGCTCTGTCCACTTTTGTTCAATATCTTTATCAATGATCTGGATGAGGGCATTGAGTGTACCCTCAGTGAGTTCGCTGATGGTACTAAGCTGGGCGCAGGGGGTGGCTGACAACCTGTCAGGCCATCCAGCGAGATCTAGACAGGCTGGAAAGCTGGGTGAAGGCAAACCAGATGAAGTTCAATAAGGACAAGTGCAGGGTCCTCCATCTGGGGAGGAATAACAACAGGCATCAGTAGAGGCTGGGGGCTGCTCTGCTGGAAAGCAGCTCTGTGGAGAAAGACCTTGGAGTTCTGGTGGACAGCAAGTTCTGCATGGAACAGCAATGTGCCCCTGTGGCCAAAAGAGCCAATGCCATCCTGAGGTGCATCAGGAAAAGTGTGACCAGCAGGTCTAGGGAGGTCTCCCTCTACTCTGCCCTGGTGAGGCCACACCTGGAATATTGTGCCCAGTTTTGAGCTCCCCAGTTCAAGAGAGACAGGGACCTGGTGGGGAGAGTCCGGCAGAGAGCCACAAGAATGACTGGGGGACTTGAGCATCTCCCCTATGAAGAGAGACTGAGAGCCCTGGGGTTGTTTAGTCTGGAGAAGAGAAGACTGAGAGGAGATCTGATCAATGTGTACAAATATCTGAGGGGTGGATCTACACAGCGATAAGAAAAAGCCTTTCTGGTGAGTGTGTGATACTTTCTTACAGTCTCAATGGAGTTAAGTGATTATTCACACATTATTTTTACTGTTGTCATGTTGCCTCCTTGGAGGAAGGCAGCTTAGCCATTGTGACATTTGAAGTCATTGAGAAAGTTTCTGCTAAACTGAAGTGAAGCAGAACTATGCTATCCTGGTGGAAGTTAGTAAAAGTGGCATATGGAGCAAGCTAATGGTATGATTTCATGTGGTGCTGAGATAGTGGAATTGCAGCTGACTGCATTAGCACAAGTGCTTCACACTGTGTTTAATGTGTGAGAAGGCAACCAGTCTCCCTTGCAACACATTAAGGAAACTGTATTTTGGATGATGAAGATTTGTCTTAAAAGGAGTCTAGGAATGCAGACCTCTTGCTGAGTGAAGAAAGAAAATTCTTTATTGAACCAGGTTAGCAAGAGCTACCAAGTTCAACTGGAGACATTTTCACATTTTCACACTGATAGCCCACATAGCTCTGAGATTCTGTTCTGGCATCAGTGACATCCATCACACATATTGATAGTTACTGAACAAGTTGTCATTGTCATCAGCCTCATTGATGACAACCATGCCTTACCAGACTGTTTCAAGTATTGTGTGTAACTGGAGATGTCCCAGTGTGTTCACAGCTGAAAGAGTTATTCTGGTTTTGATGTACATTTTACACTTGAGTTCATTAGAAGCTTTTTGTGGGTAACATGCCAGAATAAGCTATTTCATCATTGTTAAATGCTTAGTGGAAACTCAACACATGGGTATGCATTGACAAGTTTTCTCTTGAATAACTCCACAGAAATTAGATCAGCAGATAGATCACCCTGGAATTTTACCTAGCAGGTACCCTCCCTCTTCTTCAGTCTATGAAACCAGGCATAACTAACCTTAAAACTGGATAGGAAGTCCCATTTAGGGTTAATTTTTCTAGGATCAGCAGTGCACATCTGGGTGCATCCTACTTAATGTAGTCTCTCACTGGTGATGTGCTGAAAAGTGATGCTGGCCTGCAACACCAGAGTCACTGCACAGCACTGCAGAGCAGTAGGGAAGTGATTGTGTCCCTGTACTTGACACTGGTGAGACTGCACCCCACATACTGGGTTCAGTTTTGGGCCCTCACCCCAAGAAAGACAGTAAGTTGCTGGAGTATGCCCAGAGAAGGACAACAAAGCTGGTGAAGGGTCTAGAGGACAGATCTTCTGAGGAGCGGCTGGGGAAAGTGGGATTGTTTAGTCTGGAGAAGAGGAGGCTGAAGGGAGTCCTCATTGCTCTCTCATCTACCTGAAAGGAGGTCATAGTGCGGTGGGTGTTGATGTGCTCTTTTCTGTAGTATCAACTGATAGAATGAGAGGAGATGGCCTCAAATTGTACCAGGGGAGGTTTAGATTTGATCTTAGGAAAAAATTCTTTACAGAAAGAATAATCAGGCACTGGAATGGGCTGCTCAGGAAGGTAGTGGACTCACTGTCCTTGAAGTTCAAAAAACATGAAGACATGGCACTTCGGGACACTTTTTAAAGGGCATGCTGGTGGTAGGTTGCCATTTGAACTCGATGGTCTTAGAGGTCTTTTCCAACTGAAATAATTCTGTGGTTTCATGAATACAGAAGTTGCAGTGGCGTTATCCAAAATTTGGAGAATCAAACCCCACATCCTGAAGTCACCTTGATAAACTCTGTTGCAACTATTATTAGTATCACAGTATCACACTATCACCGAGGTTGGAAGAGACCTCAAAGATCATCAAGTCCAACCCAATACCACAGACCTGAAGACTAGAGCATGGCACCAGGTGCCACGTTCAAACCCGCCTTGAACACCTCCAGGGACGGTGACTCCACCACCTCCCTGGGCAGCCCATCCCAGTAGCCAATGACTCTCTCAGTGAAGAACTTTCTCCTCACCTTGAGCCTAAACTTTCCCTGTCGTAGCTTGAGACTGTGTCCTCTTGTTCTGGTACTGGTTGCCAGAGAGAAGAGAGCAACCTCCTCCTGGCTACAACCACCCTTCAGGTAGTTGTAGACAGCAATAAGGTCCCCCCTGAGCCTCCTCTTCTCCAGGCTAACCAATCCCAGCTCCCTCAGCCTCTCTTCATAGGGCTTGTAGTGATGCACTTATTTTTAGTGATGCGCTTATTATTGAAACAGCAAAACTACATGGCCCAGTTTCATCTTTAGCCTAGCTGATTTCAGTGGAATTGATGATTTAACATCAACAACTGATTGCATTTCGTTGATTTCTAAGAATGTTTTTCATCTGCATAATTCAGGTGGGAAAAGTAGAATGAGATTAAATGCTGCTGAAATGCTTTCTTTATGGGAAGCAGCTAAGTGGGAGATGCAGCCTTCTTCAGTGTTTTGGTGTATTAAAGCCATTGCTAGAATGAATGGAACTGCAGGCTGAGATTCTCTTTGCATTTATGCCCCACAGGTGCAGCCAAGTTTGAACTGATGCTGGAAGTGATTAAACTGTGACTTAATATACATCATCTCAGGCAGAGGAATCTCAAGAGGTGGTCACTGAGTCAGGATGATCTCTCATGAGGAGATGAGTATGTGTTCAAATCAGAGCATCTTTAGAAAATTCCCTCCAAGTGAATGTTGACTGTTTTCCCACTGATGTTTTAAAAATGCAGATCCTAATTATAAAAAAAATGCATTGAAGAAACAATCAGAATTGTTTCTAATTGTTTAAAATACTATTTGCAATTGTCCCCAACAGCTCCTGAATACTCCACACAGAAATAGTCTGTGAATATTTGATATGCACACAAGTACACAACAAACAATTTTCTTGTATTTCATAGAACCATAGAATCATAGAATGGTAAGGTTGGAAGGGACCTCAAAGATCATACTGCTTTGTATTTGATCAGATTGCTTCTTTATTGCTAATTTGTTTCTGTGTTGGGAGCTGTACATTCCAATTTGTTTTATTGTACATTTATTTGTATTGCTTCTAGATGCTGGTCATTTTTCACTAGCTTGTTATTGTTTAGTTGTGCAGACACTGTTCATTTGTTTTAGGAAGAGCTAAAGGATTCCATTGATGCTCCAAAGAGCTACAGTAAAGTAAACAGAAGTAGGAGCATGTAACTTTAGTAGGTCTTTTAACACCAAGCCAACCATAGTTCATTGCCCTTCCCCTGTGAGCTGATTGCTCTTATCATAGAATGGTAATCATAGAATGGGAAGGTTGGAAGGGACCTCAAGGATCATCTAGTTCCAACCCCCTGCCATAGGCAGGGACACCTCCCACTAGTACAGGTCACTCAAGGCCTCGCCCAACCTGGCCTTGAAAACCTCCAGGGAGGGAGCAGCCACAACCTCCCTGGGCAACCTGTTCCAGTGCCTCACCACCCTCACTGCAAACAACTTCCTTCTTACATCTAGTCTAAATCTCCCCTCTGCCAGTTTAAACCCATTGCCCCTTGTCCTGTCATTGCAAGACCTTGTAAATAGTCCCTCCCCTGCCTTTCTGTAGGCCCCCTTCAGATACTGGAAGGCTACTATCAGGTCTCCTCAAAGCCTTCTCTTAACTCTGGCAATTGCTTAGTCTCTGTTTCCATTTAATTTTCTTCCCACTTGGTCTCTGTCTTCCTAAGTTTTCATTATCATATTATATGTGCATGTACTGGCTTGTTGATTTCTTTGTGCTTTGCTTGATTGCGTGTGCTTGGTGTGCATTAGCTACCACAGATGCTATTGTGTCTGCCACATTTTGTGTACTAAAATGGAGGAGATTGCACCACTTTATTGATGAGGATGGGGCCACCTGTGTGTATCAGTGTCTCAGTAAGCATTAGATGATGGACTTGGCTGTATATTGGCAAAAAAAAGTTGCTTCTACATACATCAAGAATAGTAGTTTCCAATGCACACCATTCATGCCTGCACTACGAAGGAAATACAAAACTGTAAGTTAAATACTGCTTGCTGTTCACAAAAGTTTGGCACCAGTTGTCCTTCACCAACAAAATATGGTACTTTTTACCTGTGGTTGCAAGTTTAAAGATGTTTGCAAAACTGACAGATTGTTATTATCAAAACAGTAATTAACTGAAGTGTCATGCTGGAGCAGCATGTGCCTGACAGCCTTGGGCAACACTAGGAATGAAGTCCCCAGTTCAGTGCAGTACCTACATATGCTTCTGGCTTTAAGTTTGTGGGTAGTCCTCATCAAGGCTAGCAGTAGAGGTCAGTGGACTAGGAAACTCAGTGTCTGATGAAGGCTACAGGAACAGGAGTTGCTTTGCTCTTGAAAACTAATGACATATGACAATAGTATTCAAACATATAAAGGGTGATGGGAAGAAAGGAGCTACGTTACACTGAGAACAGAAGAGGGGAAGTGACCCTTAGCTAAAGAAGAGACTTGTTTAGAAACTTAAAGACATTTTCTAACAACAGTTATGATGAAATGCAGACCACCTCAGGAGGCTCTGAAACTTCATGGAAATATTTTTAACTCTCTTAAAGGAAAATTGATCAAGAATAATTAAAATGGAGCTGGGGTTTAAGTCAGAGATATGGACAAGATACCACATAATTGAAGGCCTTCTCAACCTTATTTTCTACTGTTCCATAATGTCATGTGCTTAAAAGTGCACATATACATTAAAATAACTTTAAATTCTCACAGATTTATAGACTTAGGCAAATGTTGTTCTGGAGGAGTGAATCAGAGAGTCCTTACTGGGCTGCCTGTTGGTAGCTCATATTTCCAAATAAATGGTTTCAGTGAACAAAATGTCCCAACCTTAAAAAAACATATACACACACTTGATAGTGAGGGTTCTTTTCTTCAGATCACCACCACCACAATTTTCTTTGTACAGTTTTCTAATATTTGGGGAGTGTGTGGGATGCAGTGGTAAATATTATGTTCTAAACTCTCTAATTTATGCTGGAAACTGAAAACATCTTTAGGTGTGGTGTGTTACAAAGGCTTCAGCTGACAACTTTAATCATGGATATTATTAAAGCAGAATCCGAAGAGCAGTTCCTCTGCAGGCGCTGGGTAAGAAAGGCAACCACCATAACACACATCTGGCAACCTTGTGATAACAATAAATATACCCAGGAAGGTCCATACCAGCAGGAAAAATCTGAAATGCATAACATATGGCATTAGGATGAGCCCAGGGTGCCTGATTTTAATAAGAGAAGGCTGTGTGTTATCACAGGTCTCACAAGCTGAACTTCTGATAGAAGTAAATTAATGTGCACCTGAATCACTGTGAAATGAAAAGTTTGAATAACAACTAAGTTTCCAGCCAGTCATCTTGCTGAGAAGTGACACACAACAGGCCTGGCTTTTAGGAAAGGCAATACTTTTGTGCTTTGCATAAGAAATGGGGTTTTTCAAGCAGAGACACAAAAATAGAGATGGGCACAGTCAGAAGTTTCAGAGCCAAGTCAGAAAATCTGCCAGAAACTGGAAGTGGAAGCGACTTAAATAGCTTGGATCCAAGTTTTGAAGTATTTGAACTGTTTAAAAGATAATCCACTAGTCTGAAGTCACTGTTCAAGCCCCTCATATAAGCAAGGCAGTGAAAATAGAAGCTTCCTTTTCCCCCAGGTTCTGCCCTACCAGCTGAGCAGCTGGAGTACAGTGTGTTTGCCATCATGCCACCATTTCTCCTTTTACTTTTGATTTTGAATACTATCTTGGCACTGGAGAAAAGTCTGCTTGTAAAATGAGATCTCCTTGCAGGTGACATTATGTAAAGGAGTAGTAGGATCGCTGGTAGCCATTACTGGGGAGAGCAGGGAGTAAAACACCTTTTGCAAAAGTGGTGAGCTATTCCAGGAGAAGCCCCATTGTGCAAGACAGTGTGACCCCAGCCAGATTAGGATCATATTTTTCTTGTAACCATCAGGGGAAATGTATGAAAGAAGTAGTTGAAATGAGGAAGTGCTCTGGCTAGCTGAAAATAGAAACTTCCCAATTAGCTTTGACATACTAGAAACCTGGCCCTACATTGTCACCCTAAAGTGGCCATTTAATTGTAACAATGGCTTTAGGTGAATTGTGATAGATGCAGCAACTTAGCAACATTGGAGTTTTAACTGAAAGACTGCAATGCATTAAAGAGTTGCATGATGTCTATAGAATTTGTTATAACTACTTTTACTACTACACCACCAACAAACATTGGTAGGTATTCCACAGACTGCATCTCTGTGTTCATCACTGTCCATCTATCCTCTTATAAAGGAGAAATAAATAATGTCAAAGGGCCATAGATGTGCACTGCTCTATTCTGTTCTTGTGGGCCACAAATCTTCTCTTTGTTTATCCTTCAACAGACAGGTTTTGGTTGGAATTAGCATATCTCTTGCGGTTTTGTATGGCAAAGATGTGTCTGGCTAGAGATTTGCTTGCAGAAGCATAATCTCTAATGAAAAGTGAGAAACTTGGAGAAGCATGAAGGAATAGGAGCCTTTAAAGAACAAGCATGAACAATGCTGAGTGCCACTTTTAACCCACATAAGAAGAAAGCTGCAAACTAAAAGGTGATCCAGATAAAAAACAGTGAAGGATCATAAAACAGTTGGGAAAAAATTGCTAATCACAGAACTTTAGAGGTTGGAAGGGACTTCCAGAGATCATCAACTCCAACCTCCTTGCCAATGCAGGATCCTCTAGGATAGTTCACACAGGAATGCATCTAGGTGGGTTTTGAAAGTCTCCAGAGAAGGAGGCCCTGCAATCTCTCTGGGCAGCCTGTTCCAGTGCTCTGTCACCTTCACTGTAAAGAAGTTTTTCCTTACGTTGAGGTGAAACCTTCTGTGTTCCAATTTGTTAGGGGAGACAGTACCAAAAGCCTTGTTGAAGCCAAGTCAAGGTCTATGACATCTGCAGCTTTTCCTTAATTTACCCATTTGGTCATGGTATCATAGAAGGTTAAGTTAGTCAAGCAAGATCTCCCCTTGGTAAATCCATGTTGGATTTTGAGCTGCCAACTATGACTTTTGACTTCTATAATATTGTTCAAATACTTATTCTACTCTTGACTGTTGATAACTGGTGTGTCTCTAACTACTCTGTAAGTCCAGCCACAGTTTCCATCTTATTTTAACTCTTGTACCTTTTTTTTTTTTTTTTTTTCTGAATGATTTCTGAAAAGAAGTGTTGTGTCTATGTGGTGACTGTTCCCTGTGGATCTGACCTGCCATTTTGGCTCTGTGGGAATGTTTGTATGGTGAGGAAGTCCGTAGCAAGGTGTCAGATGTATTAAAGTCAATGCAACAAGATACATGTGAAAGGCATTGTGAAAGAGTTGAATAATATGTGTAAAAATCTATATATAACACCAGAATTTGAGAAAGATAGACCTTGTACCTTTCAGCCAAGATCTTAAGAAAATCCCAGTGTGGAACAAAGTTGGATCCTGATTTCAGTCTGTGCCAGTTTCCTCATGAACAGAGGGATGAGCTATATTGCCTCCATGATAACCGTCGAGGAGCAGGCAGCATACTGTAGACAGTTTAGTGTCTCTAAATCTTTTCAATGACCAAGTTGAACAAAGAAAGACCACTATGATTTCTGCAAACCTGATATAAAGATGTTTTTTTGTAAACAACCAGTTCAGCTGGTTGACATTCAGTTAAGATGAAAGAATGTTCTAGACAAAGACAGACTTCTCTATTGAAAGAGATGTTAGCAGACTGACTCAGCTTCACATCTGAACAGTATGACTCCTTTAATGCCTGTTTTTAGTGTGTTGTGGAGTCAAGGGTTGCTTATCGTAGCTTACTATGGCATTTGTAGCTCTTATTACTCATGGCAGGTAGTTTAAAACTTGTTGACTTTGGTTCTTCTATACAGTGAGTCTATCATTAACCTTGTTGAAGGATTGAAAGTCTGGCATGTAAGCATTCACTCTATCCACCTAATTCCTTTTCCCGAGGAATTGATTGATGAATTTGAAATGGCTTAAGATTTTTTATCATATGGAGTAAAGATACATAATTAGGAGGAGAAAGATACTGTACTGCTATTCCAGTGATTTAGAACCTGTGACCAAATCCATTGCAGCCTCATTTGATGTCTTCCATCCCTATGGCAAGGACAAAGGTTTTGTCCTGCTTTCAAGTTTTGTAGATCAAAGATTCTGTGGATGTGGTATTGAAACTGGGATATGAGCTGTTGGGTTGTATCACTTTATAGAACTTCAGTCATAGTTCTCTTTTTATTCTATGTGCAATAAAAATGAAGTATTTTTCTTTTTCATTCTTCCAGCATCTTTGCCATAGGCACTGTGTATAATACAGAATATAGCTTTAGACTTTATAGTCTCTTTGCTTACCAAAACCATCATTTAACAAAAGAAAGACTGTAGAGCAGTTGGATCAGTCTTGTATTCTGGACTCAGCTTTTTATTGGTGCTATAAATTACATACTCCTTAATTGCAGTAATTCAGTTCCTCATTTTATCAGTATTTACTGAGATGAAGGGATTTCAAGGTGCGAGGGAGGGGAGGTAGAAAAGCAAAACATATTTAAATTGATACTGTAAGCAATGCAATAGCTGATATTTCTGGATAAAAGAATATTACTTGCATGATGAATAAATGCTTATCAAAATGGGTGTTATGTACAACTTACCCACTCAGTATAGAGCTGATGGTTACCTCCAGGGTGTGAATGTCTTTCCAGCAGAATTCCAGTAAGGGTGGTGATGTTTTTATTTTTATTTTTTCAAAATCACTCAGGAAAGCTAAAAATCTTAGCACTTGTAAATTAAAGCTTTGGGTATTAAATTAAGGAGTGGAAACAATGCACTGTAAGTAAAATAATCAGTTCTGTGTTTTAAACGAAGAGTAGTTCAACACACAGTTGAAGTGAATAGACTAGGGAAAGGTACTAAATTGGAAAAATGTCAGTGCAACACCTAACACAACTCTGCTGCCAGTCACATGAATTGAAATGTCTTCCCTATGACCCAAAACCTTAGGAATTAATACCTTTGCACAGATCCTTGCTAAAGAGAGAGGGTGATTAAAAATTGTGAAAGGAGTTGAATGAGGACAGTTATAATCTCTGTCTTGAAGAGGATACTTGGCAGTTCTTGAAGAAGAGAAAAGAGAAAAAATGACAGAGGCATAATTTCAGTAATGTAGGAGAACATTTGCAAAGAGACAACTCTGAAGACAGACAGCTCTCAATGAGATCAACTCATTTGTTACTCAGTAATTTTTGCAGCATGAGAGAGAAGAGTCTCCAAGGCAGTCTCCAGCCTCAGTACTGGTAACGTGTAGGAAGCTTTCATCTGCCATGTGAGGTGCATTCTGGAAGGCAGTTTTACCAGAAGTCTCATGTCCCATCTTGTGCTTGCAGTCCTGCAGCAGATCAGCAGTCTTCTAGCCATGTATATTGGATAACAATATTTTATGCCTCTGGAATGTATCCTTTAATAAAGGAGTGCCATTTAAATTGGAGCTCTGCAAGCCTGCACATGGCAGGTGAGGCTGTGTGCCCCAGGAAAAGCAGGTGCAGCATGACAACAGCCAAGAAGAAGGTTTCAAGCCCCTCTGAGAGTGACTTCAACAAATAAATAGAAGGGAAAACAGGAATGAAAACAGAGTTACATGCCTTCTTGTCACAATCGGTCAGCAAGTGGTGTGATGTCACTTTCAGAACCAAAATAATATCCAGCCTGCTCCCTTGTAGCGTGTGGTGCTAATCCAGTGCTAGACAAATGCAACAGAAGCAAGCAAAATCCAACTTTACACTACAGGAAGCCAGTCTCCAGGTTTTAAACTCTTTTGTGATACTCAGAGAAGCATATCTTTGGAAATTGATTTATAGTTGTGAAACACCTAGGAGAACACATGGCTAATGCAGACTGAAATTCCCATCCCTGATTAATGTAACACCAGTCTTTACTGTGATAAATGCCAGTCCAGGCTAAATCTCTGGTGAGCAATGGCCATAAACAGGGCTCACAACAGAGCACGTTCCCTTAGAGGGAACGCCTTAGTAGCCCAGCAGGGCTTGTTTACTTTGGCAGTGAAAAGCGAGCACCACCCTGAAATGCTTGAGAGCCTAATCACAGGAAGTACCTTCCTAGCGAAGAAGGGGAAGGATCGTGTTGACAGGGACCATCTCTGGAACAGAAATCTCCTACAATGCTGTAGTCTTTCATTCGAAGTCTGACTCAGGAAACCTGCTGAGTGGCTCAGTCTTCATCATGCATTGGCTCAGGTGATAGAGCTTTTCAGGGTGTACAGAGCACAGCTGTTCTAACATATTTGTACAAACCCACTTCTTTTTCCCCTCAAACATTTCTACCTCAGCTTGACAGTTCCTCCAAATATTGTAATATTTTAAAGCAAACATAACATCTGAAGAGCTCAGCTTGATTTGGCTGTTTTTAAAGTGCTTTTTTTGTTTCCTGAAGTGGCAGATTAGTGTGCCTCTGTTAATAAATAAACTAAGTTTTAATCATTTGCTTTCTACTCTGAACCCAAAATCACTAATTACTTTGAATGTACTAGGAAGGATCCCTGCAGAAGCTATCAACATGTGCTATATGTCCAGTGCTTTTAACATGTTTTCTTTGATCTGATACAATAGTTTCCAGCCTTTTCGAACTTGAAGACTTTGAAGATTTTAAAAGACTTTTAACAGAAGGGAAATATCCCTCCATTGCAGACTAAAATAATTTGGCAATGTGCTTCTTTTGCTTGCCACAGGTACCTCTGAAAATCTCTGGCTGAAGATACATTCTTCATCCACAGTGGGCCCCAGATTGTCAGGTTGCAAACCAGAAAAGCCAACAGATAGAATACACATTTTATAATCCCCTTTCTTTTTCTTGGTGATCATTTGGTTCTATGTAAATCAGAATCCTTGATAACTGAAGCATATTCTCTTGGTGACCTGCAAAACTGTATCACTGATAAGCACTTTAGAGGATTTGCTCATTGTGCTTGTTTCTAGTGCTAAGGATCCCCCACCCCAAATCCGCAGCTCTGCTGGCAGAGAAGCTGTGCAGAGAGCCTTCTACACTTTATTGAGGTGCCTCTCAGGAAGCCCCCTTTTTTTCTTGTACCTGGCAGGGCCACAGAGGGTCTAAGAAGACTGCAAGCATCACCTCAAGTGTAAGTACTGCCACATCAGTTAAGTCATTGACTTTAATTCTCCTGTACTTGGTTTTGTCTTGATCTAGGAAACCAGTAGTTTCAGTTCATTCTTTCTATACAGCATTTAGGACAAGCCATGTTCTGGAGAAGGTACACTGATAAATCCCTTGATATATCAGTCAGAAAACTTTATAGGGATGGCTACTAGGCCTTTCAGGATATGTGAAAACTGACAACACCTGCCTGTGTGAGCAAAAAAATGCTGGCCACTGCTTGTGCTCTGAGCCTGCGCCCAAGCTGCTCTCTCTAGCACAAGATTGTGTGTAAACAATGTGGATAATGAGAGTTATGGAAGGAAAATTTGATCTTGACAATACAGATAGGGCTAGGAGCTTGGGAATGGGATACAGAAGGTGTACCACAAACTGCATAGACTTGATTAGAGCTCAGCTGTCCCTGCAGCAACAGTTCTGGTGCTTGCTTTACTTACTGCCCCTGAAGTGATTCCCCAGTGCTTGGCAAGGCTGCCTGATCTGGGTAGGAATTATAGGCTTGATCCACAAATGACCTGTTAAAACCTAGCAGGGAAAAAGACCTGCATGACAGGAATGTATAGAGATGGAGAAGGGTGTAGAGCAGAATAAAACTGCTGTTGGAGACTGTTCAGTCACTCTCCCATGCATTTCCCATCTTGCTAATGAGAATTCCTCTCTCTAGGAGGTGAGTTGGTGCAAGCCGTACTTGAGTCTGGCAGAGATTTTCCATCAAGATTTTTTTGCCAATGTGTTTTTTGAATTTTCTGTCAAGATGGCAGGCAGAAATCAGGCGTATTTGCCAGCACACATCATTTTCTGAGGCAGATCTCCAAGATAAGTGTTGTCTGCAGCTTTTGTCCTGCACGCACTGTTGCACTACAGTTCTCCCTATGGTGCTTTTTGTAATGGTGCTTAAACTTATAGGCTTTAGACTGGCAGGAGGTAGAACTGGTTGAATTGTTTGTTTGAAAAACTAATTGCTTGGAATTTTGACCATGGGAATAGCTGGTGAGCAATTCACAGATTTTGTTTTCTTTGGGGATGCCAGAGAAGTTGGACTGGTTTTGGTTTGTTTTGGTTTGTTGTTTGTTTTTTTTTTAATGCTGCCAGTTCTTTGTAAACAGTTTGCTTTGACTTTTCTCCATTATTTATATTGGCAGCACCACAGCCAGGTCATCTGGCACTGGTTGTGTCCCTTTGCTGCTTAGCTGGCTGAAACAAATAGAACAATTTCTAGTGCACACATCTTATCTGGAAGACACTGGTGCTAAAACTGTTTTAAGGATTCACAGATGAGCTTACCAACAGTCAGTAATTTTCTCAAAACTAGACAATAGGAAATCAAACTTTGCATTCTCTTAAATAAAATACTCAAGGGGTAGTTTCATTTGTATTTGATCAACTACATTGGGCATGGGCTGATAGTAACTAGCAGCATCAAACAAGAGACTCAGTCCAGTTCATAGCTCTGCTCATGCAGCACATGTTGCAAGCAACTCTTACCTAGAGGATAAGATGAAAGGGATTATTCATCATGCCAGCACCAGGAAGCAGAGGAGTCTTATGGATGAAAGTTACTTAATTTAAACTCACAGCAATGCCCCTCAGAATGGCAGTGATCAGGACCATCTGCTTTACAGCTGCACTCCCTGGCAGATGCTGTGATTTTCTGGACAGCTGGAGTAGCTCCCTAATTGCCATGGGTGATGGAAAAGAGGAAGAGGGGGGGAGAAGGATAGGGATAGAGACACAAAGATGACAGTGGGTCACCTTTGCAAACAGGTCGGTTAACATTTCATCCTTGATGCCATTAGAGATGAGTCTGATGTGGCTGATAACTCCTGGCTCTACCAGCCAACTCCTGCTGTACAGCCTGACCCGCATTGAGATGTAAATGGGGTGCCCAAGCATAAATATACGTAAAAGGTTTCATGGAGGACAGAGGGAGTTTAAGAGGTCATAGTACTTTGCTTGGATCTATCCAAAGCAGTCCCAAATACATAAGACAATGCTCATACTCATCATCAACCTTTGGGCTGGGATGCTTGCTAGGGACTATTAGACAGTTGAAGTTCAGAACACCAAGGCAGTGTTTGGGCTCTAGTGCCTTTACAGGCTTGACTCTGAGCAGAGGTAGACACTGTCTACAGCTGCTGGAGAGTCCTGTTCCTCCTGCGTGCATGATAATGGTAAGGGCAGCAAGCTTGCATTTTCAGCCACCTCCCCCTAGTCTCCACTCTCCACCAAAACATCCAAGGCCTCCCATCTAGACCAGTAGGTTTAGTTAGTGTTTTATAATGCTTCAATTGCATATGTAGCTATTTTGTATTTACTGTTGTTTATTATTTGCACTGTGATAAACCTTAGAAGCTGCGGCAAGCCTCCCATTGTGTGGAATGCTATATAATGGAGAGAGGGAAGGCAGTCCTTAGTTGTACACTTTCTGTATTAATGAGTGTATCACAGTATCACCAGGGTTGGAAGAGACCTCAAAGATCATCAAGTCCAACCCATCACCACAGACCTGAAGACTAGACCATGGCACCAAGTGCCATGTCCAAACGCACCCTGAACACCTCCAGGGACAGTGACTCCACCACCTCCTTGGGCAGCCCATTCCAG
>VWZE01020217.1:94792-113533 GCA_013396675.1 Eubucco bourcierii
CTCTCTTCATAGGGCTTGTGCTCGAGGCCTCTCCCCAGCCTCGTTGCCCTTCTCTGGACACGCTCAAGCACCTCAATGTCCTTCTTAAATGGAGGGGCCCAGAACTGGACACAGTACTCAAGGTGTGGCCTAACCAGTGCAGAGTACAGGGGGAGAATGACCTCATTACTCCTGCTGGCCACACTATTCCTGATGCAGGCCAGGATACCATTGGCCTTCTTGGCCACCTGGGCACACTGCTGGCTCATGTTCAGGCAGGTGTCAATCAGCACCCCCAGATCCCTTTCTGTTTGGCTGCTCTCCAGCCACTCTGACCCCAGCCTGTAGCTCTGCATGGGGTTGTTGCGGCCAAAGTGCAAACAGGCAGGACATCTTCTCTTGATCACTGAAGTATTCTTGAGACTTGTGAGATTGAGTTAGCGATGTCTTTCTGTGTCCTGACGTTACTCACCTCCTGGCACCCCAAAACTGATGATCAGTTCCCCATAAGGCTTTTTACTTGCCCCAGGTTACTCACTATGAGTTTCTCAAGCAGTGTGCAAACCTTCAACTCGGGGTGTTGAGTCAAGGGAATGACTCAGGAGGCTCTGTTTGGTTCAGTAGCTGCCCAGCTCCGTTGCGTAAAACCAAGGCACAGACGGATCTGCAGTTGCTACCCAGAAATAGGTGTGGCTTCTTCCCTGTGCCAGCTGTCCTTGTATGGACCTGCACTATTCCAATCAGCTTCTTGGCTGATTTCATGAGCCATGTGATATATGGAGACAGGCTTATCAGACCACTGTATACCTTAGCCTGTCCTCCATGGTGCTCTTTGAAGTTGAAGATAAGAAGTTATCATCACTTGCTCTTTCTAAACCATGAACACACCTTAAGCTGCTAGAGGATGGCTATGACAAGAAACAGCTGCTTCATCTTTGAGGCTTCCCTTTGGGTTCCCCTTGCAGAGTGAGAAATGATTTGGATGTGCTGTAGCACAGCACCCTTCCAGGTGCAGTGAATGTATAATATAGAGTTCTGCCTCATGTTCTCAGCTTTTTCAGTGCCAGCATCAGCTGCTGTAAACTTTTGAAGCATCTTTCACCAAAGAAACTTGTCCTGTCTTCAACTATGATCTGATTTCTGTAGCTGCCAGACTGAGGCATCTTTTGGAAGCTCAAAGTCTGTAGAGCTTCTTGTGTTGGGAACACAGAAAGCAGCAAACTGCATCTGGTAGGACATTCTTAGGTACTCCCAGCATGACTCCAGCAGCAGTGTGAGTCCATCTGTACAGATTTCACCTTCCACAAGCAAAATAGAGCGGGACATATGAGGAAGTGGGAGGCTATTAACTCCAAGAGGGGCTTAAGGTGCCTCCCCTGCTCTAACCACTGGTCTGCACACCACCACTGTTACTGCCGAAGTGGCAGGTGATGACCTGAAGCTAGGTCTGCCGCAGTTCATTGTACTGTGCCAGCTAGACCTGACACTTTAAATACCTGAAGTAGTCACAGACTTCAGTAAAAGGGGAAGCAGCTCTGGACCTCTTTAAGTTATGTCCTTGATGTTGACACTTGCCCTTTAGGAATCTGAGTGAACCAGTCGGTGTGTCTCATCAGGCAGCACCCTCAACCTCACCTCCTAAATTCCCACTTTTTGATGCAGAATTCAATCGTTCCCAAGATGTGATTTATTTTGTTTCCTTTTAAGGCACCTCTATGTCATACTCCCCCCACCCCTTCTTTTTATTTCCAGTAAGAAATGACTCATGAAAAGGTACTTCATGCACACTTTGTTCGTAAGAAGCATTAACCCAGTATCTTTGTGACTGATGACATTGCAGGGATTAACATACTGCAATTTTCTTATTTTATCAAAATTCTGATGACTACCTTTTGTTTATACATATATAAAGAAAATTGGTAGACAGAGGTAAAGGAGGGATATGATTCTTTCAGTCCTGAGAACATAATATTAAAATATGAGGTCCCATCTCTTTGCCCAGTGAAGCCTCTGTGCCATCCCAGTGAGGTTCCCTCATACTGCTGCATCTTACAAAACTAGAATACTTTAGTACTAGAGTTCAGTTCTGTCATTTCTTGAACAACTTCTTTCTGTGAGCAACCAGGATGTACCTGAAGCACACAACTGTGGATAGTACTGGAAGATATAAAATGAGATATAGATATGAATATAGATATAGATATATAGATATAGATATATTGATGTAAAATGAGATCAAGAGCAACGTGGCCAGCAGGGCAAGGGAAGTGATTCTGCCCCTTTACTCTGCTCTTGTCAGACCCCACTTGGAGTACTGTGTGCAGTTCTGGAGCCTCCAGCACAGGAAGGACATGGAAGTGTTGGAGTGGGTCCAGAGGAGGGCCATGAAGATGCTCAGAGGGCTGGAGCAGCTCTGCTATGAGGACAGGCTGAGAGAGTTGGGACTCTGCAGCCCGGAGAAGAGAAGGCTTCCAGGAGACCTTATAGTAGCCTTCCAGTATCTGAAGAGGGCCTACAGGAAGGCTGGGGAGGGACAATTTACAGAGTATTGTAATGACAGGACTAGGGGCAATGCAGTGGGTTTAAACTGACAGAGGGAAGATTTAGACTGGATGTTAGGAGGAAGTTCTTTCCAGCGAGAGTGGTGAGGCACTGGCACAGGTTGCCCAGGGAGGTTGTGGATGCTCCCTCCCTGGAGGGGTTCAAGGTCAGATTGGATGAGGCCTTGAGTGACCTGTAGTAGTGGGAGGTGTCCCTGCCTATGGCAGAGGGTTGGAACTAGATGATCCTTGAGGTCCCTTCCATGCTTACAATTCTATGATTCTATGAGATGAACAAAGGGCAGGTTTAAAGTGCAACTGATGATAAGAGGGAAAGTAATCTATCATATTTAAAGCACAGGAACTTCAAAAAGCTAAAGTCACTTTTACTCCTTTACGTCAAGGCTTGAGTCAAGTGCAATTTGACCAGGACCCAGGCTAAGCCTTACACCTTTTCATGGCTTAATCACCACATGCAACTTTTTTAGACAACTAAATGTCCTTTGATTACAGAGTCTGCTTGGAGGCTTTTATCTAGTGGATTCCCTCGGGGGTTGGTGCTGGGACCAGTACTTTTCAATATACTCATCAATGAACTGGATAAGGGAACAGAGCATACTGTCAGCAAGTTTGCTGATGATACCAAAGTAGGAGGAGTGGTTGACACACCGGAAGGCTGTGGCTGCCATTCAGCGGGGCCTGGACAGGCTGGAGAGGTAAGTGGGGAGAAATTTAATGAAATACAACAAGGACAACTGTTGAGTCTTGCATCTGGGAAAGAACAACCCCATGTACCAGCATTAGTTGGGGCTGATCTGTTGGGGTGCTGGTGGACAACAGGATGACCAGCAGCATGCTCTTGTGGCCAAGAAGGCCCATGGCATCCCAGGGTGTATTAGAAGGGGTGTGGTTGGTAGATCAAGAGAGATTCTCTTTCTGCTCTACCCTGCCCTGGTGAGGCTCCATCTGGAATATCGTATCCAGTTCTGCGCAGTTCAGTTCAAGAAGGACCTCAGGAAGCTCCTTGAAAGAGTCCAACATGGAGCCACAAAGACAGTTAAGGGAGTGGGACACCTCCCTTATGAGGAAAGGCTGAGGGAGCTGGGACTCTTGCTTGGAGGAGAGTGAGGGGAGACCTCATTAATGTTTGTAAAGATGTGAAGGGCAAGTGTCTGGAGGACAAAGCCAGGCTCTTCTCTTCTCAGAGATGTCCAGTGATAAGGCAAGGGGCAGTGGGTGCAAGCTAGAGCATTGGAGGCTCCATGTAAACATAGGGAAAAACTTTTTCACTGTGTGGGTGACAGAGCACTGGAACACGTTGCCCAGGAAGGTTGTGGAGTCTCCTTCTTTGGAGACATTCAAAACCTGCCTGGATACATTTCAGTGTGATCTGCTCTAGGTGATCCTGTTCTGGCAGGGAGGTTGGACTAGATGATCTTTCAAGGTCCCTTCCAGACCCTGACATTCCATGATTCTGTGATTAGTGTTCAGAAAGCAGGGAGGAAACTATCCCTCATAAATATCAGTCTGACTAAAATACAGGTACAAGTTCTGGGGTTTAAGAGATGCATTGATGAATTCTGAAGAAGTCTTGATCCTCATTAACAAACACAGGACATAATCTTTGGAGTGGCAGCTTAGTGCTGTATAGCAGCCACGTCCCTACACACCTTTGGTACTTTGCAGTACAGAACTTGGAAGAACAGAGTGTGATTGTGACAGCAGACAGCTACAAACCCTTTAAAACCTGTGCAAAAATGCACAGGAAGCATCAAGTTCTTCCACATTCACTGCTGTGGTTCTGTCAGAATCTGTGTAGGGAGAAGCCAAGGTAAACTCAGGTTCTTGTGAAAAAGCACAGGGCACCAAATGACACTGTCATTTTTGGTAGGAGGGTAAATCTTTACACCTTAAACAGATAAGCTGCAAAAAAGTCTTTACTGTGGGACACTGCACAGATTCAAAAATGAATTGGACAAATTAATGGGAAATACTCATCAGGGAATAATTGCAATGCTCCACCTTTTGACTTGGGAAGTCTCCAGTGTACCCCAGGAAAATATCTGGATATTTGTTCTCTTCACATAGTCTTCCCAGAGCTATTAAAATGGGCCAAGATGAGAGGCACAACAGGAATTTTGCTTTGACCCACCATGGCTGCTCTTCTGCTCCAGTTCTTATCCAGTGAGAAGTCTGTAGGTGATATATGTGAAAAAAAATATACTCCTTGCTCAGTTTGGTGTGTCTGTATTTATTAATAGTACTGCCTTCTGAATAGAGCATAATTATCTGTGGGGTTGGCAAGGCAGTTCAAACCACTGGCTTGAGTGGTTTTCAGCCAGTTTGTGCTCCCTGGGAGCTTAGCCCCTTGTATTGCAAACAGCAAAATATGCTTAGCTTGCAGCCAGGTTTGCAGAGACATCAGCAGGTGCTGTGTAACTTCCTGTAAGAAGAGAATGCCAAACCCGATTTCAGATGATGTATTAGAAAATGCTACTGTAACAGTTCATTTTCCTTGAACCAAGCTGTCACGCCTTTGTCTGTCTGGGTTCTAAATAGTTAATCTACCTGAGCAAATAGGTAGGAGCATTTTTGCTTTCAATAAAGTTTGATTCCTGGAGGCAGATTTTTTTTTTTTTCCTTGCAGTGAGTGTCAGATAATTGGAAGGGTAGGGTGAGGCAGGAAACCACAACACGCCTTTGTTGGGACTTGTTTAAGAGCACGGGAATAGAAAAGCAGAAGAAGGGTGAGAATAAAACAGGTTAAATAAAGAAGAGGCGAACATTTTTGGATGATCACTCAGATTCCACACACCTTTGGAAGGACGTGATATAAAGTGTAGGTGGGAAATTTTGGTACAAGGGAAACAGTTGAGGAGAAAAACAGATTTTCAGTTGAATAGCCAAAGTACTCCAGGTAAGTTCTATTACTGAAAGAAAAAGAAAGCAAGTATCCTTTATATCCTTTCTTCTGGATTCCTTGAAGTTCTTAAAAAGGCTGTGTGTATTATTAGGCAAAATAGAGGAGGTTTTACATATTCCTATGAGGAATACAATGTGAAAATAAGATTGTGTAAGAGCGGGGTCATTTTGGTTTTGTGTCTGTCAGTGAATATAGCTCTTTTAAAGTGAGAATACCTGCTGAGAGATAAGTGTGAAGCCAGGCTCTGGGTATGTTTTTAATGCATTTTGTGAAACTGCTGTGCAAATAGATAGAGTTTAGCTGAATGTTCTGTGTTCTGTAAGGGCCGCTAGCGTGGTGAGATGTAGGTCCTCTGTTGGCTGTTTTTAAAACTGAGTGAATCTGAAATGTGCTGGAGGAATAATGATTGTTAATTGGAGCTTCAGGTGAAGGGTGCAGGGTGTAATATTAAGCAATTGGTCTCTAGCCCTGAGAATGCAAAAATTGCTTCTGAGCAAAAGTTTGTGTTGCTATGGACAAGCTTCTCTTTATCTCAGCCAGGTGGGTTTATTTATCAGCAGTGACTCATTAATTATGGACTTTGGGCTGTGTTTTTGTCTTGGAGGATTAGGAGGCACTGTAAAGTGTTTTGAAGCTTTGTCACAATATGTCAGAAAAACCTGAACCAGTTTGAATCCTTTCTGCTGCAGGTCTCAAAATTTGAATATACTGACATAAAGTAAAGGACTTCTATTCTTTTCCTGCCTTTGGATTGACATGTAAAGTTACTTTGGGGAAGTTACTTGTACTTCTGCAACTAGTTTTTTCATCTGTGAAACGGTGACAACAGTACTTGGCTGCACTGCAAACAATCTGGTATCACACAAAAAATATTTGTCTCCCTTTCTGTGCCAGAGGTGAGAACCTTGTGCAGGTCAGAATGGCCTTTACTTTGGCCTGTTTCTCTTGGGTAGCACAATTAAGTAGGGATGGTGAGGACATGTTTTTGAAAGGAAGGCACCTGGTAGTGCAGAGTAAAGTGTGGGCGATTCTCCTGCTTGTGCTCTGGTAAATGAGCATATTTTGGTGTCAAAAGAAGCCAGGCTAACCATGGGCAGAGCAGAATTTTGTTCAAGATGTGGTTGGGCATCTAACCCGTTTTCCTGGCATTAGCATCTTTTCAGTGAATCTGCAAAACGAGCAGATTTGGAAGCATGATTTGGTTGGTTCAATTCTGTCTGGGTTGGTTGGCAGAACGACTGGAAAGGAACAGATTTTAAAACAGAATGATAAGGTCCAATTCCTATACTGTGGAGTAAAAGAGAGATGGGCCATTTGTAACCAGTTCTGTTAGTGCCAGGATGATGGCACCTGAAAGATTTGATTAAGAGGAAGGGGCCCAAGAGACATTTAGTATGATGGTAGGACATAATATTTGCTATGTCAGTCACATGGTGTGGAAGAATCTACCGAGTCTCAAGAGTATTCATGATCAAAGGGTTCCACTGACATTAGATATTATTAATCTCAGAACCTGCTGGTGCCTCTCTCCTAATGGAATGTCTCACAGCAGGACTCTTTTGTAATGGAGGGAGGAGAGAGCTGAAAGGATGTGCTATGAGAGTGGAAAAGCATTCAGAGATGAAAACTGAAAGGATGTTGTGGAGGAATAAGGCACCTGAAACACGCTTGCTTTCATTTTCCATTAAAATACATAGTTGTGGCTATTCTCCTCCCCTTCAAAAAATGTCTGCAATAAACTTTATTATCATTGCATACAATAACTAAATTCTAAAATAATAAGAGAGATTTGAACATCTCATCTCAAACTGGCTTAGCACCCTTGCCAGTGTGCTACACTGCAGAACCATGTGTGCAGAAGGCACTCTGCAGGATCAGGCTCATGTGGAAAGTAGAGATTTAAGCATGCCTTGCAAAGTTGGACAGGTGTTACTATTCTACTTTTCAGTGCTGTAAAGAGAGGGAGCAGTGTGTACATGTGAAGCAGTGCTAGACCTCCCTGGTTTCCAGTGCCATTAAGGTCTGCAAGTTTGCTGGTTTTTTGAGTGCCACAAGTGCACTACAGCCCCTGAGCTGTTGTTCAGGTGGTGATAGGGTTGCTGTGTTCTTACTCAGCAATCACTCTTCGAGAGTGATCCCACCTCACAAGTTCCTGCTTGTTGCTTAGAGATGGTTGCAAGTGGCTTTTCTGATTCAACAGTGCTATTGCTTTGCCACAGACATAGCCTACAGCTACGTCTTCATGAATCCAGATAGAGAGTTGGTGAAATGAGTCAGTCCTGGCAGCTGGAAATCCAACTCAGTCAGCCTGCTGGAGCCTGAGCTGGCTTTTGCATTCATGTGGCAAACACACGTGCAGTACAGATCAAAATGCACCGTGTGCTGGGGCTGGGCTGTGGCTTGTGTGGCTCCAAAGTTGTGCCTTAACCTCTTGTTTTGTTTTTGGAGGGGTTTTTTTGGGGGTTGATATGAGAGCAAGATGTTCCCCTTTCTCAAAGGAGGTAAAGATGCAGAAGATTGATTCACTCCATGGTGGTGCTGGCCTATCCCAACATCCATAACCATCACTGCTTCCCAACAGCAGAAAAGAAGTGGAGTTCTGCAACAACAGAACAGTAGGAAAGCTGTGCTTCCTGCCAAAATACACTGGCAACACCAGAAGTTCTGACATCTAGACAAGAGCTATCAGCATCTGTTTTTACAGAAAGAGCTTTAAAGATGCTTTCACTGTTGATGCAGTAAGGAAGAGTAGCAGAAACACTGCTTTTCCTTGGAGTGAATGACCAGGGACTGTTAGCCTGCTGGAGAAGGAACTCTCGTATATAGCTCCAGTCTTGCGTATACCTTGGAATCAATACCCTGGATAATCCTTTGGAAATCCCCAGTGTTAGCAAGCAGTGTAAGGGCTGAGTAGTATCTTCCCATCATGGTTGTATAAGAACTTGGATGTAGCCCCAGGAGCACCTTTTACAGAGCCAAGATCATGGTCTGAGGTGGAGAGAGTGAGGACTGTGGGCACCGTGGGTGTTTTCTGCAAAGTTCACCTGGGTCTGCGGTAGGAGGCTAAAGTGGCTTGGCTGATAGTGTGTCTTCTGTGCTCAAACTGTCCCTGTCCAGCTCTGAGAATAGCAGGAGACCATCAAAGATCTGAATCTGAGCTTCAGATACTCCTGTAGATTCTGCACTTCATCCTACCTTGTGTTACTACTCAGGCACAGCAATACAAGCATAAAACATCCAGGGGGCTACTTGGTAGATGCCTTGTAGAAAGGTAAGTGGAATCACGAAGATCAGGCTCAAATGGTAGCTGAATTGAAGAACACTGTCTTGGGTTATGCCTTAAGCTAAGCTCTAAAACTTGGAAGGAATTTTGCCCAAAGCTTTTTTTTTTTTAGGCTCAGCTTGTTAAGTGTGCAGGTTTTGGTACAGCTCAGCCTTTGAGGAGAAGTCTTCAAACATAGTAGTGAGTATTGGCCTACTGTCACCTTGTGTGTGAATTCAAATCTCCTCATTGTTTGCAGCTGCTCAGGAGGAAATGTTATCTTAGAGAGGCTAGGAGTGTGTACTGTATTTCCTTCAGAGAGGAAGTGGTTTCCCTTCTAGATAATGTTTCTTTTCCACAGTCACAACGTTTCTTAGTGGTATTCCTGCCTTGGCAGACAGTCATACCTCTGGAAGAGACTAATTTTGACTAGAGAGGGATCCAAGTCATGAAGAAGGGTATACACAGCATGTGCAGCAGTCATTCCAATACTGACCTGAGCTGGCATTAAGTTAGATGAGATTCCAAATCCACGAAAAGGACCTCCAAACCCTCTCTACTCTTCCTGTAATGCAAGATAAAACATTTATTTCCTTAAGTTCCTTGCTACAGAAAATATTAATTTAAAGGTACCTCCTGTGTGTTTCAGCTTCACTACAGTCAGTGCTGTGGCTTTTGTATCAATGGACCCTGAAAATGCACGGTGTTGCTGTCAACAGTGCAACAATGTCTCTGCTTGGGCTTTTCTGACAGTGCTGGCATGGTGCAGATAGAATGCTCCTGCAAGAGTCTGCCTTTCCAGTTCTGCACTGTTGAGTCCTTCCCAGAGCAGATGTGTGGAAGTTGCATTTTGATCTTCTGGTTTTGACCAGGCCTTTATAGGGGCACAGCTGGAGACTGTAGTGTAATGCCACAAAGTCTAGATTCAAGTCTAGGTCTGAACTTCTCCATCACTGAGTGGATTTGCTTTAGTTGCCCTTATCTAACCTGTTGACTTCACAACCCCTTCTGCTGTTTCACCTCTGCTGCACTGTGCAGAATCCAGTTTTGTAGGCAAGTGTTGATGGTCTGTTAGCAGTCCTCACATAGCTCTGGAGTGGCTCTATAAACTCCCTGACAGATTTCTTCCATGCAGTCCAGTTCCCCAGTTGAAGGGAGAAAAATGCTGGTACTCGTGGGCAGCTACTGTCATCTGCTATCCACAGACCTCTAAGTGCAGTCTTTCTGCTTTCCCTGCAGGTGGCAATGGTATGGATTCTGTAACAAAGAAAACGAGGCAAGATGGATCAGAAGTTACTGAAAGACGTAAGGAGGATATTTTGTGTGTGTGTGTGTGTGTGAAGCATCAAAAATCTCAGAAGG
Source organism: Eubucco bourcierii (assembly GCA_013396675.1). Taxonomy (NCBI): domain Eukaryota; kingdom Metazoa; phylum Chordata; class Aves; order Piciformes; family Ramphastidae; genus Eubucco; species Eubucco bourcierii. The sequence goes on from VWZE01020217.1 coordinate 104,859, forward strand.
AAATGCCCAGTTTTCCAAGAGCTTGAATGCTTACTAGTCCTTCTCTCTGTTGAAATCAGAGTAAGGAATAGAATAGGCCAAGATCAGACATTTGGAGACACATAGCATGACCTGATTGTTTAGATCAAGTGATTTCCCTGTGGTAACATTTCTAGTCAGTAGTGCAAACATTTGTGTTCTCCTCCTGACTCTGATGTCAGTGCCCTGCACAGTCTAGAGAATGTTCTTTGGAATTTTTTATTTTTATTTTTGTTTCTGTGTATTATACAGAAGTCCACGTTATGGGAATTAGCTAATAAGAAGCTAGTAAGGGGTCTGCCCATGGGCTTTGATTTTACAGCGATAACTGTAGTTCAGAAGTGCCCAGAAAGGCTACTTCCATGTTTTACAGTGAAAAGAAGTCTTTCATGGCAGTAATGTGCATAGTTACTGTAGAGTTAGAAAGGCCTGTAAGGAAACATACAGCATTGTGTGCTAATGAGACTGCAGCCCCCAGGCAGGGTAGCCTTAAGGGACTTTTCTTTAAATGAGTCAATCTTCTTTGAATAAGTCATGTTCTTCCACACAAATGAAATAGAATATGTATCTTGTTTACCTGTATTAACATGCCATTATTTCTGCACCCTTTTCTTTTCTCAGTTATTACAGAAACTGTAACCACAAGACTGACGTCCTTACCACCCAGTAAGTGTCAGTCACTACATTACTTCTGCTCAGTGTTCTGTGCCACTCTGTTGTTTCCATAAATCCCTGGGTGCAGCCAGTCTCGGTGCAGAAAGACTTGCACCCAAAGACAAGCTATGTTGAGAAATACCTCTCCCCTTATACTTGTTGATGCAGAGAATGAACACTGTGTGTGGAGCACTCTGGGTCAAAAGCAAAGCTGCACAGTCCACTAAATGTGGTAGACCAGACTCTTTAAGGGCTTAAGCCCTGATGTAGGGTCTCCAGAGGTGACTGTCTCTTGGGGGCAAGGGTCAAAAATGATGGGTCAGCAGCCTCCATTATAGGAGCTACAGTATATTCCCCTGTCATCTTATCCAACTGACAACAGTGGGTGAATCCTTTTTTGGTAATATCAGATGTCAGGAGTGATTTCTACCTCTGTGGGGGAGTACAAGTACCGAGTAGGGAAGAATCCCCCATGGTCTTTATACTGTGCTCGTGATTAACTTGATCCAGTTGTGTCAGAAAGAAATTGTGCAGCTTACTTATGGTGAGGATTAACAAGAGTGTTGCTCAGTCCATGTATGGAACAAAAATTGAATACAAACTTGTTGGGTCTGCAGTGTAAATGCAGTAAAATGTCTGCTCTGCAAGAACACCTCTCTGCAGTTGTGATAATCTTGCCAGTCATGAAGCTATACTTCTCCCTGAGCATCCTTGCTTTTCTTGTCTTTTACCCTGAGGGAATGGCTTACTTTGTGCTCATCTCTTCCAGAAGGAGGAAGCAGCACTGGGCTCAAAACATCATCCCACACTGGAGGGACTGGAGTGGAAAAGAGGTCTTACACCCATAGCAGCAGCTATGTGACTTCAAGTAAGGAATGATGACGTACAGTAAGGAAACAGAGCAAAGGCAGCAGAAATGATCTGGGGAGAGATTCAGGGCAGGGAAGTAGTGCAAGACAGAGGTAAGGGAAATAGAGTTTATGAAAGTAGAAATGGTGTATGCTCAAATCAAATGTATTCATTCCCTAAGCTGAATGTGAGGATGGGTAAATAAAAGACAAAATCCACATTTTCTGCAGGGAAAATTTGTTTTCAGGGGAGCAACAACAAAACAATGCCATTCCCAGTCTTGTTAAGTCATTTGCAAACCACATTTACTTTCTTTTATGATTTCCAAATATGATCTTCTGACTATTTCTATTCAAAACATAGTTTTCATTAGTCATTTTGTTGATCTTGCTGTGGATAGAATATTATAAAAGAATTTCCTAGAAAATACTTTCTTGTATGCATGTCCATGGCTTTAGCAGTTTGAGCAGTCTACAGTGTTTTCTTGATGTGCTAATCTGTCTGTATGTGCTGTCTGCTTTATCAAAACAGGGTTTTTCTCTAATAGTATTCTTTACCCTGTTAGATTGTCATAGCAAAGGTTTCTGAAGAATAAACTTCTGAGGCAGGTTTCTGGCACACATCTCTCTCTGTCCTCAGTGGGACAAACTGTAACTAGCCTTGTGGAAAATATTCTCCATGCTCCAAAACGGCTGACAAATCAATGGGAATGAAATGCAGTTTGGAAGCTGCTCAACAGGAGAATTAACCATAGCCAATAGATCTGACAGACACCTCCATACCAATTAAAGGCCACAGTGTGGAATCACTTTTCCCCAGGGTAGATGTGAAGTAACTCCAGTGAAGGAGTCTGTCTAATTGTCTGGACTGGCACCGGTTTGAGAACTGAACCCAGCCCTGCAAACTCAACTGACTCCGAAGGATTTCCATCTCCCTTGTTATTTCTTTTCAGTGTGTGGAGGAAGAGAAAAGAACCTGCACTTTAGAGATAATGAGTTCTTGAAGTTTCACAGGGCATTTTCTAATCTCTACTTTCCCACTCTGCTTGCAGAATCCCTCTAACAGCAACCTGCTTGTCATGGCACTTCTTTCTGATGTATTGGTAGAAAAACTGCAGAACAAAACCAGTCCTTGTAGAGGGAAAAGTTGACAAGAAAACACTCTGTTGATATCACAAGGGCATGCTCTTTTTTCAGGGATGGGTAAACAATATCCAGTGTGATACTGATGATACACACGTCACGCTTTATGCGTTACACAGAGCTCCCTTTGTGCTGCGCTCTGATCATATACCAGCACTGAATTTCATACAAGAACACATTAGTTACAGCTACTCAGTTCCTTATCCACAGTACTGATGTGAATTAGAGAAATTCTTTCCTTTGTCTAAGTTACAACAGCCACTAACAAACTTCATGCTGCCTTGGGCCTGATCCACACCTCAATCACTTCTGCAGAAAATGGACTGACTAAGGCATGACCGAGAGTGTGGACAGCAGCTTTGAAGGGGAAATGGGCTGATCTCTGCTTTCTGTTATCTTGTGAACTGCATCCTTCAGCACTTTGAGTTTGGCCTAACAATCTCTCAGTTTTTGTGCCCTGTGTCATATAGCACTTGAGTTTATGCGTGGATCAATATCCAAACCATAGCCCAGCACCAACCAGAGCCAAATTTATTCTGGCACAGGAGATGGTTCATCCATCCCCCTAGGCCAAAACCTGCTGTCATCATATATACCATTGACAAGATTTGTTTTGAAATCACAAAGACAGCCAATACTTCTCACTGCCCAAAGTGCTGAGGAGAGTCAAAGTTAGATCCAAATATGGTTCTTGCCTGTCTCTAGTTGTGAAATACCAATGCAAATTTGCCCAGCTCAGAAGACAGCAACATAAAGCATCCAAGGTGTACATTGAGAGCACATATCTTCAGTTTGCTGAGGGTTTTGGTGTTTTGTTTTACCTATAGGTGGAAGTGGTAGATTGAATTCATCATCATCATCCTACAGACAAACCCAGTCTCCCAGCTCTACTCTCACCAGATCACCTGGCTCAACATTTGAAAGAAAAACATATACCAATCGCCATGCAGCATATGAAGGTATCACAGAACATGCCCTAACAGGAGGCAACATGTAGCATCCTCTGACATTATATTAATGCAGGATTGTCCCAAAGAGCAGAAGAATTCTATTGTGGTTTTGCTAGGAAGTAAGCCATCAGTGGCACGTTTTAATGGTTAAGTCCTATATATAGTAATGTTTATCACTAAATGAAGTTGTGGCATATTTTTGTAGAAAGACATTAGCAACCCTTCCATGTGATCGTGAATAGCTCTGTTTTTCCATGGCAATGTTTCTTATCCACTGTGATTAGACAGCTACCAGCAAGACAAGTTTTGAAAGCTTTTAATGATCTTGTGCAAAGTATTAATGAAGATTTTCTTTTTTTTTTTTTTCCAGGGAGCTCCAGTGCCAACTCCTCTCCTGAGATTCCCAGAAAAGAATTTGGTATGCATTAGAGCTTTCCTCTGAACATTATGGCAGGGTCATGTGAGCTGGTGACCACGGTGGCATTTTGCACATTACTATGTCTTGGTGTACCTTTGCTGCCTTTGAATTGGGCAATCAGTGCAGTTCCATGACTTCAGATAAGATATTAACAGCTGACAGCAGGGTCTTTAACTGATACATATTCAAACAGAGGGTACATACTGTATACCTTCAGCCACCTTTGTGAGGTTCCCTATATAGCATAGGACAGGGAGAGAACATAAACATGGTGTGCTCCCTAAGATTTCCTGCCCTCTCCCCCTGCACTCCTAACTGAGACGCCCAAGCAAAAAAATCACAGACTCTTAGGATTTTGAGCCATTGCTGGATATAATTTTCCAGTAGCTCTTTTTAGGCTTCAACCTGTTTATGTGGAAAGTTGAGCTGGCTATCAAGTGGTATATTTGCACTGAACAGTGTCAGCAGATAGAAGCTTGGCCTGTCCAAACTCTGAGCTGCTAATTTTGCGCAGTGTAGGTAGTGAAACAATATGATCATGCCATCTTTCTGGCTTGGTGAGGAAGCGGAGTTTCGTGGTGTCCAGCCTTAGTCGAAGGGCTAAACAGGCCTATTAGCTTCCTTTGGGCTGTTGGAATGGGAGACCACCATCTGTGAACAGCATGTATGTGTGGAAAAAGAAACAGCAGTCAGTCCAGAAATGCTAAACATGCTACTTATTCTTCAAGATACCCTAAGGTCTAAAAAGGGCCTGATAAAAGCTCTAAGGCTTTAATTCCCCTACCAGTGCCCCAAGTGAAGGTTACTTTCTGAATCTGAGCACTTCAGGCAAGAGTGTGTTCATTTTCAGAGATGTCACAGATGGCAAAGCCTAATACTGCTTTTCTCTCGTTACTTTTCACAGCATCTTCTTCTACAAGAGGGAGAAGCCAGAGTCGAGGTGAGTGATGCTATTCTTTTAGAAACCTCCTTTGTTTTCTTCAGCGTGTTCCAGGATGTATTAAATGGACCTATTTTGTAGCTGAAATCAAACAGTTTATGTGTAGAGCAGTCAGAACTCAGTGTAAAACCTGGCCCTAGCGAAAGTCATGGTTTAGACTGTGTCAGAAAGGAGGAACTACTTGGAATCTAGACATCTAGGGATGTAGGATATAGTCTTCCATCTTGTCTGTTCACTACCATAAACTCAGTTGATCCATGCTCTATGACCTGCCTCTGACATATTTACTGTGATAGTATTCATCGTTCACCTGCTGGGATCTATCTCACAGACCATAATGCCATACCTTGAAATGATCTCATGCTGGTAGTAAGGAGATGGGAAGGAAATTAAGGGTTTGCTGTGGTCTGTTTAGCCAGCTCATCTTAAAGCTCTGCCTTGTTTAAATCATTCAGCTCTTCTTTATTAACAGGATTGGGGAAAGCAGGATTGTATTGCTCTGTAAGAATGTAGTATCTGTTCCCAGCTGCTTGAAGAGGAAACTATAATGTCACTTCATCTAAGTTAATTTTAGCAGTGGATATAAATCAAAGTGTGCTTTTGCACACTTCTCCTGGAGTGTCACACTTACCAATTATTCTATTTCAGATCTAGCATGCTATATACCTGAACTCCCAGCAGAACTAGGCCATGCATAATAAAACAGACACCAGAGAATCAGCTCCAGCTTCTCATATTACTTTGGAAAATAATTCTAATCCATCATCTTCTCCAAATGAATGCCAAAGCTACTATTTCTTTTATAGTGCATACACTGTCAGATTTCATGTTGAGGACCATGTATCCCATGTCCTGGCTGGCCAGTTTGCTTGTGGGTAGCAAGCTTAAAGGCTTGCCCCATCCAGATCACATTAACTCTATAGTCTCTTGTGCTGGACAGTAAAAGTCAGTAATAAATTGAGTACCTAGTGAAAATGTTGGCTTTAAACTGCCCTGGTTACACTCAGTGAACCTAAAGAGAAGTCAGCAGGTTGTAAGAGACTAAATCATATAGCTCATTGTAGAGAAGACAGTGTGAATTTTACCTAAAAAGTAGTAGGGAATTTTTGTATTTAGTAAATTTCTTATGGTTCTTTTTTGAGCCAAAAGAAATTTGAGGTTTTTGGCCAGAAGGACAATAATAACTGTGGTTAATAGGAGTAGCAGTGTGACTGAGGACTGCATAGTTAGACCTTCTGTATGTCTGGCAGTAACAATGTATTGACATCAACAGAGGCCTTCATTGAGTAAAACATAGCTCTCTGGGATTAAAAGTAACAGGATGTGACCCCAAAACAAAGTCACTCGAACTAATTTGCATCCAGTTCACAGGGCCCATTGCTACTTAGATCAAGCAGCAAGACAGCAAGATGGAAGACAGCAAGAAGGAATTCATTCACTTCAACCTAAAGATTCATTCCCAGCCCAGGGCACAAATGCATCTCACTCTTTATTCATGAGCTGCGTTTTTCTTTTCAGAGAGTGAAATACGAGTCCGGCTGCAGAGTGCGTCTCCCTCTGGCAGGTGTAAGTGCCTCAGGCAGGCTTTCATTCCAAGGGGATCGGGTATAAGACAGAGGGTGTTGCTGCTCTGGGTATTTCTGCAGTGTCTCTGGGACCCCAGTCTTCACATTGACAGATGGCAGCAAGTCATTATTATTTTTTTCTGTTAGGAACATTCATTTGTCTCCCCTTTCTGAACAAGGAAGCGTGCTGTGGGTTAGATGGTGGTCTTGCAAAGATACAGTTGTACTTAGTTCCAGAAATGAGGCCCTAAAGCTTTGTTGTTAAGTGGTACTCCCAGTAGTCAGCCCCAGAAAGTACAACAAAGTCAGGTAAATTCCACTGAATGACTTAGCCAGGGCAAGATGACAGATCAATAAAATAATGCTTTTGGGTGAGTCTGGACACTTACTTCTTCCAGGGACGGAGCTGGACGATGTGAAGCGTTTGCTGAAGGGAAGCCGATCAGCCAGCTGCAGTCCTACTCGAACATCGTCAAATACGCTCCCCATACCGAAAAAAGCTGTGGTGGAGACAAAGATGGTTACTGAGAGCTCTCAGTCAGGTACTCGGCAGAGGATAGTCAACAATGCTGGAACCTCTCCAAACACAGTTTGCCATAAAAGTACCCAGTTGCTGAGAACATCTCAACAAGAATACATGGTCTCTGTCCCAGAGGCTGTGACAATACAGAAAAAGAGTCAGAATGCTGGAGGGCTGTCCAGATGTTACTCTAACAAGAGCTATCTTGGGTAGCTTTTTAGTGACTTATCTAGTTTCCATAAAATTAAGCCAGCTCCTGCTGCTACCAGCTTTAATTCAGAGGTGATTCTGGCAGAGACAAGATCTCTAAGCAATATGCCTTAAAGCAATTTGATCTCTTATCTCTGAGCAAGATGGAGATAGCACTGGAGGCAATGTTCGGGTCACATCACATAGTTTAGGGATCACTGGAACTTGGTAATGATAGAAGTGGTGCTTAAAGTACTGTTACCAGCTTTTACTATTTACAAGCCTCACCTGCGGCACTTGAGACAGTAGTATTCACGTTCACTTCACTGCCCTCCACCAATATCTAAAACCAAACCAAACCTTCTTTCTTGTGCATGGCTCAAATCCTGTTTAAACTGGAATTTTTAGTCCCATATACTAATGTACCAATTAGAGCCACATGTAGGAAGCAAAATTTATTTGTCCAGTTGCCCAGATTGATCTATTAGACTGAAGTGTTTTATTCTGGCATCTTAGCATCTACAAGAAACAAAATGTCTTCAAGGTGTCTTGTGAAGGATCATACTATCAGACCAGTCTTCTATTGGTTAAAATCAGCTGGCATTGGAGATGAGTTATACCATGTTAACCTGGAAGTCATTGTGTTGGCTCCACAAGGGCAAGTGAAATTTAAGGCAGATGAAGTTGTTTGCCATGTAAACTTGCAATGCATGCTAAGCCATAAGACTGTTCTCATAGAAAACCACTTCTGTTTGTTTTTTTTTTTTACAGTGTCAGGGACATACGATACAACCGTACTGAATACTGCCCTCCCTTCGTACATGTGGTCCTCCACTTTGCCTGCTGGGTCTTCCCTTGGTGGATACAACAGCTCTTCCTTGATCAATGCTATGTCTCACTCTACAGGATCAGGTATGCTTCCTGGACTGCCCAGGCTTGAAGGGTGCAACTCCATACTGAAGCTGTGTCAACATCAGTGCTTTGTTTAGCACAGCGAGAACTAAAGTGATAGAACTGTGATGACAGGGCATGTACCTGACCTTTCTCTGCTTGTCTGTAACCCGGTGCTCTCTGCTTCTGCACTGACTATATTTGAAAGTCTGTTGTCCTAACTGCCTGACCTATCACTACAATTTGATGCTAGGTTTATCAATGAGGACAGGCTCACATTTGGTGTAAAAACTAGTTTGAGACTAGTTAACATTGGATTGTCATGGTCCATTGTAAGAACAACTGGGCCTAATTCCAGTATCTTCCAGTATCTGAAGGAGGCCTGCGGGAAGGCTGGAGAGGGGCTATGTACAGACATAGACAGAGAACAGAGGAATCAAGTGCACCCTCAGCAAGTTTGCAGATGACACCAAGCTGTGTGGCACAGTCGACTTGCTAGAGGGCAGGGATGCCATCCAGAGGGACCTGGACAGGCTGGA
>VWZE01020217.1:113956-159570 GCA_013396675.1 Eubucco bourcierii
AAGTTGTTTACAGTGAGGGTGGTGAGACACTGGCACAGGTTGCCCAGAGAGGTTGTGGCTGCTCCCTCCCTGGAGGTGTTCAAGACCAGGCTGGACAAGGCCTTGAGTGAACTGTACTAGTGGGAGGTGTCCCTGCCTATGGTAGGGGCTTGGAACTAGATGATCCTTGAGGTCCCTTCCAACCTTACCATTCTATGATTCTATAATGCTTCCATCCCCATACACTGAAGATGTAATCAGTAAGTGTTGAGTGTGCTCACTTCTAGTTGCCAGGGATGCTGCACTCCCCAGCTGCAGGGAAGAACCACAGGAGGCCTTATGATAGCATGCTACTGAAAGCTTTGCTTTCTCACATAGTCTCATGATTGCAAGTTGTTTGATGGCAAGAGTTTCTCCCCTTTGTCAGTTCAGTAAAAGAATGCTTTGCTGTCACAATTTTTGAGATTTTTCCTCTGTGTAGTTATTGTGTATTTTCATTTCATTTCTAAGTGACTCTGACTCTTAATTTTTGTGACTGGGCCACTGACCTTCACGCAGTGAATTTCTGGTTCCAAAGATGTCATAACATTTCACTTCCTCTTTTTGCAGTTTTTGGTGTTCCAAATAACCTATCTCCCAGCAACCATACTCTGAACACAGGCCTGAGCACTTCGTCTACAGGTCAGATTTTTCTCTTCTTCACTTCATACAGACTTCATAACACTTTCTTCAACATGACTAAACCACTCTTCCATTCAGTTGCACACAGCACAATGTCATCCTATAGAGTTTTTGCCTGGGCCTGCAGAGGAAACGGGTTATATGAGAGCAGTCAGCACACTACATTAATATTGCCACTCTCACTCTGGCAATAAAGGTGCCACCTTCCAAACCATTTGCTTCTCTCTGGACATACTGTATACTGTTATCTCTTTAAACTTCCCTTTGTCCAAGACAGTTTTCTGAATTTACCTTTTTCTCAAGTATTCCATCTGTATGCAACCATGACAGCGTCCTCACAATCTAACGTTTTTTAATGGTCACTGTTATGATCCTGGGCCAGTAATAACTTACACAGCAGAATTCTCTGAGGAAAAAAAGCCCAGTATGTTGTAAGGAAGGTGTTAGAACGTAATGTTTAGATCTGTGATGCCTACAGCTAGCTGTCAACATTTCTTGGGAGAGGTCATCATTATTATAATTGGTTTTATTTTAGCCAGAATACCATCTGCACTGCAGGACTCCTATAATCCTCATTACGATGTTTTTCTTTGCAGTGTTCGGAGTTCAAAACAACCTGGCTCCAAGCTCTTCTACCCTGACCCAGAATGCTACTGCAGCTTCTGCAGGTGAATTGTGACATTCATCAATCAATGTGTGCTGCCCTCTCCCACTTTTTCTATAGTGACTAGAAAGTTCAAATGGACAGAGGTTCCTTCGCTACCCTCTTCTTGTGTGAAGCAATGGAATATTTCCTCTGCTTTACATGTGCAGAAACAACTCCCAGTGCCTATTTAAGCATTGAAGATTTGCTTGCTGAGGATGACCTTGCTCGTTTGAGTTGCCTGAGTGCCTGAATGATAAAATGTTTTTGAAATGATGTGCAGCCCAAGGTCAGTGTGTGTGTAGGTATCTTATTATCCTTCATCTCTTTCATTCTCCAATTGCTTCATTACAGCATATGGGGTGAAGAATACTTCTCAGAGTAACACCATGGCAAGTACTGGTGTGTCTGCCACAGGAGGTGAGTGTGCTATTCACAGTAGTTTAGGCATGGCCTTGGACAAGCATATCATTCTACAAACAAGTTAGAGATTCAGCCAGCTAAGTGACACCAACACCTGGCTCCTCAGGAGCACAACTTGTCACTGGACAAGTCTCCTCCTGTCACTGGACCAGTATCTTTCTGAAAAGAAAGCAAATGAGCCAGAAGCTGTGAATGAGCAAATGAGCTTGTCTGATTCAGATCTCTCCCGCTCTTTTGTAATTTAGAGGATTTAATTGCAGCTACTTCTGCTCAGCTGGCAGTTGACTGTGTAGAAGATCAGATGTGTGAAATTGTGCTTCATCTGAAGCCAAAATATTTGTAAGGTTGCTTTTAAACATGATTTTGCGGTAACCTCAACCACTTAAAAACCAAGGAATTAACTTACACATGATCAGACAGTTTTTAATGGGAGAAGTTGTGGTCTTTTTACTGGCTTGTTGTCTGTGCATGATTGGTATTCATCTTCTCCAACTTTTTTTTTTTTTTTCTGTAACTTTAGTCTTACTTTTTGTGTAAGGGAAGCCAGGTTTCTTTTATAATCCAATGACTCCCAAAGATGAGGCTAAAAAAGCAGATGTAAACACTACAGAAGTTACAATAACATTTCTAACACAGGCTTACTCCAGGTCGGTGCTAGAGTAATGGGATAATACTATTCCAGCTATCGTAATTTATGTGCAAATTCAGGTTTGTACAGCATTCCAGGTGTGTGCAACGCTGTGTAATGGCAGAAGGGTGACCACACCAGTGTTTTTGAATCTTGTTTGGCCTGTGCCAAACCTTAGTAAACTAGAGTTTCATAACTGTGGTTATGAAGTTACAGCTCCTTAACCATGCCTGGCTCACAAGGATATGGACTGCTTTGTGCTTGACAGAGTAGGTCTGCTAAAGGTGCTCTTCATCTTGGGCTGTGCAGGCTGTGATGACCCTTGGATATCTCTTTCAGTCTGAATTGCTGTGGTTCTATAGTAAAAGTGTAACAAGCACAGTGTTTCCTGTATGTGATAGAATTAGAATTTCTGATAGCTGTTGCTCCCCTGATAATGAAATACATGTCTCTAATGGCATGCACATCATTCCTCTTAGCTTCAATAATGACTGTGTATCTTAATGGGTGTCTATAGTAATGGTGACTCAAATCATAGCAGGATTATGTATTTTAATGATCATAAAGTGCTGTGGCACACACTCATGTCCTCCTTTTTCCCATCATTTACCAATATACCAGGGAGAACCATTCTGACCTCCCAGGGAGATGATGTTCTGCACAAAGACTGCAAGTTTCTGCTGCTGGAGAAGGAGAATGGCCCAGCAAAGAAGGAGATGGAGCTCTTGATCATGTCAAAGGACAGTGGCAAAGTCTTTAATGCCTCTGCTGCTGGGCTTAATGGAGGTAGCTTCTCTTCTTTGGGTCGTGTGGGTATGCTGAGGACAGAGAAATGGAGACTGATCTTAGGGAGACTTCAGAGTTCAGAACATTGCACCCTGACTCAAAACACTGCAAACCAAACAAAAAGCTCTAGTAGACAGTTAGCCTGTAACCATGCTGGTTGTGATATAGTTCTAGCTTTTGCATTTGAAGCTTCAGAGCATGCCTTGGAATATTTTACAAAGCTTAAGACCTTTGAAAGAAAAAAAATAGATCTAGTTGAAACACTCAGAGCTATTGTGGTTTCTTGATAAAAAAATGTACCTCTTGTCAATGCAGAATGCCAGTGTCTGACTGAACTTTTGTTGTGATCATTTTAATTATATTCTGTTCCTGTTCTGGATCCTTTGTAGAAGACACCTTGAAAAAAGAGAAGCAAGGATTTTCCTCCTCTTATGCTACAGACACTGGCTTAAAATCTGATGCAAATGGTAAGAGCCTGTCCCCATGTGAATGCTTTCTCCTTCTGCCTCCATTACTACCTTCCTCTTTCAAACTCATGCTCTAAGTTTAATCATGCACAGAAAGACTGTTAAAGTCTCTTTTCCAGGAGGACTGAAATCCATGTCTGCAAGGGACAAAGCAGCTTATGCAGGTAAGTGATGCAATTCAGAGTATCATTGGAAGAAGCACCAAAGCACAATATATAAAAAAAACAATGGTTCTTGAGTGATGTGAGTGATCTCTGTGCAGTGACATTAGAGGGAGGGAATGTTGAGGAGGCTGCTTGGTCTGTAATGAACAGGCCACATGCCAGAGAAATTGGTACCAGTGATTTGATTGTGGATGAGTGGGCATTTGGGGTGTTTTTTTGGTGTTGATGGAGAAAATTGGGTAGAAGGTGGTACAGATGCATCCTGCTATCAGGACAGATTTATGGGGAAGAGAGGGGTCAAACAGACCATACTGACTATTGCTGTCATTGATGGCTCAACACTGTACATAAAATTGAGCATATTTTCCAGATGTTGCTCTAAAGTGCACTGAGTGTTGTCACATTGGAATTCCTATTGTGAATGCTCTCTCCAGCTTCCACAAGGGCTACAATTACACCCACCATGTGCAGAGTGGGGTGTAAAGATTGTTCTCCACAGCTCTTTGTATAATGAATCAGACTGTAGTGTCCTTTTTCTAAGAGACTCTTGAATCTGAAGTCAAGTAACTCTTCATTAACTGGGCGACTGCTCCTTCCCTCTTCCAGAAATACGAAATGGTGATGTGGGAGGTGCAGTCGGATCAACACCATCCTGGTGTCCCTGTGGTTCCTGCTGTAGCTGGTGGAAATGGCTCCTAGGTTTGCTTCTGGCCTGGTTGCTTCTGCTGGGATTGCTTTTTGGACTCATTGCTCTGGGTAAGAAATAACCGAGGAGCGAAAAATGTTGAATGGGATAGAAAGACAAACAGGGGATGCAAGGTGACAAAGAGGCCAAGTACCAGAGATATGGAGCCAAAGAACTGTGAAGGAGCACTTTCATCTTGGTGGTGACTGTCATTAAGAAACTACAGATAGAATGGAAGAAGAATATAAACCCTTGATAAGGGCTTGTATAATCTTGAGATGAGTAACATAGGAAAACTCTGGGATCTGAGGTCTTACTTCTCAGAGACTAAGAGATTCCAGCATTGTCGTTTAAACTCCAGATATGCCTACTAGAATAAAAGATGCAAAGAACAGAGAGTGGCCATAGCTATCTAAGGCAGTGTTGTCTTGTCCCTGTTGTTAGAAGTGGGTGTTTCAGGAATGCATCAGTGGCAGCAGACTCCTCAGCATGTTACTTTAACCTTCCAGCGGAAGAAGTGAGAAAGCTGAAAGCTCGTGTTGAAAACCTGGAAAAAATCAATGGTGGCCTCCTAGCATTTAACCAAGAGAATTACAAGATAGAAAAGGATGCTTCAAGGGTAGACTTTCTTCATGGGATTTCACCCTCCTCAACCTTCCCTTACGAAAATGAAGAGTCAGTCTGGTTGATGGTGAAGAACAGACTGAACAAGGAAGTAGAACGAGGTGAGCAGAGTCAGTGTCTGCGATGCTGTGTGAGACCAGATTATTTAAAGGGGAGTGGGATGATTTGCTTGCCCAGTGGCCTAAAGACCAGGACTTTTAGAGTGCAACAAAGTCTGTTGGAAGTGGTGCTCTCAGCTGCCCTCACAGACAGGCTATGCTCCCACTAGCACTGGTCATGCATCCCTTAAAGCCAGCAGAAAAGGGAGAAGGAAGTAAGTTGTGAGCATGTCATCCTGTGCTAGGATCTATCATGTTTGCTGTAATAAGTGAGTCTTTCATTCTGAAAGAAGCACATGCAAAAATGAACCCACACTTTATTTCTCATGCCACTTACATTAGCAAGAGAATATTTTACTTCTCTTTAGCAGACAATGGAAATAGATTAAGAATAGAAGAACCTACATTCTCCCACTTGTGAAAGTTTCAAGATTTCTGAAAGTGCATTTGCTCTGGAAAGTGCACTTACAAAGCCATGCTGTGCTTGATACTCTGTGCTGCTGCAGCCTCAGATTCCAAGTGGAAAGATCCTTGTATGTGAAGCCAATAGTTACTCTGTTGTGTAATGCACGCTAACAGCCCCTTCACTTTGTTACAGGCTACTTCCGAGGAGAGAAAGGAGAACCTGGTCTGAAAGGTACAACCATAAAGTCCTTCTCTTCTCCTGTCCTATTCCTTGGATCTGGCACTTCATGAGTTTGGAGTAAATGTTGCCCACAGGGGCAGCTGGCTGTGATAAAGATGAAGCTGTTTTATACTTAAACAAAAGGAAACATTGAATCATTTAGGTTGGAAAATACCTTTAAGATCATTGATTTCCACTGTAAACTTAGCACTGCCAAGATCACCACTAAACCATGTCCCTAAGCACCACATATATGTGTCTTTTAAATATCTCCAGGGATGGTCACTCAACCACTTCCCTGGGAAGCCTATTCCAGTGCTTCCTTTCAGAGAAGACTTTTTTCCTAATATCCAGTCTAACCCCCCACTGGTACAACCTGAGGCCATTTCCTCTCATCCTATTGCTTGTTACTTGAGAGAAGAAGGCTGACGCTCACCTTGCTACAACCTCCTTTCAAGTAGTTGTAGAAAGTGAGGTCTCCCCTGACCCTCTTTTTCTCCAGACTGAACAACCTCAGTTCCTTCAGCTCTAAATGCTTCACCAGCCTCTCATTTCTCTTCTTTGGACATGTTCCAGCCCCTCAATGTCCTTCATGTAGTCAGTGGCTCAAAACTGAACCCAGTACTCAAGGTGCAGTCTCACCAGAGTCAAGTACAGAGGGACAGACACTCCCCTAGTTCTACTGGAGTGTAAAACTAGTGGACTGTGTAAGCTGTAGAAGATCTGATCCCAGGCAGAACTAATGCAGAAGGCCCAGCTTTGCACTGTGCCAGTGTGAAAGGATAGATCCTGTTATCACTAGTGGGATGGGTCTGATACTGTGCTATTCAAGTGTGAAGTGTCTCTGTTCACCCAAAACTCTTTCAGGTTTCACTGAAGATGAGAAAGCAATTAGAAGAGTAAGATATATAAGTAATCACTGGAAATATCTTCAGAATCAATCCTGATTGTAATTTTTTTTTCTCTCTTCTCAGGTGACATGGGAATTCAAGGTCCCAGAGGTGAGTCTGGAATTACCTGCTTTCTCAGGTAGATTGGCAGCCTGCCACGATGACTAGGTAGCAAATGTATTGTTGTTATTCCAGAAGTTAGGTGAAGAAGCTGATGCATTTTGCAGTTCCCATATTGTTGTGCTGGTTGGATGATTTTGCTCTTCTTGACAAAGACAATTTTAGAGTTCACAGTAGAAGAAATAGCAGATCTCACTTTGAATCTAGAAACTTCTTTCTTTTGAGTGAAAGTCATTCCTGAAGCCTGAAGCCAAGCTCTACCTGGTTTAATCACAGAGTGCTTTGCATGGTATAAATGATTCAATCCATTGCATGAACACAATGTGGCATGGCTGGAGACAAGACAGTTTTGGAACATGGCAGGAATATAAACTTGTTTTTATGAGGCATGAGAGTTGGCTGAAGTGACAAACAGGCAAGACCTGTTCCTCACTGACTGTCTGTTTCTTTCTCTTTACAGGAGAGCGAGGACTTCCTGGTGTTCCAGGTGGGCAGTAGTACAATTCCTCTTGAAGAAGGACATTTAGTGATGTTACAGTAGGAAAGAATAAATTTTGCACTGCAAACCTAGCTTAAGGTGGTTCTCTAGAGTCAATATTTAGCATAGACTAGGTCAGTTTACTACCTTAGTCTAAGCTACAGACACAGCTCGGAGACCTGGTCACAGACAATGCCCCAGCTTGAATTCCACTGAATTTGAGCAGACCTAATTTGGAGTTGTGAAGATCTCAACCTGCCTTTGAAAGCGTCCCAGAACTGCATGAGTATTTGTCCCAACTTCTTTGTGTTCTTATATGTAGTATGCTCTTCTAAAGTCATCCAAGTCGAAGTACTCCAGCAGGGCAAGGGAGGGGATTCTGCCCCTTTACTCTGCTCTTGTCAGACCCCACCTGGAGTACTGTCTGCAGTTCTGGAGCCCTCAGCACAGGAAGGACATGGAAGTGTTGGAGCGGGTCCAGAGGAGGGCCACGAAGATGATCAGAGGGCTGGAGCAGCTCTGCTATGAGGACAGGCTGAGAGAGTTGGGGCTCTTCAGCCTGGAGAAGAGAAGGCTTCCAGGAGACCTGATAGTAGCCTTCCAGTATCTGAAGGGGGCCTACAGGAAGGCTGGGGAGGGACTATTGACAAGGCCTTGCAATGACAGGACAAGGGGCAATGGGTTTAAACTGGCAGAGGGAAGATTTAGACTGGATGTCAGGAGGAAGTTCTTTCCAGTGAGGGTGGTGAGGCACTGGCACAGGTTGCCCAGGGAGGTTGTGGATGCTCCCTCCCTGGAGGTGTTCAAGGCCAGGCTGGACAAGGCCATGAGTGCCCTGTACTAGTGGGAGGTGTCCCTGCCTATGGCAGAGGGTTGGAACTGGATGATCCTTGAGGTCCCTTCCAACCTTACCATTCTATGATTCTATGATTCTACTCACCTTCCAAGTAATATAGAATCATAGAATGGCCTGGGTTGGAAGGGACCTCCAAAGGTCATCTAGTCCAACCCCCTCTGCAGTAATCAGGGGCATCCTCAACTAGATCACTCTGCCCAGAGCAACTTTACCAGAACATTCTTTACCTCAGCTGATGGATCTCTTTAGGATTCAGGTTCTTCTAATTTGAATCTTATTCTTTCATTGTGCACAGACAAGGACTCTGAATGTTTGTTACCCTTTTCTTTCCAGGCATTCCTGGTCCAATTGGGCACCAAGGACCAGAAGGACCAAAAGGACAGAAGGGCAGCATGGGTAAGCATCTCTTTCACTGCTGTGAGTCTTTCACAACTGATTGACATATGCCATGGAAATCCAGACACTCTGGATTGATGTGATTATTGACTTCCCTCATGGAGGTGGCCTTTACAAGGCATTTGTTTCCTGTAGGTGATCCTGGTGTGGAAGGTCCCATGGGACAAAGAGGTCGAGAAGGGCTTCCAGGGCCTCGAGGGGAACCTGGGCCACCTGGATTTGGAGAAAAAGGAGACAGAGGTGAGAACTAACTAGGTGTCTCATTCCTGGATCAAGAGGAGATGGACAACAGCTGGAGTTTGGTCCCAATTTATAGATTTGTCTTGATTGTTCAAATGCAGATTTCATTTCAGGCATTCCCCAGTACAAATCTGGCATAAGGCCCTTTTTTGAGCAAATTTAAAATGAGTGAACTAGAGTTATTTTGGTTTGTCAGATCTCACAGTCAGATTTGAGTTTGGCAGAACCAAAGCACTTTGGTATCAAGGTCATCTTCCCTCTTATCTGAGTCACCAAAACAGTGAGATGTTGTTTGGTTTTGTTGGGTTTTTTTCATGGGCAATTCATGCTTATTTGGGTGTTTTGAACTGGCCAGCAGATTATTTGTCACACTTTCAGAGTAAGAATAACAAGAAAAATAGGGTCAGAATTGTATCCTACAGGGTGGTGAGGCACTGGAACAGGTTGCCCAGGGAGGTCGTGGATGCTCCCTCCCTGGAGGTGTTCAAGGCCAGATTGGATGAGGCCTTGAGTAACCTGTGCTAGTGGGAGGTGTCCCTGCCTATGGCAGGGGGCTGGAACTAGATGATCCTTGAGCTCCCTTCCAACCTTACCATTCTGTGATTCTATCTATTCATGCTTTTATTCTGCAGGTGGTGTTGGTGAGCCAGGCCCTCCAGGACCACCTGGTCCCCCAGGTTCTGCTGGCCTTAAAGGTAAATATGAAGACAGACAGAGCCTATCAGGTTGGTTAGGTGCAAATGAGCACTTCAGCCTGCCTGTTTCACTTGTGTTGCACTGCAGTAACCAAAAAAGTATCAGAATATATTTTGGATAAAATACACTCTGGTAGGTAGACAGAGCCTTTACAGCAACAAATTCTTGGAGATTTTTTTGTGAGAATGGAGATTGGCAGGGAGGTTTTTTCAAACACTGAGCTTTTAATGTGTGATGTTCCAGCTGTTTTTGTTCTGCTTTCAGAAATAATAAGGCAAACTCCTCATCCCTAACAGGCTTCTAACAGAGTTACAGCTCTACAGTCCATGTAACAATGATAAAAGTCAGACTGAAAAAATGGGGCCCACCTGAAGCACAGAATCCAGTGTCTCAGGCAAGATGGAAGACCTGAATCTCTTTATGTTATGTTAGGGAAAACCACTTTCTCTAGGTCACAAGAACTAAGTTGCATATGTTTCTTGTCCTGGTTTTGAAGATGCCAGTGATACAAATTCTTCCAGTGGCTATGGACTTAAAATCTGCTAGACATTTATTGATTTGTGGATCCTGCTAGACAAACAAAAAAAAAAAAAGTTTGTCAGTTTTCTAATTGTGGTGACACTGAAAGGAGATCCATGTCTATTTTCAGGTTTAATGGGTTCTCCAGGCCCTCAAGGTCCTCCAGGTAAGTACTAAGTTCCTTTTCTATGGCAGCTAGAAACTAGAGAAGAGCAAAACCAGGAATGTATAATGGTGAGTGGAATAATGCAAACCTCCCATCTCATTTTGCTGCAGGTCCTCCTGGCCTACAAGGATTCAGAGGAGAAGCAGGTCTCCCAGGTGCTAAGGGTAAGCTTCCATTCCCCTCAGCAGTTCCAGCAGCACTAGCTGATGTGCTTCCCTAGTGCTGCTCTGAGTAGCAGACTGGCTCTGAGCATGTAGCATTTTGATGCTAGGGGCAAAGGAAAGTGTAAGACTGGGAAAGCTGAAGAGGAACTAAACTTGGGCATTGATAGCAAGCAAGTACGGAGAATGCAAGAGGCACAGAGATAATAAAGCAGTCTAGATGAGGAAGCATAGTTATATGCACAAAAGGAAGGGAATTTCCAGTTTGAGTTTGTCTGATGTGGGAGAATCTGTATTTCCTCTATGATTTTTCCTGATATATGAGATTCCTTTCCCCTTTGACTTATTATTACTATTCTTCAGTAATCCATATATCTTTCAGGTGAGAAAGGAGCCACTGGAGCCCCTGGACCCAAAGGTGTGTTGATCAATTAGATATCTTTTGTGAATATCTTCTTTACATTCCTTTAGATCTGGATACTCTCCATAGATATTAACCCACCTTATCCTTCTTTGCCTTTTTCTCATCTTAGAATCATAGAGTGGTTTAGGTTGGAAGGGACCTCAAAGATCATCCAGTTCCAATCCCCTGCCACACAGGGACACCTCCCACTAGAACAGGTTGCTTAAGGCCTCATCTAACCTGGCCTTGAACACCTCCAGGGAGGGAGCATCCACAACCTCCCTGGGCAATGTGTTCCAGTCTTTCAGCACCCTCACTGTAAA
This sequence comes from Eubucco bourcierii, assembly GCA_013396675.1. Taxonomy (NCBI): domain Eukaryota; kingdom Metazoa; phylum Chordata; class Aves; order Piciformes; family Ramphastidae; genus Eubucco; species Eubucco bourcierii. The sequence goes on from VWZE01020217.1 coordinate 125,008, forward strand.
GCACTTCCTCCTAATATCCAGTCTAAATCTCCCCTCTGCCAGTTTAAACCCATTACTCCTCATCCTGTCATTACAAGACTTTGTCAATAGTCCCTCCCCAGCCTTCCTGTAGGCCCTCTTCAGATACTGGAAGGCTGCTCCAAGGTCTCCTGGAAGTCTTCTCTTCTTTAGGCTGAAAAGCCCCAACTCTCTCAGCCTGTCCTCATAGCAGAGCTGCTCCAGCCCTCTGAGCATCTTTGTGGCCTCCTCTGGACTTGCTCCAACAGTTCTTCTGTGCTTTTGTCAGAAAGCAAACAGATGGAAATATTTTACAAAGAAGCAGATTCTTTCCCTTAACAGATTCCTTCCCTTTTTGTGTACCACAGGTGATCAGGGTGAGAAGGGTTCCCGTGGAATGACAGGTCAGTGGACTCTTTTCCTGGGGTAACATCCTATCTAATATGCAGAATCACAGAAACATTCTGGTTGGAAAAGACCCTCAAGATCACCAAGTCCAACCAACAACCCTACTCTACAAGGTTTACCCTAAACCATACCCCCAAGCACCATATCCAAATGACTTTTAAACTCTTCCAAAGTTGGTGACTACCACCTCTATGGGCAACCCATTCCAATGCCTGACCATTATTGCTGGGAAAAAATGTTTCCTAATATCTAGTCTAAACCTACCCAGTCATAACTTGAGGCCATTCCCTCTTGTTCTATCTACAGAAGCATTATTTCAGTTTTCAAATAACAGCATAGCCCAGCCAATCCCATTTTGCTTTCTGAAAAAAACTACAATGAAGTTATTTAATTATAGGAGTTTTATTTTTGCACTGAAGTTTTAAACAAATAGATCCCATTCTTGATTCCAGTAATCTTGGTAGCAATCTTTGGATTCAACTTTAGGGAAATTCTCCCTCGCATGCCCTCTGTTCACAGCTTGAGCTTTTCTGATGGCCAGAGGCTGTTACAAATCATGAGGCCTGAACATCCTGTCAGTGCTGGTTCTCAATTGCAAAGCACCAAAGATTGCAGATATCATAAACTGTATCTTCACCACTACTTTTTTGGATTCATTTTCATACCATTTCACTACAGGTGAACAAGGCTCAAGAGGAATGCCTGGTCCTCCAGGAGAGCCAGGGGCTAAAGGACCTGCAGGTGAGCAACAGCAAACAGCTGTGTTTGTGTGTGGGGCAATGCCATTTCCAACCAGAGTTTGGTTCCATGAGCACAGACAAGGAGACAACAGGGAAGTGGAATCATACTGTGATTCTGGGTCTTTACTCTAGATAGCTTTATAGTCTGTGTACTCAGAATCTAAGATGTCCTGCAGTTAAAGTTCAAGTGAATGTTTTCTAGATCTTCCATAGCTACATCTGAGGTTTGTTCCAGATGATGAAAAGCCATTCTCTTGTGTTCACGGCTCTACTCTGCTTAGCAGAAGGACAGGGCAGCTGTGGTACTATTTGTGATGGTTTGGGAGTTAGCTGCTCCCCCCTGACTTTGTAAAATGACCCAGACTAGACTCAACTGGCTAGAAGTTAAGGACTGAAGCTCTATTTACAGCTCAGCACAATGTACAAGCAGAGGTATACACTATAGACAGGAATAATTACAGAAATATACAAGTTAAAGGTAACACAGAAACATAACTCCCCTCCCAGAAATCAGAGACCCCAGGAGGGGCTCCCAACCACCCTTCCACCTTCTCCCCACCCCTATACCTTACTCCAGGGTTTGTCTTATGTGCAAGGTGAGCTTGGAGGATTGGTCAGGGAGGTTAGAAGGAAAGTGGTTAGTGAGATTATTCAGCAGAGAGGAGAGGACCCACTAGCTCCCAGAGAGAGACTGAGAGACGCTGTCCTATCTATGTTTGTGTTCTTATTTTTAAACATCTCAGCAAGCCTATGAGTGAAGTAGACATCACCATTGTTTGCTTTTCACTGCCTATAGTGTCATTTCTTCCATTAAAATATTCCAATTACCCTCAAACCAGCACACTGTTTCACTAACAATCTTTTTCCCTTTGGGCAGGACAACCTGGCCGTGATGGACAGCCAGGTGAAAGAGGTAAGGCGTGCTTTTGAGGTAGAAGTGCAGGTACTTTCTGATTTGTCAGGATGTTGATTTGTGAAAGGGGTGGGAGAAGGCAGCAGATTTGTATTCTGGGATCTTGCTGTCTCAGAAGAACTGTAGAGTCAACCCTAGAAGCACTGAACCGAGAGGTATAACGGAGCTGGCTGTAAACTTGTGCAAGAGCTGTTGTCACTGAAGAGCTCTTCTGTTTTTGATGTTCACCTCCCAGACACTGATGCTGAAAATGGCCACTTGACTATGAAGATACAACAGATAGAAAGTGCTGTAGGAGGGCTGCTGGTCAAGCATGAATAGATTGGTGGGTTGTAATCTTGTTAATGGCTTGTTAATGGCAACTGTATCCCTAGGTGAACCCGGTCTTATGGGGATGCCAGGAGCCCGAGGTCCTCCAGGACCCTCTGGAGATGCAGGACAGCCAGGTAAAAGACAGAACAGACCCACCTCTTTTTAACAGCCTTTGTTAACAATTTCCAGTATTAATTTGAAGTTAAGGCTTCCAGACAGTCTCTGTACTGTAAAATGGTGATGAAAGGAAACCACACAGGGAATCTAGACTCTGTGAGCTCAGGGCTGCACACACTGCAAGCAAGATCAGCTGCTATGAGTCAGCATTTAGTTTACATAGCAGGTGCTAGGCCGATTTACACCACTTGTGAACTGTGTGCTATTTCAAGTAAATGGCATCTTTTTCTTCCTGTATTTCTCCCATTCCCCATTGGAAATCTGTTTTAAAATCTTAGAATTTTTACCTTTCTTTTTTTTTTTTTTTTTAACCAGGTCTCACAGGACCCCAAGGACCACCAGGTAGACTTTTTCACCATGTTCCAATTTATCAGTGACAGAAATTGACAGGGGCTCAAAAAGCCCTCATAATTTTCTCTCTGTGATTCTCAAGGCTTCCAAAGTGGTATCCCAAGGTTTGTGCATCTCCTGTGGCTTTTGAGCCATATTTTGTCTTTGCTGTACAATTTTTGAGGAATGCAGGGCTTTGGAGTGTTGAAAATTTGCCTCTCCCCCAAATGTAGTTTCAGCTCCCTATGCATCACTGAAAAGTCCTAACAAGCAGCTGAAACAGAGAGGAGAGGACGTAGCAATGGAGGTGGAAACACAGGATGTGATGTCTGCAAGCAGAGGTGGTTTGGGGAGCAAGTCACCAGGGGGTATATCCAGAGATCTCAGAACAGAGAGCAGTACTTGGAAGAAGCTACAGTTAAATCTAAGGAGCTGTGCCATCATCCAGGGAGCAGTGGGAGAATGGAAGCCCATGACTATGTCTAGGGACCCTACCAGTTCAGTCTACAGTGCACTGTGAATTCCTCTGTTAGCTGTCAGGAATCTGCTTATAAATTCTGAAAACCAGAATCTTGAGCAGGGAGCTTCCTCTGTAAACCCTCAAGTGAAAATCAGCCAAGGTACCTGTGAAAAATAGAGCAAATGATATTTGCACTAACCATTTTAAATTGTTTATCTGCCTTGTATCAGGACTTCCAGGCAACCCTGGCCGACCAGGGGCTAAAGGTGAGTGTTGTTTCTATCCTAATACTTATATTTCTCTCTAAGCACTTCATTTTAGGGAGGATTATTTGCTGTGCTGCCCAGTCCCTGAATCAACAGTGGCATCTAGTGGCTTTAGGAAAGAAAGGTTTTAGAAACAGTAGCCAAGGTCCCCCTGAGTATGCACTAAAAGCAGGACATCTGCTGAGACCCTCATCATGAGACTTCTCTGCTGAGAAAACCTTAGCAAACCTGTTTCTGCTCTAAGCATATGAGTATGGTGGCTGGTGATTGCTGGGGCAGTTGTAAGCTATACTGGCAGATGTAGTGCTTGGCAAGCTGATCAGAAGAGATCTCTGGATGAGCTCTCTTGCTTCCTCTGTGACCTTCTAGTGCTATGACTTTCCAGACAAGAGATCACAGGCAGAGAGAACAGAAACTACATGTGTAGCAAGACAGTGTCACTGAGCTAGTGACAGATCTTCCCTTTAAAAATTATAATCTTTTGTCTCTGTTTTCTTAGGAGAACCTGGAGCTCCAGGCAGAGTCGTAAGTGCTGGTATGTAGTGCTGCAGAAGTTCAAATAACTCTGCTTTTGGAAGACTCACTCTGTTTTTTGTTATGCCTCCTACACTCATCTCAACTGTGTGTCAGACCTGTACTGGGGCTCCCTGAGCTGGGGAATGTATATGCTATAGATGTGTGGTTTCTTACTGACAGCTTTGTTAAGCAGTTACTAGAGGTGTGTGTTTATGTGTGTATGTGCCGTGTTTATGTGTCTATGTGCAAGAGGATGTGTTTCTCTTTCAGAGGGTTCGTCAACTATTGCTTTGCCAGGCCCACCAGGTCCCCCAGGCCCACCTGGCCCCACTGGACCCCCAGGTGTTCCAGGTGAGGAAGCTGCTCCTCTGCTGTGCTCTTTTCAGGTGTCTTACGTTGCTGTGCATCCAGTTCTTAATGTAATGTGTGATGTTCATGGTCTCTGCCAGGCCACTCTGGCAGGCGAGATTGCTCAGGCAGGACTCATGGTCCTCACCCTTCCCTGCAGTAAAAGCAATCCTCCAGGCTGAGTTAGGAAGATAGCAGCCTCAAGGGGAGAAATGGCTTATGATCTTAGTGAGGAAGGCTAAGATGAAGAAACTGGGAATGCTGTTTTTGTCCTTTGATCTACTGAATACAAAGTAGTAACAGGTCAAATCCAGTGAGTAGACTCAAGCTCTTTTGCCTCTCGGGAAAGCAGACTTGTGTCTAATCCCTCTTCCAGCACTGTTACTGAAATCAGGAAGTGCTTGTTTTCCAGACTTAGCTTTGAACTCAAGACAGCAGAAATCCCACATGAGCATCTGTAAAACTTTCACACAAACACACACACACTCTGGCTATGCATGAGCTTAATCCTCAGACTCCTCTGTCTCAGGTCAGACACTGCCTTCCAGCACGCTGGTGTCAGCCAGCAGAGTTCCTGAGCCCTGGTACCCATGGCACTTCTGTGCCTCTCCCAGCTGTACAGCTAAAGCTAATGCTAGAGCTGGTTTGGTAGAGCTAACCTCAGTTTGCAGCAGGGAATGTGAGAGGAGGGTTAGGCATTTCTGTTGAGGTGAGTGACCTTCTGGTTGCTTTCTCAGTCTAAGAGTCACCATGCACTTGGATTGCCACATGATGGGAAACAAATATCTTCTCCAGAATTTCAAGTAATGCTTGGGACATCGATGATTCATTCATACCCCATAGCAATTCCATTTACTTGTGCAGATGAATACATTATTTGATAGTCCCCATTTTGTAAAAGACCTACTGTTTTTTTATTTCCTCCTACTGTAAAATACAACCAAGAAAATCTAATGTAATCTGCTTTTTATTTCTGTTGAAACCAGGTCCTGTTGGCCCTGCTGGTCTCCCTGGACAGCAAGGTACCAATCTCCAACAGCTTTAATTCTGCTTCTTAAGAGAACTGAATTCATTAGTTTTCCTTTGTTTCTAATTCTCTCAGCCCTTGGCACAATCCCTACCTCTTTTGTTTGCAGATTTCTTCATTTCAGTTAATTTTGTTGTATCACTTCACTTAATTAATCTTGTAAAGAATTTCTGTTCTTCTTTTCTTCCCCAAGGGAAGAAGGGGGATGGTAATAGCCAGTGTGATGTGGATGCTACAGATGTACTTTTTTTCTTATCCTGTTTTTTCTGGACACTCATATTTTTAAGGTGTTTCTCAAGTGCAGTTGCCTTTCTGAGGCAAGGGTGGATAGCCCAGCTGGAAACCTCCTCTCATTTTGAAAAGTGGGAGAACAAACTAGAGACAAGTTAGGCATAATGTCACTGTGAAGCTGCTGCCAATTGGACAGACATCTGTCTAGGAGGGTCTGGGCATGGAGGACTCCTAAGAAACTTTCTTAGCTGATCCTCTTAGAGCAAATTGTGCAACAATTTTGACTTTTTGAATGCAATGTTGTCCCTCAGATCCAGGACTCAATTCATACTCCCAGTTCACCTAAGCAAAGAGTGATGCTGGGGAGGTTAGGAATGTGTACAAAATGTCACACTCTCTCAATTCACTTTTGCTTTTTATTTCTTTTCTTCTCAAAAAAGGTCCACGGGGTGAGAAGGGATCCTCAGGTGAAGCTGTGATAGAAACTATCAAAACAGAAGTCTCATCACTGGCATCTCAAAGTGAGTGGCACTACATTTCCACTCTCTTACTTGGATGGGTGCCATGCCTCCAGGCCTATTCACAGCTAACTGGAGATGCCTCTACCTTCTTTTCTTCAACGTGGCATAAGACAAATGTGTGTATGTGTGTTTGGTGGTGGCACAGCAATACCAGCTACTTCTTCTGCCTTCCTTCCCTTTTGTGCATCCCAAAATGCTTTCAAAAGGAGGTAGATTATGGCAGGCCCATATCACAGAGAGAAAGGCTAAAGGATGGTGTCTGGTGAGCAGTCCCTAACAGCAGAGATGGTCACAGAGCTGTGAGATTTCAGGTTGGCCTTTAAACCAGTGTGTTTACACAGCCTGATTCCCTGTGTAATAGGAGCATGGAACCATTTCTAAGAGAAGAACCAGCTTGAAAGGCATTGCTTAGATTATAAGCAATAGAAATCAAAATATCTCTGCAAATTAGAGGATAAATTCACAGGCAGCAAATGCTATTCTAAGATAAAAGAAATGGAGCAGAACAGAAGGGTTTAGCAGCACCCCAAGAAAAGTGTCTGCCTGCTCTATCCAATCCTAGATGTGTGATGCACTTACAGTTGGCATCCTTAGGGACTGAGACCTCTGCAAACATGCAGGGGAGGTAAGGCACAGGAAGGCATAAGATGAGAAATGGTCCTTTCCTGATCGCCAGCTGAATGGGTTCGTGTCGATCCAGACCATGTACTGTCACATTCCCCACTCAGGAGTCTTGGATCCCAGCATCAGTGACCCTTGAGTTTGTGGCTTAGCTTGGAAGTGAGGATAGATAACACAGTGAGCTACTTCTCAAATAAGGCTTGTGTAATCTTCTCCTCCTAATACTTGCCTCTGTTTGAAAGAATCTTTCCTCTCCTTGAAAGTTCCTTCCTCCTTCTCTAGCCCTTGAGTCCTTCACTCTTTCCCTCAGCAAGCATTACTCTCCAGAGGGATCTCTTCCCTGTTTGCAATATGCTACCAGCCTGCTCAGCACTGTATTTTGGTTCAGGCCTTAACCTGCGAGCTGGCAACAAAACACATCTCTCCTCTCCCCTCTCTGCCTCAACTTTGGCTTCAGGTCACCCAGGCCCTGCCTTAGTCCATTTTTGATTGTAAGGGGTTCTAACAGCAATGTAATGACAGTGTTTCCATAGCAGCAGCAGCAGCTCTGTAGCAACATTTTTTCCTTTCTTTGTGTGTGTTTCATGTGCACAGTGCTGGCAGATTTTCAAGGACGAGCAGGACCCCCAGGTCCCCCTGGGCCACCAGGTATGTGATATAGCAGAGCTCAGTACGTAAGCAGGGGATGGTTACAGACATGGCACACTTCCGAACTAAATATTCTATAATACCCCTGTTTCTTTTGTCATCAGGTGAATCTGTGCAGGGACCCCCTGGACCACGTGGTCCACCAGGTAAAACTTTGCTTCTCTGAAACAAACCTGGAAAGTGGGAGGTCTTTCCACTGCCTCTATCCCGTGCATTCAGGTATCCCAGATGCAATCTTGGACCTAGTGAAGTCAGTAGGGTTGACTTTAATGGAAGCGGAATTTCACATAGTAGCTTCCTACTAACATCCTTGCTGAGTTTCACAGCAGCAAGATGCTGTCTAAGAGTGGAGATTTTGTTTGGTAGAGGTTTGCTAGCCAGAATAGTAATTAATAAAGGCCATACTTTTTGGGGAGACATTTAATGCTCTGAAGTCCCCAGAGGAAGTAACCTCAATCAGTTCTATCTTTACTTCCTACTTATCCAGCCTTAACTTCCTATTGAAGTAGACATGTGTGGAGAAAACATTGATTCAGGCCTACATGTGGAAATATGAGAGCTATGTCTAGAGCTGGAGATGTAGCAGCTCTGACATGCATTTACTTACACTGATGAGGCTCATCCTTCCTGAATCCTCCTTTTTGTCTAGGAGAAGGACTGCCAGGGCCTCCAGGCCCACCAGGGAGACCAGGATCTTCCATGTCCACCTCAGGTAGGTTTTTCCCATTCATTCCCTTGCTGTGCCCTGGGAATGTTCTGGCTGTTGCAGTTCCAGAGGGCACATCCTTGGAGAGGACCAGGTGGAGCCAGAGGAAGCTTGTGTCACATTCTGCTGGATGTCATGAAAAAAACTTTTTATTTTAATTACAGAAACATTCTTCACAGGCCCACCAGGTCCACCAGGTCCACCAGGCCCAAAGGGAGACCAAGGTAGGTATATCCTTCTACATCACCAAGGTATTAGATAGGTCTTAGTACCTCAGACTGAAAAGAAGGGAAGGCTTCTTTTGGAAGCAGAAAGTGTCCTGCCTTTCTGTGGCTGTAAAAAAGCTAGCAAAGTGCTCACTAGTACTCCTGTCTGGTGCCATAAAGCAAGTCAGTCTTTCTCAGAGAAATTTCTATTAGCTTCCAGTAGTGGTGTCAAGGCAATTGCTGCATTCACCCCAGCTTTGGATTCACAGAATCACAGAACTTTAGAAGTTGGAAGGGACCTCCAGAGATCATCAAGTCCAAGCCCCCTGACAAGGCAGGATCCTTTAGGGTAGTTCACACAGGCTCAGTCTTCTCTTCTCCAGACTAAACAACCCCAGGGCTCTCAGTCTCTCTCCATAGGGGAATTACAGAATCACAGAATCATAGAATGGTAAGGTTGGAAGGGACCTCAAGGATCATCTAGTTCCAACCCCCTGCCATAGGCAGGGACACCTCCCACTAGTACAGCTCACTCAAGGCCTCGTCCAACCTGGCCTTGAACACCTCCAGGGAGGGAGCATCCACAACCTCCCTGGGCAACCTGTTCCAGTGCCTCACCACCCTCACTGTAAAGAGCTTCCTTCTGACATCTAGTCTAGATGCTCAAGTCCCCCACTCATCCTCGTGGCTCTCTGCTGGACTCTTTCCACCTGAGCATTCAGGAGCATTCAGAGCTTCCAATTCGCCAGTAAAGGAGAGCAGCCTTTTTGCAAAATGCAATATGGGCTTGGCTTAGTCAGTGCAAGGAGGTGGCCCTGTAAGTGTATGTTAGCTCTCATCTGGAAGGAAAACATGAGACCTACACCCTTTAGCCATTTTCGCCTGTGCTGCAGCATCACTGGGATATTGCAGATCAGAACAAAACAGAAGCTAACACTCTTCCTCTACCCCCTTGTTTACAGGTGAACGAGGTCCACGAGGATTTACAGGTAAGGGGGCTTCCAGCAGACATCAGTGTGATGATGCAGGGTAGCTTTCCTGTGTATGTGACTGCTCCTCCAATTCTGTGTGCCCTGCAGGAGAACCGGGTGAGCCTGGCCTTTCAGCCTTCTCCTCCCACGGTCAGTTCGTGCCACCTTTCCTCCCTTCAGTTCATTGTCCCTAGGCTGAAGCCGGGGGCAAAATCCTGCTCTGTCGCTTCTAGCTTAGCGAGTGCTAAGGTGGAGGCAGGATTTTGTCCACACACTTTATTCCTGTGAATCTCTGACTCTCTTTCTGCAATTGGCAGGTGACAGAGTTACCATACAGGGACCTCCAGGACCACCAGGCCCACCTGGACCTAAAGGTGAAATTAAAAATCTTTCTTTGCCAGTGGTCTCACACAGCCAAGAGTGGTTGAGACTAAAGGATGGAGCAACCTGATCCTTTGGGAACTGTAGCTGTGCCCACCCTCACAGAGCAGGACTAGGGCAATAGAACTGCTCTGAGCACAGGGCACCTGGGCTCTGTCACAGAAGACTGCCATGGCCTCTTCCTTAAGCTCTTCCCCATCAAGCTGTTAATTTGAGACAGTCATTACCAGGGCTGGGTAGTCGTTTCTCTGACGTATTCTACACCACAAAGTAAGCAACGTGCAGTGACAGCCATGACAATTATATCTCTCCCTCACTCTGATTTCCAGGTGATGCAGGTGTTCCAGGTGCTCCTGGCATCCCAGGAGCATCTCGAGGTAAGAGCCAAACCATCATTTCTCTGATATTATAAAGAAATGCTGACAACTTGGTGGAGGCTTGGAGAAATCTCCTCTGGGTTTTACAAGTGTAGGTGCCAACCTAATGCTGATGGGATTTGCATGCAAAACCTCTTTTAGCACAGCCTGCCTTAAATCAGGCAATTTAAGAATTACAGGTTTTCTGTTTCCAGCCTACTGGGAATCCTTTGAGCCAGAGTTTGTCCTCATGGAACATAAAGAGATACCAGTCTGGCTATCCATGTTCCACAAGGGATTAGGGAAACTGCATTGAAACCTGTAGTGGAAAGCCTTCTGATCAGAACAAGAATGCCCTTTGTTCAGTTTTGCTTACCCTCAGGGGGTTCCCTGTGAATTAGGCTGCTGTCATCCTGCGTAAGACGTCTTTTGTATGCAGGCTACTAACACACCTTTGCCGAAAGTGTGTATGGATGAGCTTAAGTCTGTCCCCATGTGGATGAGCCTCCTGCTTCTCCACATTGTCCCTTAGGAGTACTACCTCTGGGTAGTGGGAAGATAGGCACCTTAAGGACATGAACTGTCACTTGGCATCATGGTGACAGGAGTCACACAGGGCTCACCTATATCTTGCAGTGGAGTTGAGTAAAGAGGTTCTTGAGCTGGTGGTGCCCAGGCTGGCTGCGACTGGGAGCAGCAAGGCTGTAAGGTCAGCCCAGTGAGCTTGAGTGCTTTGTGAGTCTCCATCTGTATTTCTGCACTGCATTGCACTTTGGTCCGCAGACTGACCAGGTCTGTCAGTATGAAGCCAGGGGGATCTCTGAACTCAGCCCTGCAGAGATGCCTAGGCTGAGTTACACTAGATTGCTTGAAGACATTATACACTGCCTAATAATCCCATCTTCAGGGTGTGTTTAGAGATGGAGGTGGATCCCCTCCATGGTCCACCACCAAAGCTTTTTCCAGCTCTGTGAGATGGGATCAATGCAAGCACATGTTAGTATCACCTGGTCTAATGCAATCATGCCAAAATCACTCTTCCTTTCAATGTTTTCTGTAGGTGGATCCAGACAAATTCAGGGACCTCCAGGACCTCCTGGGCCACCTGGTCCTCCTGGCCCTGGTGGAAGTTCATCTCAAGAGATTCAGCAGTATGTCACTGACTATTTGAAGAGTGAGTATAATGAGATTTTGCCATGGGTCAACAGACACTTGATTCTCTCTTTTGCCCCCTGAGCCCCTTGTCACTCCCCACAGCACTGCTGCTCTGCCTTTATCTCTGCTGGGTACTGTGAAGTGCTGCTGACCTCTGCAGAACTGTCCTGTGGCCTGCTTTTTGGAAAGGGAAGAGTGTCCAGTCATTGTGCATACGGCCATTGTCTTTCCTTTAGCAATGTGAGCATACCTTGTGCTTCCTACCTAGGTGACAGTGTAAGGCATTATTTGGCTGGTGCCCAAGGCCCACCAGGCCCTCCAGGCCCACCTGGAGTCATCACCACTGCGGATGGGACGACCTTTGATTATGCAGAGCTGGCTACCCGTGTTATGAGCTACATGACAAGTAAGCACCATGCTGATAAAATCTCTACTGGGTCATCCACTTGGCTGAGCTTGTACAACACCTAGCAGGTGAACACCAGGGGAGAAAAAACAGTCTTTAAATAGCAGCACCCCAGAGGAGTTACTTATCTCCTGCAGCCTGGTGCAGGACTCTACACAGCCAAGGCCACTCCAAGCCTTGTCCCGTTTTAATGGTCAGGTTATAACTAACTTGCTGCTGTTTAAAAAGTCTCACATTAAACATTAGCAGTAACCACACCCAAAACCCAAACAGAGATGGCTCTGTTTGGTATATATGGTCTGAGGCTGTCTTGTACACTTGGAGCCCTCCTAAATTAGATGAAATTTCCTGAACTTTTGGAAGTAGCCTGGAATTTCAGTCAGAAGAGCACAGACTATACAGCTGTGGACATGACCAGGATGTGTGAAACAGAGCTGCTTCATATCTAGGGGCATGGGAAACCTATTCCACCAGTCAAACTGGATTAGTTAAACTGCCTGACCCCTCTTCACCTTTTGTCTCATCTTGCCTGAAGGTAAAACTTTCAATTCCCACAGGCTCTTCAGATCGCTATCAGTCATTTGCCAGTTCAGTATCGACTACATCTGTCTTGTATCAAGAACTTCTGGACATGCTACAGAGTAAGTGACCTTCAAGGGAAATATAGAAGTTGTGGGTAAAGCATCTCAGCATCCCAGAGATGTGTCCTTCCCTTCCAGCCTCCTAACTCCAACTAGAGTTACCAGCAGCTGCTTCAGAGAGCAAAGGCCTACCAGAGGTGCTGCTGAGCACCTTCCAAGACTCCTCCCAAGTCCTTTGGATTTTGCACACCTTCCAGAAGCTCTGCTTTCTTACCTGTTTGCTTTTCATACCCACTGTTGTAATTCTGCAGTTTCACACTCTCTCTCTTCCCTTCTCCTTGGCTCTCTGGGTGGCGGCTGCCTGCATCCCTCCTTTTCAGAAATTCCCCAGTTTCCCCCAGTCTCTCACTAAACCTTGGGCTTGTACTTTGCAGCTGCCTGACTCTCCTGGGATCTCCCCAACTCCATCTATCCCACCCCAAAGCCTTGTTTGTATTCTTTAGGTGAGGAGCACATCCAGCTCTGTGTTATTTTCTAGACACAGTTGTGGGCTGGTAGCCCAATCACCATGATGTCATTTTTCTGTGCCTGATGTTGTTGATGGCCAACGCTGTGCTTCTCCTGTGTGATCCACAGAGGAGTCAAGCAGATTCCACCTTCCAAACAGACAAATGGCTTCTGAAATGCCACAGAGCTCAGCAGGATCTTTGCCAGCTCAGCCACCTTTCTTTCCCCTTTTGCCCAAGGTGTCTTCCAGAGTGTGTAGAAGAAACAGAGCACAAGAAAGTCCCTTTAGCAGTCCAAATTCTCATCCTCCTCAAACTTTGAGCTGTAGGAGGTTTCCAGCCCTGTCACAAATTTCTGTGACACTGTACACAGGGCAGCTCACACTCAGAAAGGAGGAGGGAGAAAAGATCTTTGCATCCATAAGGTTTGACGGTCTCCCTGGTACTGAGGGCTCAGCTCATAGGCTGGGGACTGCTCACACCTGGTCTCTTTGCAGCAGCTTGAACAGCCTTAAAAGATGTATTTTGTCTTTCCAGGAGAAGAAATTCGTCAGTATCTAGTTGGACCTCAGGGCCCGCCAGGACCTCCTGGGCCAGGGGGAAGTGGCCTGTCTCAGTCACTGGATTATGAGGAGCTGACCAGACGCTTTATCAGCTACTTGACAAGTAATGGTCTTTATTAGTGTGCTTTTCCTTCCTTTCCTTTGGGACATGAGCAGGACTTTCATGCTGTCAGTGAAAACTCTTCCAGTGTCACCCATGTGAATCCCTGTGTACAGAGACCTCTTCACAGGGATTATCAAAGACCTGGAAAAGAACAAAGATACCCTGTGGCTAAGATACTGTCCACAGACTCTGACAATGAGTTCTCGCTTTGCTAAAAGGTGACCTTAGCAACATAATTTCATCTTAGAAGTCCCATAAATGCCTTCCAGTACCTTTGTAACCCTTTTCTCACCTGCTCTGTGGCCAGGATATCTCTCTCTGTGAAAGAGTTGATCTAAGTTGATCTATGCCCACTTTATGTATATCCCCTTCAGGCAACAAACTTGGAAATGTAAAATTAATTGAAACAAATTCCATCTCTCTGCTTCATCTTCCCATCTGTAAAGGGGTGACAGGGCATGTAAGAACTGTCAGAGAGGACTCTGGAGCATCCCCAACAGCAGTGCTGAAATGCCTGATCCTGGTAGCTGCAACTGTGTGCTTAAAAGCACATCCTGGTCCCTGCTTTGTCTCTCTGAGGTGCCCTTTGAGACCAAATCTCCCCAATGAGCCACTCCAAGGATGGTGGAATTTGCTGCTTCCAGAGCCTAAGAGAAATCTGGTGTTGAACAGCAGCACCCCAACAGCTCAGGCAGGATAGCTGCAGTTTATCAGCAAGAACATTCAAGCAAATCACAAAGATGCCAGATGCACCATTGCCGCTTGCAGAGGCAGACACAGGGAAGGCAGCACATTCAGCAGCCAGTGGGGCACAGCAGAATTGCCTGTCCTGGGCTGTCCAAAGCTTTTTCCAAGAATAGAGGCCTGATGCTTGCCTTTCTGCAGGTGTCCTGGTGGTGGGATTAACAGGGCAAGCTCTAACTCCAAGCCCAGAACAAAGTTTGAGCTGTAGTCCCATCACAATCTGCTGATGGAACCACTTCACCCTCAAGGAGTCCCACCTGCATTGCCTGCTCACACCATAACAACCTGTTTTGTTACTGTGCTGCCCTTGAATCTATTTGATTTTGCAGGTTCTGGAATGAGCATTGGGCTCCCTGGACCACCTGGGCCTCCAGGGACACCTGGTATATCTTACAGTGACCTGACAGCCTACCTGAGAAGTAAGCCAACATCTTCAGTCCTCTCCCATGGTCCCTACACTCCCCAAGATCATTTTACAAGCTCAGGCACAGATTTCTCCCTCTTACCCATCAGAACAAACAACCCACTATGAGACTCTGATGGTCCCTCTGCCTCAGTTAGCAGCACTGCTGGCCCCCTGGGCTCTGCCAGGACCTGTACAGACCATGAGGGGCTGTGGATAGTTCACTGTGCTCCTATGGGGAGCAATAGCTGTGAGATGCTGGCGTGGGCATGGGAGTGGAGAAACTCTTTGTCTTCTCCGGACGCTGCAGCATAAAGGAATTTGTTATGCCATTTAAAACCCCTGTTTTTAAAAAGTGGGGGCTTCTACCTGCTTTGAGATCTCGACTTCCCAGTATGCTCTCCACACATGGGGAGGTGAGGTGCACCAGTAAGCTGGCCAGAAGGTGCTGAGGAGAAAAAAGCTGCAGCTGCCATTAGCTGTATTGTCAGGAAAGGTTCATCATGGGTGCAGTGGTTTGCCTGACTACTTCTTTTTTTCCCTTGTGTCTTACAGACTCTGAATTCAGTGGTCTTGTTGGGCCCCCTGGTCCTCCAGGACCCCAAGGACCTCCAGGGATCCCTGGATCACCAGGCACCTCTCTGGAGGACGTCTCTGCTTACCTGCAAAGTAAAGCACTTGTGTTTCTCACAGCTGGCAGGAAGTTGCTGTTTGTAGGTGCTGGGGGGTACTGAGGCTGAGATTTAGCTAAGCAGGAGCATGACTGCCCACTGAGAATGACATCATGAATTAAAACAACCTCATCGACATCAACTGGGAAGGGATGGATATTGAGCTTGGAACCTTTAAACTTGGAAGATCTCCAGATGTGTGATTGCTTTGTCCACTCACTGTTGGAAAATAATTCTTCCTGTCTTTCAAGGTGTGGGATACTCTTCCTTCTCTGGCATCCAGGGCCCACCTGGACCTCCTGGCCCACCAGGACCACCAGGCTTCTCAGGAACCGGCCTCCTGTCCTACGCTGACATCACCCACAGCGATGAGTTCAGGAGTGAGCTAATCCAGTACCTGAAGAGTAAGTGGACACCATTTATCCTCCCTGCACAGTCCCTGACCCATGCTTTGCCTTGTGGAGGCTGCTGGCTCTGTCACAGCTGAGACACTCCTGTGGGAGCCTTCCCTGACTGAAGCTGCAGCAGCATCTTATCTCTACGGTCAGGTCTATGCAGGGCAGCAGTGCAGCCCATAGGCTTGTGCCCTCTCAGTCCAACTGCAGGGCTAAAAGCTAAAATGGGACAGGTGCTGGGCAGGTACAACTGGCCTGTAAAGTCCCTAGTAAGGTCACCTGCAAAGACTGGGATGTGAGGAAAGCATTTTCCTTGACAAACATCTTCCTACAAAGGAATGGGTGATGTAGGGTTGGAGGTCAGCACTGAGCCATCTGTGAAGCACCAATGGTTTGAGCTTCCAAGCTGTCCAGTCTTCCCAGGCAGCCTCTCAAAGACATGGGGATCTCGCTGGTCACAGAGTGGCTGTTTTGGCAGAGGTGCTGAAATCGGCCTGAGAGGAACACTCTTCTGCAAAATGATTGGGCATGCTTCCAAGACTGGGCATCCAAAACTGTGGGAGAGATGAGAAGGAAGAGGCTCATGCCATCTGTAGAGATCAGGGTTGACATAGGTGCCTGCTGCCTGAGAAATGGCACTGGATGAGGGTGACTGTGATGACTGGTGGGACAGAATTTCACACTCCAGTCTTCATTCAGGTCAAGACCTCTTCCAAGTTTGGAGGGGTCCAGGTACCCCGATGTCCCCAAAGCACCCCCTCTTGTATTTTGCAGGTGATGAAGTTCGAAGCTACATCTCAGGGCCACCTGGGCCCCCAGGCCCACGGGGCCCACCAGGACCCAAAGGAGATAGTGGCTTGGTGGCTGGGTCTATGTCTGCATCATACCAAGGACTACGGACTTCTGAGCGGTCACATGGAGGATCCCTTGGTGCTGAGGGATCCCACGGAGGATCACTGGGCACAGGCAGCTCCTATGGCAGCTCCATGAGCAGCATGGCATCCTACAGTGCCTCCATGGGCAGCAATGGCTTTTATGATGCCTCCATGGGCAGCGATGGTGCTTTCGATGGGCTGCTGACAGAGGAGGAGTCACACAGGAGAGCGGCAGATTCAAGCAGATCCTACAGCAACTCCTTCAGCGGTTCCCTGGATGAGCTGGCACTCCGTGTGTCAGAGAGCCTGCAGAGTGAGTGGAGAAATTGACCTTCCCTGTCCCAGCCCACACCTCCTGCTCTGCCGTGCCTGGTGTCACGCTGGTCACTGCCCTCACCCTTCCTGCTCTTCCCCACACCTTCCTGCCTGGACATCCAGACACACATTTTCCAGATCTCCTTTCAAATGACATCTTTAATTCCTCAGGTCAAGGTATTCTCCGGGACTTGATGTCTTACACTGCACAAGGACCTGCAGGTCCTCCAGGCCCTCCCGGTCCCCCTGGTATCAGCAGGGTCTTTGCAGCCTATGGCAATGTCACTGAGGACCTCATGGACTTCTTTAGAAGTAAGTGACACATTGACTTGGTGTTTCTGGCTCATGGTTATGAGAGCTCTCCAAACCTGCACAGACTTAGTGATCTTTTCGCAGGATCACAGGATCTTAGGGATTGGAAGGGACCTCTGCAGATCGAGTTCAACCCCCCTGCCAGAGCAGGACCATAGAATCTAATGCAGGTTGCACAGGGATACATCCAGATGGGTCTGAAAAGTCTCTGGAGAAGGAGACTCCATAACCTGCTCCAGTGCTCTGTGATCCTTACAGTAATGAAGTTCTTACTTATGTTTACATCCATTGCTGCTTGTCCTATCACAGGGCACAAGTGAGAAGAGGCGTTCCCTTCCTGCTTGACACCCTTCTTTCCACCTTGGTGTGCTGCAAAAATACAGTGGAGAGACAAAGCTGGAGGCAGATAGTCTCTCCATACCCTTCTTCACTCCATTAGGAAGGCCATCAAGGTTTCCCACTGCTTGCAGGAAATTCATCCCAAGGCCTGCAGGCCACCATGTTTTGAAAACTCTCTTGCTGTTAGTCAGTCTGATCCCACTCACCTAGAGAAGTGCCCTTCCAGTGTGACTCACTGCTTCTCCAAGTGAGCACAGAGCCCTTTGCAAATGGTTTGTCTCACTTGTTCATCCTCTCCTTCATTTCCTCTGCAGCACACGGTGCCATCCAGGGACCCCCCGGCGAGAAAGGGGAGCGGGGTTATCCTGGGCCCAAAGGTAAGCCTTGCCATCCTTGCCCTCTCAAGCCCTGTGATCCCCAGGAAGCAGTGATGTGTCCGGAGACAGGACACATCAGGACTGCAAAAGGTCACAGCCTCCTCACAGTGGAGGTGGCACCTTCAGGATCTCAGCCCAAGCATTGTCCTTACTTGATCTTCCTCACCCTGACCTGTTTGCAGGCCAGTCATGCCCAAGGGCAAACTTGGTCTTCTAATTTCTTCAGGTGACCCTGGACCGATGGGCCCACCGGGACGCCATGGGCACAGGGGACCAAAGGGAGAGAAAGGGGAGAAAGGTATGGACATCTGCCACCCCCAGGGCAGCAGAGCTTGCCTGTCAGGGAGTAGAGGATTCCCCAGGCACCAAGCTTGTCTCTGGGAACTGCTGGGAAATCCAGAGAGTCCATTTTTGTTGTAGTTGTTTTGGGTCTTTTGTGGGTTTGTTTACCCCACGTGAACTTTTCAGACAACCCTCCTTTTGATTTTCTCCCCAGGTGAACAAGTGTATGTGGGCAGAAGAAAAAGAAGAAGCGTTGGGGTTTAAGAAGAGGCAGCTCCGTTCTGTGCCAGACAGCGTTGCCAGCAGCCTAGAGAGAACCAGCCTGAATCTCCACTGCCTTGTCAGTCAGCTAACCACTTAAGACTTGATAGTTCAGTGTCACTGCTGAGGTGGGAGTGGCTCTTTCACCTGTCCAGCGGGGACCTAATGTAGGTATTTGCTCTTGTTGCTGATGTTTGGCTTAGTACTCCCAGGCTTCTATGTCTTTGGGCTGACAAGGGCTTCCTGTCTTACCCAGTCCAGGCTTCTTGTGTTGCCCCTAGCTATGTACAACCCTGTTTCTCACAGACCAGCCAACTCTCTAGCAAAAAGGGAAAAAAATAAACCCATCCTTCCCCCGCTAAATATCTCCCCCCCTAAACAAACACATGGTTTGCCAGAGATCAGATTCAGCCCACAGGACAAAGAGGCCTGTAAGAAACCCTGGGACTAAGCTTGCTCACCACACTGGGATTTCTTCTCCACAAAGTCCACTGTGCCTGCTAAGTGGGAGGACCTGGTGAAGCAGGTACTGGTGGTACCAAGTGGGGCTGTGGCTCCAGGGTCTCTGCACTGAGGTACCTCAGCAGTGACCTGCATGAGACCCTGAGCCCATCCCTGCCAATGCCCAGCTGCCACAGGGAGGATGAGCTGGGCTCAGCCTGTCCCACCCAGCTGCCCGGTGCTGCCGACAGCTCCCCTTGCAGAGCTTTCAGACCCCTGGCATCAGCACCCTTCACCCTGACTTGCTTTGGAAAGCAATGTCCTCCCAGCTCAGCAGTTTTGCAATGCTCCTGTGCACCATCAGCCCTGCTCCCAAGCCCAGCTCCTTGGACAAACTGGTACCGGCAGAGTTCAGACAGCAGTGGGGACAGCACGTGCAAGGGCTTGGCAGGGAGCCTGGCTTGGCACATACTTGCAGTGCCTGTGTGTAGCAGCACAGTGAGATGTGGTGTGCACAAGGACCAAACGGAAGCACTTTTAAATGTCATTTGTTGATATTTTAAAATATATTTTGGAGTTTTTTTCTGTTTTTAAACGTTGGGGAAAAATATTTTGCAATGTAAACAGCCCAAGTAAAAGTGTGGTTTCTCACCCCAAGCTTGCCTGACCACTATTGCACTGTGACCCTGGGCAGACACACACCGTGTGGCCTTGGTGGCTGGTTTGTGTCTCATCACTGCTCTGTGCCCTGAGCAGATGCTGAACTGCTTGCTCAACTGCCACCAGTTTCCAGTATGTTAGCAGGAGCATCTGCACAGTCCCAGTGTGCCACAGTCATCATCTTCCTTGCAATGAGGCAGTGCTCAGTGTTTGGATGTGTTGGGGGCAGGCAGGTGGCTGGGTGATGGCCGAGCTGCAAGGTACCACCTGGCAGAGGCCAATTTTAAGTGCAGGAGTGCAGCCAGGACAGCTGGCAGTGCCTGGTCACCACATCAGCTTTATGGTGTTCTTGGGGCCATGCACACCACCCCACACCACCCCAAGTGCTAGTTTAGTTCCAGGTCATGGCCAGAGCAGGTAAGTGGCTCAGTTTTATAGCAAAAACCAAACCAAACCCCTGCTGGAATTGGCTTAAACACCTCCTGTCTGTGTTTAATGTTGGTAATGTCAGGTTTTGGTGTTCTTCCCACATTGTTTCTCAGGCAACTTTAGACAAAAGGCCTGAGTGAACCAGGTCACTTTTGGAGCACAGCACCTTGCAGTGTTTGCCAATAAAACCTGTGTCCTGCTGGCTGATTTAGCCTCCCCACTTGGCTCTGCTGAGATGAAACACAGCCTTTTAATTATCTGGTTAAAGGAACAACCAAATGGTGGTGTTGCCACGTTGGAACACAACAGCTGTGTTTCCATGTCTGAAGTCATGCCCCAGCTACTTAGGACCACTGTGCTGGTAGGAGGTTGTGTGACAAGGCAGGATTAGAACAAGCTGAGGCAATGAAGCCCTACAGCCTCTCACCTGCTCTGTCATCCAGTCTGCAGTGCTTGGATCATTGCTTGGTGGCAGGGGGTGGTGGTGGTGGTGGAAGGGGCACTGCCAAACAGTGGCACCTCACACCTTTGCCTGTAAATGATACTGGGCATGTAGATGTAGATACTCAACAGAGTACAGCCTCTAACACTGGATTAGTTAAGGTAGCAGAAATTATTTTGTAATCCTACAGGTAACAGAAAACTATCAAAATGTCTCCAGGAACTTCTGGAATTTGGTTCAGTGAGTCTAGCTTAGTTACATATATATCTAAGACTAATCAATGCTACATCTCTGTGCCCAGTCATTATTTTGGCAACAGGACAAGAGGGAATGGTTTTAAGCTGAGAGAGTGTGGGTTTAGACTTCTTAGGAAGTTCTTCAGTATGAGGGTGCTTGGGACTCTGGAATAGGCTGCCCAGGGAGGCTGTGGATATCCCCTCCCTGGAGGTGTTCAAGGCCAGCCTGGATGAGGCTTTGAGAGGCTTCTGTGCCTATGGTTGGGGAGGTTGATGATCTCTGAGGTCCCTTCCAACCCAAGCCATTCTATGATTCTGAGTGTTAAGGGTGGTTGTCACAAAGTGGGACAAACAGAGTGGAGGAGGAACTGGAGCTCCTGCAACCCCAAGCTGAATTCCCACTGACAGCCCTGGGCAGTCATTGAAAACAGCCTCCTTTGAGGGTTGTGCTAAATATGCATTCCTGCCCTGGGGCCATTCCAGTCGGGGACACTGCACACTGTTAAGAACATTTTAGACTCAGGCATTTTAAAAGTTCTAAATTGTTCCATTTTGTAGTTCGTGCCCATTTTCCACCAAGAAAACAGAGGCCACCTCAGCAAACTGTGATTTTATTGTATTTACAGCAGAATTATTACAATATTCTACAGAAAGCCATGAAATCAAATTGCTTTTAAAAACAAGACCCAAAAAAAAAAAAAACCAAACCAAAAAAACCCCAACCCCAACCCTGTTGTGTGGCTGCTACTGCTGCAAGTTCACTTCCATGTGCTGTACATAAAGAGACCCTTAGCCAATTCTTCATCCATCTCATGACTTTTGGTTGTTGTCTGTAAGGCAAAAATAACTTGGTTTGGAGTTAACATAAAACATTCAACAAACTGCTGGGACAACACGAGGCTGGAGGTGCCTCAGGGGTGTGCTGCAGCAGGGAAGATAACTCTGCTTGGCCTTCTCACAGAGAACTGGGGTATGACAGTTCAACATGACAGATTTCTCAATGTCCCTTTCTAGTTTCTGTAATTTTCATCATTTTAGGTTTGATAATTGGTAAGGAGAGAGGCTTCACCACCTAACTTGCTAATTGTGGAAGAGATTTGAAAATTCAAAGCATCTTTGGGCTCAGCCACACTCCCTTCTGCTTTTAGTACAGCTGGAGCAGGAGCTGTTTTCACACATGTTCTTATCTAAAAGGTTATCTTCTTACTCTGGCACCAGTAACTGCCCAGCGGTGCAGAAGTAGCTACAGAAATGGAAGTATGAGGATTGAGGTGAGAGAAAGGGGATGGAGAACAACTAAAAGCTCTAGAAGCAATATGGAAGAACACTGCAAAGTTTCTTTTGTCTTCTCTTTCCCTTCCATCTGTTCTCATCTTGTAAGACTAAGAAGCTACAGGGCACCCAAGCCTTGCCTTGCCTGTGAACAGGGAAGGTTAACTCCTTGACCTTGTTTTGTACCTGCCGTGCAGACTGCAGTAGTTTGGGAACAGGCAATGTGTGTGGACACATCAACACAAAGAAGTTTTGGAGACCCAGAGTAGAGACTTTAGTAAAGTGACCAGATTGTGAATGTTAGCATTCACCTACAAATGCAGCTACCTACACAGTCACTACCCTCCTCACTGCCTTTTCCTGCAATGGCCTCAAAAGCTTGGCCCACTTCCCCACGGCAGATCAAACAAAAAGGGGCAGCTACCAGCACTGAATTTATTTGCACTTAACAGGTTCCAGAATCTACTTCCAGAGCTCAGGAAGAATAAGCTGTGAGGTGGGAATCTTAAGAGGCTGTGGGCCTGCAGGCAGGGTGCTTGCGAGAATCAGTTGCAAATAGAGGAGGACAACCAATCACAACTGCAGTTCATGCACCTGACTGCCTTTTCTCATTTCCCTGAGGACAGTATTTATGATGTAGGAAAACAGAAAGGCTACAGATTTGTGGCTACCTTTTGAAGGACGTGTGGGGAAAACGAGATCTGCCCAAGTGCATTGTTTGGGCTAAGGAAAATACACCTAACTACCCTGGAGATGGAGCTTCTAACACTTGGTACAGGGAGGTGACATGAGATTGGATTTTGTATCTCAGAACTCTTCCAGGCCTGTGTTGAGACCAAATTAATTTGGACTGGATTTTCTGACACTGATGTAATAAATATTGTACATCTCTTTTTTCTTCTGCAATACTTAAAGCACATTTTTTTTAGTCTAAACATGTAAATACCCATGCCAGTTCCTGCCACCCCCCCAGACCAACCTATTTTCATGCTTGACATCAAATCTCGGCACAGTTCACAAAGCTCCAGCTGCTTAACAGTGCTCCACACCTGGCAACCTAATCAAGCACCCACAGAGGCTTCCACCCCTACATTCCGTCTCTCCTTCTCATGACAGAACTCAGTCATTTGTACAATTTACAGTGAGATCTGGCTACAGGAGCTGGTGTGGAAAGGATCTTCAGATGAAAGATCTGGACAGAGGTAAACAGTAAGCTGCTGTGTATCAGCAAGCTGCCGCTCAGACTACCAAAAATAGAAGAAGATAAACATTTTCCTCTGAGGACTTCATGTGGACAAAGGTTAGAGATAATCCAGGAGGGGAAATCTGCCTGCCCTGTCTTCTCTCCCAATAATCCATATGGAACTGCAAAACAAATTCTGTTACATACAGAAATTAAAGATTATTTAAATGTTACTTCCTAACAGTCAATTTATGAAGGGAGAGCTTAAAAAGTAAAAGGCCTTCAAAGATATTTTTCACCCCACTGAGTGAACAATTCAACGAACTTTGCATTCAGCAACAGGTAACATTCTAAAGATATGGTAAGTGAATTTACAACAGTACACAATACACAGTTAGATAATAAAATGCCAAAAAAATTAAGGCTAGCTATTAAAGTAATTATCCTATCAAAAAGTTACAAAATTTAAATTAAAACATGCATTTTCCCAGATTTTTTTTTTCTGTGCTGTAAATTAAGTGTCTTCATTGAGAAGATATCAGTTCAAGGTCCAAGGATTTCAGCATCTCAAGATTTCAACCACATCTGAGTGAAATCCTTTGTTAGTTAAGGAGCTCATTCCCATGCATGAATACTGCTGTCATGAAATGAATGTCATGTACTGGGCACCAGTCACATGCTCAATGCAAGCTAGCAAAACAAAACCTTTACAGCTGATAACCAAAGACTACAAAGCCAGGCCTCGAATGGCAGAAAGCAAAGAGCTTTGTACAAATTGAACTCCAGCATACCCAAGTCCAGCCTGTAATACTGCCTTGATATGCCTCAAACTCAACCAGCAAAAGGAGTGCAGTGAAAGTGACCTCATACAGCTGCCTTTCCCTTCCAGCTACAGAAGAAACAGTTCAGGTTTTTTTCCCCCCACTGCAGGTCAGTCAGGTAAATAACTTATTGTACATCTATGAACTTGAGAAACAAACCCCACCTATCTTAGGATGTGGCAGCACGAAAACCCAGCTTCATAAAGCAGTTTGTCTATATATTTAACGTAAACCTTTCTACAAAATCAGTAAAATAGAAAAAAAAAATCAAATCTCCCATTTCTAATCAAATCAGACATTAGCCATGGTTTTTTTTTGTAAATTATGACCACTCCACCCTCCTGCAGGAGTTCCTATGAACAGGCTTTGGTAGGAACAGAAAAATAGCTCTACCCATTCCAGGTATGGTTCCAGCTACGCATTTGCACACTGCTTCCTAACAAAATACATTCTACAGCTTCTCCAATTGCAGGACTGACCCACCTGTAATAGCTATGAAAAACAACAAACTGTGCATTTTAAAGTTAGCATTTCTTTCACCTTTACATATTTTAGTGCAAAATATTTTAGGGTGAGGATTTTACAACAACAACAAACAACAAAAAATGGCAGTAGCAGCAAGAAATCTTCTGTTTTGTACAGTAACAAGAAGGCTAAGGGAGTTTTGTTCCTTTTGAATGATGAAACACTACCCTCTTGCCAGGATTAGCCTATCTCAGCGTTTCAGGCACTGTATTAATTAAACTAGCACCCCACTTTGTTATGGAACTAAGGGACAAAATGTGTCATGGAGATCAGCTCGGCTTCATTTACACCAGAGGTTTCTTTTCAGAGGAAGTTGCAAAGGCTTTATAGCTTTCACCGATCTCGTTCAAACACGAGGGGTTATTTTCCTGATTATTGTTGTGTTCCACAGAATTGGTTTCGGTCCTGGCTCTCAAGACACTCTTCAACGTTACCAACATTTAAACCTCTCACAGCAGTTTCAGTTGTGGAATTCTCTCGTGGAGAAATTTGGACGCTTTAAAACCACAGCAGCAGAACTAATGTGACGCCATTTTAAATGTTCACATGAGAAACTAAATTTTTCTGTGTGACCAGAAAGAGTATAATTAATATTTGAAGCTTAAAGTCAAACCAATAGATAAGATACTTTTTGAGACTGTAATAAAACCCCCACTTATTCTTGAAGCATCTGAAGGACGTAACGTTACCATTGTACAGCAACAACTTCTCCCACTCAGAGAAGTGAAGAAACCAACCGTGACACTGATTGTCTCCACTGAAAACAGAAAGCGCCAGGTCCTTTGATGCACATCACAGATCAGGTTAGACAGTGAGGATGGAGAACTCAGTTATGAAAAAAAAAAAAAAAACAAACCAAACCAACAGCAGTTCCCAGAGTTATGAGCCAGTGGAGTGAAGGCTGGGGATTGGATAGAATTTGGAAATCCGGCTTTGTGTGGAAGGGTTAAGGCATTCGGATTCTCCAGTCATTTTAAAGAAAACTTCTTGCTCCTGCAATTTCCTGGCGAATTCTTCCTCCAGTGTCTAAAACCAAAACCAGATTGTCACAGGGTTACAAGGAATAGTACTGGAAGTGTGTTGTCTGATAGAATATCCTAACTTCACACACCACAGAATCATAGAATGGTAGGGCTGGAAGGGACCTCAAGGATCATCTAGTTCCAACCCCCTGCCATAGGCAGGGACACCTCCCACTAGTACAGGGCACTCAAGGCCTCATCCAACCTGGCCTCGAACAGCTCCATGGAGGGAGCAGCCACAACCTCCCTGGGAAACCTGTGGCAGTGCCTCACCACTCTCACTGCAAATAACTTCCTCCTAACATCCAGTCTGAATCTCCCCTCTGCCAGTTTAAACCCACTGTACCTTGTCTTGTCATTGCAAGACCTTGTCAATAGTCCCTCCCCAGCCTTCCTGTAGGCCCCCTTCAGATACTGAAAGGCTACTCTAAGGTCCCCTTGAAGCCTTCTCTTCTCCAGGCTGCAGAGCCCCAACTCTCTCAGCCTGCCCTCATAGGAGAGCTGCTCCAGCCCTCTGATCATCTTTGTGGCCCTCCTCTGGACCTGCTCCAACAATTCCATGTCCTTCCTGTGCTGGGGGCTCCAGAACTGCACAGAGTCACCAAGAAAACCCCACAACTCCCCTAGCAATTTGAGCATCACAAGACACCTGAGACACGGCAAGCTAAGAACATCATTTGCCTGTGAGACACTCTCTGAACAGCAAAAATCCAGCATCTGCCAGTTAAAAACAAAATATATCCCTCAAATCAAGCTCCACTACCCTTTATCCATTGCTGCACTGGCTTCTGAAATGCATTCCTAAAACCAAGACTTACTTCCTGCTAACAACTTTTATATGCAAATAAGCAGACAGAGGCTGAAAGGGGGAGCACAGTAAGAAGTTGATAGCACACACGAGGCAAGGGGCTGGCAGCACGCACACAAGGGCCTCTTTTGCTGCATGGGCCCTTTGCTCAGGTTTTGCCCATCATTCAGTGACCTACAGCAGTTTTGCAGAGTGGTTCGACTCTCCTCCTTTTTTGCCACCCTTTTTGTATTGTCTGTATTTGATAGACTCAACTCTCGATTATTTTCTGACTCATAAACTGCTCTGATTTACCTTTTTTCTTGGTCTCAATTTCTCTCTCCATTCCTTCAGTTCTTGGCTGTGCTCTTCATCCAGCTCTTTTAGCTTCTGAGTCTCGTGCTCAACCAGTAGATGGCATTTTTCATTCTTAAAATGAGATAAAGATAATCCTCATGTAAATCTAATTCAGATTAGGCAACTCAACATTTGTGCAGTGACATATGTTGTCCTAATTCTTTTTAATTAGCTTATTCCCTGTAAATAGTGCCGTGAATAATTACAAGATAAAAGTACGTTAGGAGGCTGCATTATCAAAAGCTGATCTTTCCATCAGCACCAATTGAGATAAGAAATACTTGGACTTACAAGTATACTGTTGAGTCTCATTAAAGCAGCAGCTGACAGTGTTATTCAAAACTGTTACACTGCCTAATAATGCTTCTCAAGGTCATGCAGCATTTCTGCTCTGCTTTCTGAAGACAGTTTGTATAATTTATTAAGGAAAGAGGGAGCTTTACTGGTAATCACAGAATCACATAGAAACATTCCAGTTGGAAAAGGCCCTCATGATCATCAAGTCCAACACCCAGGTTTGGTGACTCAACCACCTCCCTGGGCAGCTCATTCCAATGCCTGACTACTCTTGCTGGGAAAAAATGTTTCCTAATGTCCACTCTAAACCTACCCAGTTGCAGCTAGAGGCCATTCCCTCTTGTTCTATCACTAATTACTTGTGAGAAGAGACCAGCAGCAGCCTCTCCACAATGTCCTTTCAGGTAGCTGTAGACAGCAATGAGGTCTGCCCTCAGCCTCCTCTTTTTCAAACTAACCATCCCCAGCTCCCTTGGTTGCTCTTCATGAGATTTATTCTACAGGCCCTTCCCCAGCTTTGTTGCCCTCCTCTGCACTCATTCCAGCACCTTCACATCCCTCTTGTAAAGTGGTACCCCAAACTGAACACAATACTCGAGGTGTGGCCTCACCACCACACAATCAACTCCCTCCTCCTGCTGGACACAGCATTTCTAACACAAGCCAGGATGCCACTGGCTTTCCTTGCCACCTGGGCACACTGCTTGCTCATACTGAGTTGTTTGTTTATTACAACCCCAGGTCCCTTTCTGCCAGGCAGTTTTCCAGCCACACTTCCCCAAGCCTGTAGCATTGCTTGGGGTTGTTGTGGCCCAAGTGCAGGACCTGACATTAGGCCTTATTAAAGTTCATGCCATTGATGTTGGTCATCAATCCAATCTACCTAAGCCACTCTGGAGAGCCTCCCTACCTTCCTGCAGACCAGCACTGCCACCCAACTTGGTGTCATCTGCAAACTTATTTATGACACACTCTGTGTCTTCATCAGGGTCATCAATAAAGATGTTAAACAGAAGTGGCCCTAACACTGAGCCCTGGGGGACATGACTTGTGACTCCTTGCCAGCTGGATTTAACTTCATTGACTACCCCCTTTTGGGCCCTTTTATCCAGCAGTGCTGTGCTTGTCCAAGCCATCAGCAACCAGTTTGTCCACGAGAATATTTCAGCTCTTGGTGCCAAGGAGCTTAGACTTAACAAACGAGGCTTAATAGAAGAGAGATGTGCTTGTAGAAGGTGTCTCACCCATGAAAAGGGTAATCAAACCACACACCAATTTCACATTCCTCTCAGTAAAGTGCATATGTATCTGCCTGTCGAATTCTGAGGCATGGTAAGAAAAAAAAAATAGGTATTTGGTTACATCAGATCCTTGACTTTTAAGGGTAGCTGTCAATGGCAGTCTCTAAATCCCATGTTATTTGTTTCCAGTTCCCAACTGGGCCTGATGCAGAGCACAGAAGTTACAAGCATTTGGCTAGACCTGAGTGCAGCTAAGGGCAATTTTTTTCTCAGTGAAGCTGAGAGTAGCCCTAATCTGCTCTATTTCACTTGAGCTGAAACTCTCACAAGACTCCCACGGTACGTGGGGATTTACTGAGGCGTATTAGTGGCACAGCCAGGAACTGTTTTTGCAGGATGCAAGAAAGTGAATAGGGTTGCACTGGCTTCATTGGTCTCTGGAGGATTTCTCCACACAAAGGTTATCATTGGGTAACCATTTAATGCTTTAAAAATGCCTTGTGTCCCTGAAACAGGGAAAAGCTGATTTAACAGAGAAGGAGCTCTGGTATACAGCAGCAACTTTTGCAAAATGCATACCACAAAAGACAAATGTCTACCACGAGCTCACTACTGCAGGGCACAGCATTCCTAAGTACCCACCAGAAGCTCAGGCACAAATAGCAGCCTGCACTTTGTAAAAACCACTTCATTGCCACAGATGTCTTGTGGGTAGTGTCTGGTGCTGTTTACCTTTGTTCTGATTGATGACATTTCAGCAACATCAGGTTAAAAGGAAGTACTACCTACAGAGGTGCAACTCTTGTGCTTAGAACAACTTCATAGAATGGTAAGGTTGGAAGGGACCTCAAGGATCATCTAGTTCCAACCCCCTGCAATAGGCAGGGACATCTCCCACTAGTACAGCTCACTCAAGGCCTCATCCAATCTGGCCTCGAACAGCTCCATGGAGGGAGCAGCCACAACCTCCCTGGGCAACCTGTTCCAGTGTCTCACCACCCTCACTGGAAAGAACTTCCTCCTAACATCCAGTCTAAATCTCCCCTCTGCCAGTTTAAACCCATTGCCCCTTGTCCTGTCATTGCAGGACCTTGTAAATAATCCCTCCCCAGCCTTCCTGTAGGCCCCCTTCAGATACTGGAAGGCTACTATCAGGTCTCCTCGAAGCCTTCTCTTCTCCAGGCTGCAGAGCCCCAACTCTCTCAGTCTGTCCTCATAGGACTTCTCATTAATGATCTAAGTTATGAATCTGGTTAAGCAGTATGCTGCAGGCCTTTGAAAGCCAAGTAGAAAAAAACCCCTCTGCCACTCAGTAAAAATGAAGGAAAAGGTGTTTCTGTTTTGCCTGTATCTATCAGTAACTTCAGTCTTCCCACTGAATGTGCATTTAGTATCATCTATTTTTAACCTGTAGTTGGTGCAGTTCTCTGATGTTTGCTTCACACTGCAACTGCAGGTCCCGCATTTGGTTCTCATGTTTCTGATGCTGAGCCAGTCTCTCGTTTTTCTGCCTCTTTTCTTCTTGAATAGCAAACTAAAATGAAAAATAAGAAACCAGTTTATATGTGCCTCTAGATACAGCAGTTCACACCTATAGGTAACAAAAAAGAATGGGTTTAAAGGATTTGAACCATAACTCTATTTTCTTTATTCTTTCTCTGGAAAAACTCTTACAAAATGAACGCCCTCACAGTTTTTGTCTATCATTCCATTTCTCTGTCTGCACTCCAGTTGCTCCTTAAAACACAGCAAATTTCATTTCCCAGTTCCAGGAATTACCTCCCTCTGAAGTTACGTGACACAGCAGTGTTGCTACAAGTGGCAGTTAAGGCTGGTGTTACACAGCTGTGGGGGGGTTCTGTTTTCCAGATGTTCCTTCCTTCCAGCGCTCACCATGTGAAATGGTGACTTGGGACTTTTATGCATCAGTGGAAAGCAAGCCTCTAAGCACCTTCACAACATTCTCTTTTAAAGAATGAGTGAATGTCTGCAGTTTTAGTTCAGAAACTCACAAAAATCAAATATGGTCTAATTAGAAGGGACCTGTGAAGATCAACAAGCTGCTCAAACCACGGTCAGCTAGAGCAGAAATGTCTCTGCTTGGGTTCTGATTATGTCCACAGCCCCTCTGGGCAACTCATTCCATTGTCTGACTATCCTCATACTAAAAAAAGAACTTTCCTGTTTGGATTAGATTTTCTTTATTTCAGTTGTGCCCACTGCCTCCTATCCTGTCACCAGAGACCAGTGGGAAGAGTCTGGCTTCACCTTCATTAGTCCCTCCTGCTGGGTACTTATACACCTGGATAAGATCCTCCTAGGTCTGTTCTCCTCCAGGCTGAAGCACCTCAGGTTTCTTAAGCATTCCCTCCTATAACAGGACCCACCAGTCCCTCAGTCATCTTCAAGGCCCTTCATGGGACTGGCTCCAGTAAATCCATGTCTTTCTTGTATCGGGAAACCCAGGACTAGACCCAGCACTTCAGGTAAGTCTCACCAGAGCAGAAAGGAAGATAATTTCCTACGACTTCGTCCAGTGCATCGAACCAGTTGCACACCATCTTGTGACGTCTTCATGCTGACGTCACACTAAGGAGTTAACACTACCCAAACTGTTTTTATTAATTACCTGCTTAATTTTCTCACGATCTTGATCTGGAGAGGCTAATGAATTGATTCTTAAACTTTTCTTGAACATAGCCATCCGAGTCTTGGCCTCGCTGCGCTGGATCTTGGGCAGCCTGGCTCTTTCTTGCGTGTGCTTGTTCTTCAGCTCCTCAATAAGGCGCTGATTGTATCTCTGCATCTGTTCTGTTTCCTAAAAGGTGAACCATATAGAAATGTTACAGAGTACCTGTTAGGAGGTCTGTATGCCTTTCATCAGCAAGAAGCTGCATGGGTCAGCTTCTTTCAACAGAAACCATTCCCAGCCCTAGTGGTATTGATGGGAAGGAGCATGGAGGGGGCTTCCTGAGAGCTCTGGATCATGCTCAAGCCAGACGAAATTCTCTAATGAATGCAAACACACACCTCTTTTACCAGTGCCTGTTCAATTGCTGACTTGCATTTTAAAACCCTTATGCTATACAGAGGGAGTAACTACTGTGGAACTGAACTTCTGCTACTGCAGTTGGGAAGGGTCAGTTTGTTGAAAAAGCAAACAGGCATATGGAGATTAACAAGACCCCACAGAAACCTTCAGTGAAGGTGCAATCACCAAGGAGATCCTGTAGTATCTCTCCGCTGGGTTTACACTTTCAAAAACTGAACTAGACTCCTTATTGTATCCTACTAAACAAAGAAAAAAATGCATTGTGGACAACCAGTGTTGTTTTCTGGGCTTTTATAGGACTTAGCTATAAAGAGACAGTTGTCGGCTACTTGCCCAAAAGCTAATCTAGTTCATTCTGCTCATTTAATTCCAGGATGATTTGGCTAATGAGTAGATTCCTTTCAATAGACACTGAAACTGGTTTGGGGTATATAAATAGAATTTGGTATTTTCAGTAGAGAAAGGCTGATGTTTGTTGTGGCTAAGTTATTTGTGTTTTTCTTTTCTTTAAGGATCAAAAGGGAAAAATATGACCACTTACACTTCAATGTACTCCTAAGTCATTATAGTAAGATGATTAAGATGGAACATAGACAGCTTCAAAATATCTGTCTGGGTCTTGCCTGTGCAAAGAAACAGCTACCAAGTAAAGACCATAAGACTAGGACATTATAATACACAAAAGAAAGCCTCAAAGTCACCACTAACTTTTTCATGCCTCTTAAGCAGCTGATGTCTCTGCATGAAGTACTGATCTTTGAGTTGCTGTTTGAGGAGCTGGTGCTTCTCTTGCAGGTGTCTCTCTTCCAGCTCCCAGATCGCAGCTTCACGAGCTGGAAGAAGAGGAAGTCTGGTTCAGAAAGTGCAACACTTCCTAATCTAACTGCCATTCTGTGTTAGAAGTGGCCTACAGGTGCAATTTAAGAACAATGCTATTCCATAGCCAATGCTTTTATTGCAGTTCCAGGTAAGTCATGAAGTCTAGTCTTTGATTTCTTGACTTTAAGACAGGCTGTTGTTTTATTGCAACACAAGTGTCTAGTTTTGAGGAAAGGGCCTGATGCTGCATACCTCTCATGAGCTGTTGTTTGTTGTTGAGGCAATCTCGCTCAATAGTGGCTAGTTCTGTCTTCTGCTGCTGAATAATTTTCTTCAGAGATGCATCCAGTTCTTGCTGCTGCTTCTGCACAAATTCCTGCTCCTGGTAAAAGCCAACAGAAGCATATTAAGTTGTGTTCTTCTAACCACATCACATTTTAGTGAAACTCCCAGTTCTCTCAGCATTAGCTATACATGAAAAGAAATACATCTAGGAAAATTTGAGCTAGCTTTCCTCAGCTATAAAACTACACATCTCTTGTATTTTCTACAGAGTAGGTTGGAGCATATTGACTGTTTAAATACCTTCAGAAGTACGACCAAAGGCAACAAACTAGCCAGCAATCTGCAATTCATTCCATCTCATGTCTCTCCTCAAAACAAGCTTGCAGGTTCAAAGCTAGCAAAAATAAGTACTGAGTATGAAGTCACTCTCATTTATTAAGGGTTAATTATTCATAGATCTAAGAAAATGAAAATATGTATGGTTATTTTGCTTTGGATGACTACTAAAAACCTATCTATTTACACAGTTGAGTTTCAGATTTGTGTCTCAATCTGAAGTGGTTTTATCTTGTCACGAAACCAAAGATACTGAGGCTGGGAGTTCTCCAAGACTGCTATGAAGGCCCTCACTGGCTTCTGCAGGAACTGCATGTTCTGCAGAACTTGCAGGCTTGTCACACCAGAGCTGAGTTGGCTCCTCGCAAAGCGATTTGCCATCTGCCTGATGCAGTCCCCTGATCACCTGCATCTTACCATCACCCGAGGAGTGTCACTCTGCTGTATCAGTTAAGCAGGCAGTAGCAGGAATCCCCCTCCCATGCCCCAAGACCATATTGTCGCCCCTCTCTTTGCAAGCACCAAAAAAAGGCATCTCCAAGCATGCAAACATGCATACACACACTCTTTCACAACAAGAAATTAAAGCGGATGTTTCTCCCATGATCTAAATGTCAAAAGAAAGGATGATGGCAGTGTCCTGCCAGAGCCAAGGTGGGCAGCTGGAGTATTTGCTGTCATACATAACAAAGCAACGTTAAAGACTGTCTAGTGGAAGGGAGATGGGATAAGACAGGAAAACAGTACTGGGCTACAGAGGACCAGTGGAAGGGTCTCCTAAGCAACTTTTTTTTTTTTTCTTTTTTTTACTGAACCTATAGGTGTTTACTGAAGCTATAAGAGTTGCTCCTTAAAAGTGCTTTTCATTATGACCAGGAGAATAACCAGCACACTAGGTTTTCATCTTCACAGAAACTTATAAAACGTATGAGGCTTTCATCTCTCCCAGTGGACAGTAGTCAGTGACAGAAAACCAGAGGTGGAGTAAGTTGATTAGTGACAGACCTAAGGATACAAAAAAACCTGGAAGGCCTTTCTGTTTCCCTTTCTAGATACAAAGGATAAGAAAACTACAAGTTTATTATTCTGAGGGTGGAGTCACATAGTTTACAGTGCTTGATTTGCATGGAATTTTTTATTTGGAGGGAGTGGGTGAGAAAGCTGTTCTAATATAGTCATGGGCAAAAAGGAGTTGTGCTCGAGCTTTACTCCATCATTCAAAGATCACTGCTGCGCTCGCTTCATGCTAAATCTCAAGAAGTGTTTTAAGTGCTAGCACTTAAACCAGGCAATCTCAGAAAACACTCCAGCCTTTCCACTTCCCACATCTACTCAAGTCTCACACAGAATTAAGGTCACGAACTTTAATAAAGACAACAATGGATGGCTAAAAGGTTAAAAGATAGTACAGTGCAAGGCAGTCCACCTTTATAAAATGACAACTTGCTTTTGCCCAATAAGTTCCTTAAAATAAACTCAGGTATCTTTAAAATACAGGGTTTCACTGCACACACAGCACAGAAGTCACACTCTGCCTCTCACATGTGCTGAACAAGTAATAAACACCAGAGAACAGTATTGCGCTGCATTTGTGTGAAGCTTTAGCATCTTGCCCAGAGCTAACTAACGAAATTTTGATCTTTTTGCTATGAATAGTGCAGAACTGCATAAATTTGTGCTGACTGGTTTGGAAACAGCTGTGACATTGATCAGCACATATGAGCAGAAGAGAAAACACACGTCTGGAAAATTAGGGAAATAAAAACTTTTTTCGTTTGCCATTTTAAGACTTACATCCTGCATTTGTGCGTTGAAAAGTGTACATGAAGACAACTGAAAAGACTGAATCATAACCTGAGCAACGCCCTGTGGGACACAATGTACTTCCTATGTCAGAATATAATGAAATATATTCATGTTCTTAAAACAAACAAA
>VWZE01020217.1:159618-184722 GCA_013396675.1 Eubucco bourcierii
AGAAGAAGAAATGAGATCTGTTGTAGGTTAGTAATATGCATTTAAAGTGTCAGGCCTCATCAAACCAAAGTAGTCACTGACAAAAGTTCCAAGTATTCTAAAACTAAACCTCTGCAGCTTGTCTAGGACTTATTATTCCAAGTAAGAATACTTCACCTTTAAAATGGTCTCATTCACCTCTCTTATTTCAACAAATTAAAGCCAGCAAAGAAAGCAGACTAAATCACTACAAACACTATAAAAACGCAGGATTTTTTTTCTAGGCTTCCTCAAAAAGTTCAGAGACGTACACTCTTGGCATAGGGAGAGTGCTGCAACTCAGTCACATGCTATCCTGGGAAATTCCCTCTTGAATTACACATGTAATCAAACAAAGTTGGTATTATGTTCTACTAGGTCACTCATAGAAACGTTTAATCTCTAAATGTGGTTGAGGCCACATCCCTGGAGGTGTTTAAGGCCAAGCTGGATGAGGCTGTAGCCAGCCTGATCTAGGGTAGTGTCCCTGCCCATGGCAGGGGGATTGGAACTAGATGATCTTTGTGGTCCCCTCCAACCCTAACTGATTCTATGAAATTACTCATCAAAACCTATTCTGCTGTGGTGCAAGTTCACTCTGTACAAGCTGTGGCCACCACAAAGCCAGTATTTTTTCTAAAACACTATCCCCCTTTCCAGTTGGGTCCTATAAAAGCAGTAAATCTGATGGTGTGAAATTACAGATTATTGCTTGTAAAGTTTCCATCCACCTCCACTGTGACATTTAAATAACTCCCATTTTACCCAATCCATTCTGCTGCTATGAACAAGGTGCCTCATGCTTACATTAAGTACATTTTCCTCCCCTGCACTCACGTTGTTCAAAACTCACTTCTAACTGTAACCCTTATAATTTGATGGACCTGTGGGGTACTTACCACTGACAAAAATCACAGTAAATAAACTTGCCAGTGAAAAATGCTGTTCGTTTTTGATAGAGCACACAAAATCATAGAATCATAGAACATGAAGGGCTGGAAGGGATCTTGAAAGATCATCTGGTCCAGCCCCCTTGCCAGAGCGGGATCACCTAGAGCAGATGACACTGGAACACATCCAGACAGTTCTTGAATCTCTCCAGAGAGGGAAACTCCACAACCTCCCTGGGCAGTTGGTTCCAGTGCCCTGTCACCCTCACAGTGAAAAAATTCTTTCTCAGGTTCACGTGGAACCTCCAATGCCTCAGAAATGTTGCTGGGAATAGCAGAAACCTGGAAATGGCAGCTCCTAAATCTCTATAGAATACACTCTATAGGATATGACATGAGAGTAATTGAAGGGAGAGCAGTACATAGGGTTAGTCCAAGTTAAGTTTCATATTCACTCAACAACAACAAGAAGTGAAATCATCAAGCCGTGTGAATACTGCTGGCCTTCTGTATTTTAGTAGCTTGAAGCTGCTGTTGTTACCTGAGCATGCTGGCTTTGTGCAAGCTCCTCTTTCTTGCGTTTCATGAGCTCTTTTCTCAGCTCTTTTGGTGCTTTCTCCACTTCACATAAAACCTACAGTGTATATAAGCATGCAGAAGGTGGCGAAAAGAACACTTTCTCTCCACAGCAAGCATTACTGTGAACACAGGACATGCAAGTCAAGCACTAGAGGTACTGGGAAGCATGCATTCTTCAGTAGCAGGGATGTTAGTTTAGTGAAAAGAGCTTAACGAAAAGAGGAGGAGCAATATGTGCTTTATGTATGCTAGCACAGAAAGGAGGTATATGCCAGCCTCTTTTGCATGCAAATGCTGCCCAGTGCAGCCTCTCCCTTGCGTTTTCATGCAGCAGCTAGAAGAGACAATTGGTAAGAAAACCACCACCTGCAGAAGTGGTATTTTCTTGAAGCACTACAGCAAAAAGGACCACAGAGTATGTTTACCTCACGGTAAAACTGTGAAAAACAGTTGGAAGATTAATACAACTTCCACTGAAAACCCGTCTCAAACGTGAATTTTTAGGATGCCATTTTTACTGTCTCCAACAACAAATGACATCTACACGGGTAGCGTTCTTTAAAATAATCACGTAAGCAAATAAAACATTATTTGGTTGTAAGGGTTTGGTTGTCAAGAATTTAAAAAGCAAAAACCAACAGCAACTAGGTATGTTTGCAAGTAACTTTGCATGGCACGCATGCCTGAATGGAACATGTTTCAGTCCAAAGCGAATTAGACTAGATTAGCAGAAAGATTCTAAATATAACCTGGCTAAATCAACTGACTATTAATCTGTTAATTTGCTGATGTGCTTTATTCATTTTTAAGAATTACAAAAAAGTAACGTGGCACACTCCAATACAGCATGGGGGTAGTTTTAGAGCACCAGCTGCACTTTCCTGCAAACTGTAAATTGCCTTCTTGAGCTCTAAGTACAAAACGATGCACCGAGAAACAAATGCCTGTTTGTTTAATAGTGGAAGCATCATCAGAAAACAGAATCCAGATCACCACATGCTATTCCTGTTCCCATGAAAGAATTGCTTTTAGCTCAGAGCAATACGTAAAACTCTTCCCGCTTTCCC
The DNA here is from genome assembly GCA_013396675.1 of Eubucco bourcierii. Taxonomy (NCBI): domain Eukaryota; kingdom Metazoa; phylum Chordata; class Aves; order Piciformes; family Ramphastidae; genus Eubucco; species Eubucco bourcierii. The sequence continues at coordinate 162,173 of VWZE01020217.1, forward strand.
ACGTAGGACCCAACCACCAGTAAACAGAGAGAGACTCAAAAATGCAAGAGGTACCACAAAAGAAGAAAAATTGTTATTTGCACATGAGCACACAGTTCAAATGCAATACAACTTAGATATTGTTTTAATGCATCTTTCTACTACAGCACCACTCTATGCAAAAGCATGGACAGCAATGGGTTTCTAATGAAATCTAGAAACTATTAGAGCAAACTCTAGAGCTGTTGATATACAAAGGAGCACTACACAATTGAGCTGAAAACAAAATAAAACAGCTTTTAAGATGCAAAATCTACGTGGAAACACATCACCTTATCTCACTCTAATGCGAGCAAATTCATGGCATAGGACGTCAGGGTCAAATGTCATTTGTTCTGCCTTAATTGTATGAGACATGTGAAATTAATTGTAAAAGACTCTAGACTACCCAGGCTTTTCTCTTTCCTGGCTTTGCTTTCGGTTTTGAGTTACACAAGCTAAATCCATGCAACGGTTGTCACTTCATATAAAGAAATCCTAAAGCACAACAGCACACATTTAATAAAAATTCTAACATGTTAATCAGAAAGTTAAAATCTCTGGAATTTAAGTAGTTCTTAGCAGTAATCAAGACCATATTCCTTTCCCTGAAATTCTAATTTGGTAAGTAATTACTAAGTAGCTATATCAGGATTTGTTTGAAGTAGAAATCTCAAATATTTTTCACAATCTTCAAGAAAATGCCTTTTCTTAACATTAAAAATTATATATATATTTAAAATATATAATATAATATATAATAAAAATACTGTAGCATAGTTTCTGTGAAAAACAAAGTCTTTCTTCTAACTAGGTGATGTTTTCTAGATTAAGGCACTACCTACACCTTCCTGTCAGCTGCTTGTATTTCACTTTAGGCAGTAAAACAAAAGAAATAATCCTGACTGCCAGTAACCTTTCCACAGCTCATGAGGTTGACAAGGCTTCTGGTAGATCTAATCTCAACTGTTTGCTATGCCCATAGTTGTTTTTTTGTATATTACCATCACTGTCTCTTACCTCTTTTTTCTTGTTCTTCAGCATGTTCTGGAATTTGGACAATTCCTTCTCCTGTTCTGCTTTGATGCGTTTTGCTTCATCTCGTAACCGGTTTGTATGTTCCTGTTCCAAGCGCTCTATTGTCTGCTTTTGCTGCTTTTCCAGATTTTCTATTTCTTGATCATACTGCCGTTTTTTACTCTGTAAAAAAAAATAGTTTGGCATCTTGTTTTGGGAAATGAAATGCTGTGCAGTGGAGTGCTGTACCACAAAGGAGGGTGGCCACAATGAACTGTTTGGGCAGGCAACCACTAGCATAGAGATTGGGCACCCCGTGATGGAAAATATTGCTGTTTACTAGTAGGAATGAAAATTAAGGTAACAGTCACCATAAAAAGAAACACCTGATTTCCCCTAGTAGTCTTCTACCTATTCCATATGTTATATTGTAAGAGCACCAAGACCCAGAGACTCACTGTCATTTCCTGTTCAAAACGTCTGTATATCTGCTCGCGCTGTTGTAAAAGCTTATTACTGAGCTGCTGTTGGGCTCTCTGCTCTTCCTTCTGAAGCAGTCTCAGCTCTCTGAGCTCTTGACGTCTAACAACGAAAAAGAACACTTCATATTGATGGGAACATAAAGGAAGGGGGAAATTGTAAAAGAAAAAGGCATCTACATCAAGTAAATCTAGTTTTTCATTGTCTTATTAAGAAATGCTTTAAATTCATTTGTACTAATGAAATAATTGAAATTACATCCCAAATATTATAGAAGTAAGATTATTAGACGCCTTCTATATTCAAAGAGAAGAAAAAACTAGCTGCTAACCCCTTGTAAATTTCACTTTTAAAAGCACTTACCGTAGAAACCGCATTTCTTCACTTTTGGAGTCATTCTCAGTCACTATTTTTGATGTGGTTACACTCACTTCTACTCCATCAACAACAAACTTCCGAGTTTTCTTTAAAGTTTTCTTCTGTCGTCTTGTTTCCTGAGTAAAGCACTGCTAAGTTATTCTGTACTTATTTAAGTTATACCCTTTTTCCCATTAAAATTGTATTATTTTCAATATTTCTACACTTACAGGAATTCTTCTTGCTTATCAGGTACCTCACTAATCAAGTAAGAACTTGAAGAATTCTGATGTCATAAAACTTTGTCTAGTCAGCAAAGGGAAGCTGTAAACATTTATCATCTAAACTGACAGACAGAAAAACGCTATCTAGATAAACCCTAAATGGAACTGATGCAGTTTTCCCCACAGGAGCTGGAGCCGTCTGTGATTACAGCTTGCTTTTGACCATAATTTTCCCAGTCACCAAAAAACAGATTTTATTCTGAAAAACAGTACTGAAGCAGGATAGCAAGCTACCTACTTACTTGTGCTTTGGAAATAAATTCAATGAGAAAGTTTATTAATATTATTTATTTAATGTCAAAAATCATGTGGCAGTCTTGCTGACAAAATTGGAGAATTCTCAGCTTCTCGGAGCTACTCTACTTTCATTGCAAGAGAAGAAATTGTATCTCCACCACTGTGTAATGGCTACAGCACACAGGCTGAATTCACACTGGTGACAGCTGTGCTAAAAGTTTTACCCTTTTTGTTTGCATCTTAGGTTTGCTTTAGGTTTTGTTGGTTGTTTTTTTTCTTCAAACCCATAGCTACACAGCTGCTGTCCTAGTAAGGCTATAATTGTATCTGTATAAAGATATAAACAAAGTCCATAATCTTGAATGTGCTTCCTCTGAATAAATTCATTCCTACTGGCCTAACTACATTGATAACAGTATAATCTAGGAACACAGGCTTCAGGAGCAAGCAGCCTGGGAGACTGCCTGCCTTCTAAATCTAAGCAAAGAGGCAGAATATGGGAGTAACAGGAATTTGGGATAAGATCAGGCACGACAAGAGATTTGTCCTGTTATTCTGTGCAGAGTAAGGCACTGAAAATCCGAACTGCAACCATTCATAAATCTTTACCTTTAGTATTGTCAGACCTCCTCTTACATGCTAGTCCACATTTTAAAAATATGATGTAATACAATAAGAAAATAATTAGCAGCTCTGTAGCTTCTACTTTTGCTGCATTAACTGCACAAAATCTAAACATTGCCAGAATGCACAATTTAGAATACTCTGGTTTCTGCAAAATTTTATACTTCACACTGTCATACTAGGTTCTCACCCAGTAATCTTCTCTGTTGAAACACTGAAACTTGGGAGACAATGTTGCCGTCACACTAAAATTGGATTTTAATAAAAAGATAACATTATCACTTACCTGTAAAGATATTGATCCTGTCTCTTTGTTTTTACTAAGGAAACTGGAAATTGACAAGTTCAAATCGATGCTGCTGTTATCAGCTGTAGAACCAGTGCCTGAATCGGCGTCATTTTCCTTTACACTTTCTGATTCTAGCTGCTGTAAAGCTTCGGTGTTGTCTCGATTCCCTGTTTTGACTTTCTCCTGATTTTCTTCAGCACTAATGCTGATACTGGGGACTGGTGTGACTTCAGAGTCATCAGCTTGCTCATTGACAGTATCTTGAAGCTTATTTTTTGTCATTTCATCAGAAGTAATTTCCAAATGTTCCTTGACTAGCTGAATGTTGTTTTCCTGGATGTTCTCAGGTCCGCACTCTCCTGAACGTTGGTGCGTGTCGGCCAGTTTATCCACCACGTCATTAGGAATATCCTCAGGCTTGCTTTGTATTGCCTTCTGATCTACCTCATCTTTGCAGGAGTCTTTCATCTCTGTTTCCTCCATTCTGCTTATATTACTAATATCCTCATTTTCACTTTCTGCCCATTTCATGTCTACCTTGATAGCTTTATCTTGGCTTTCTGACAGAGTTTCTTCAGAGCTGATTATCTCCTGGACGTGCTTAACCTGACTTTCTGCTGGCTTATCCACAGTCTCAGGTATTTTATCCCCATCACCGATCCGTGTTTCAGCAACATCACCTAGCTCCTCAATGTTGTCAATTCCACACTTTATTAGTTCCTTTTCTTCATCAGCCATTTTATCTGCAGCATTAAGTAGACTTTCTGTAGTGGTGTCTGTTACAACCTCTTTCTGAGCTTCACCTTTATCTTCCTTTTGCTCTGTAGCATTTTCTGCAGGGGCCTTTTCTTCCTCATTTTCTGAGAGATCTATTCTGTTCTCTTCTTTTTCACCAGTTTCCTTAGAAATTGTTTCCGTTTCCACACTATCTTCAGTTGTAGGTACTATTTTCAGTTTATTATCTTCAGCCTCTTCATTTCTCACATCATTTTCTTTTGCTGTATTTAGGTGGGGTTCATCATGTATTTCTGGTTTTGCTACCACAGTTTCTTTCCCTTCTTTCTGGGACTCTGTATCTTCATGTTGTTTTTCCAGTCTTTCTGTATCCTTTTCAGCTGGAACTTTTTTGCCATGCTCACTTTCACCAGTTGGCACAGAACCATTCTGCACTTTTATATCACCAACAGCATTATCACATACGGTATCAGCTGGTTTCTGATATTTAATGTCCTCGGATTCATCTCCAGTTGTTTTATCATCCGGAAATATGGTGCTGGTTTTGTCCTCAATTGCATTACTTTCTGTTTTCTCAGAGAGAGATTCCAGAACAGAGGCGTTCTGTGAAAGTTTATCCTCTTCAGAGCTGGCAATACTAAGGTCAGAGGATGCACGCTTCTCTGCAGGTAGCTGCTAAAAAAATTAAAGGAAGAAAAAGATTTAATATTTTCCTAGCTTGCTTACAGTACAGTTCTGCTGGAGAACATTTGAATAGAGGTGGATACTGTATTTATAGGCAGTTAGAAGAATGGGATAATCTCAGAGTACTTCACTTGGTATTACCACAGACTAAGTGCATGAACTGCAGGCAGGCTGTGTACAGAAGGGCTTCACAAGAGCCTTCTTCCATCCCTCATAATTTTATAACATATAATGTGATTGAAGGGAAGAGATCACGGTCAGCTAGGGACACTTAACAGAAATCTTCAGGAGTCTTTTTCCAATCATGTTGCTTTTGGTTTTTACTACTTCAGTTCCCTGTTATTCTCAGCTACAGCTGGACTTAAAAACCCCATCTTTTTACCAGTCTGGTTAAGGAAGAATCTGTTTAACTTTAGTAAGTGCAGCACTGATAAAATGCAATATTAACACCTTCTCTTTTGTCAAAAACAACATGTTTTCTTGTGTTCTTGGTTAAAAATTACCCCCAACGTTTTGGTCTGTGTTTTAATCATTGTGAAACTCCACCAAAACGGTGACAATGTCCAGGAGATCTGACCAAGTGGCAATATGGAACTAGACTAGAAAGAGTTACGTAACTATAGAAATTGCTGCTGCTGGCATACGGATGAATATTATCAGATTACACAGGGACATATGAAAGAATACAGTAATAAAGTATCACTTTAACCATAATTGCCCTTTCCTTCTTCAAAGCAAATGTGATATCAATCTCTCTCTATATATATTTACTGTTAGAAGTCTGTAATTTGCAGATTCCAATTTGCCACTGGGAATGCCCTGGGTTAGCTACTGTAATAAGCAGGGGTTTGATCATGCATCTCCTACCTAGAGGTTTTCATAAGCACACAGAAAACAAATACTTTTAAGTTAGAAATGCATTTAAAGTATTTCTTCACACAGTTGTTCTAGAAGCTGTGTTGATCTCCAAGTAGTTTTTCAAGCTAGTACAAACAAAGAACGTAAAAGTATCTACCTCACAGCTTCCTAAACTACTGTTTGTGTCAAGACACTTAATTAAGTTATGGAGTGGACTTCACTCCAGCTGTCCTGGGGACTGATAGCTTAACAGCTAATCAGCTGGAGGTGGTGGGCAATGCCTTAGGAGACAAAGCATAACTCCTGGAGGAAGTTGATGGGAACATCTGTTTGCAAATCTGCTGGGTTGAACAGGGAAAGTGGCGTGAAGGCCAGGAAGAAATGGAGGTGGGCTTCTTGTGCACATGCATTTTGTTGCTTTACTCTTTCTGGTAGTGGCAGCCACTGGTGATACTGGTCACTGTCCATGTTTATAGTGCTCAAGCCAGTTAAGTCAGCAAGCACACTATCTGTATGCTGTATCTGTATGCAGATTGATCTTCGTTGCTTTCCTTTTGAGGAACTGGATTTGCACTGTAAGATTCTTAAGCACCTTTAGAAATACATTCATAAACACAATTCTGGCTTGGTAAAACTAGAGGTTTCTTGCTTGAGGTTTTTTTTTCCTTTGACAGCCATTCTATAAAAACACAAACTTTAGTTTGCAGCATGGTGACCACATATATTCTTTTATGTTTCAAGCATCTTATGGAACACAAATATACATTTCTTCATTCATCAAGTAATTTTAGTTTACAGTTACTTACATAAAAAATCAGGATTGGATTTTTAAAATTTTATACTATGCATACAAGTAAAAATACGTAAAATTCTTTATTAGACAATATTCTTCAGAATATTAGGTAATATTCTTTCCTATGAATTCTTGAGGAGTTTAAGAACATGCTAAATTGGGAACTGCTGACTGCTTTGTTTGTAATGAGGCTAGAGTGTGTTTATGCTGTATTTTTATGAAAACTTTGTGGAAAAAAGTGGGGTAGTACATCAGAAACAGAGTTCTCCATAGGAAACCAGTGACTGAAAACAGCTGTATACTTTAAAATAAATTTTTAACTGACCAGAGAGTTATCTGTTTCCTCTTCTTCATCCTCATCTTTACCATCTTCAACTTCTTCTGTAACTTCAGCCTTAGCTTCTGCAATCAGTTCTCTTATTGGTTTATTTGAAGTGACAGTAACAAATGGATGCTTGTGAAAATAAAAAATAAGTACAATATAAGGCACTGACTCCATCATAGACAGTGGGAAAATCATAACTTGAAAGAAATAAAACTTCAGAGAAAGGTTCTCTCAAACTTAAAAGATTCACAGTTCACATTAATCATTACTCTCCCAATGTATTGCTTTTTCCCACAGAAGTTTAAAATCAAACCTTCTGTATTCAAATATACTGTGTAAGTATTCTAACAAACTTGCTAAAAATGCAGACAACTCATTTATACTGACCTGCTTCACAATCCAAAGAAAAGAAGTAGAAAGATTTTTAAAAATGTTCTTTTTCCTGGAAACAAGTTTCATTTCTTTGCAGTTCCACACTTAAATCTTAGCAGAAGATAATTTATCTAGATATATTTCTTTTCTAGAAAAAAAAAATCTGCTTTGCCTTTAGAACAATTTTTCCTAACAAGAACACAGAATTCTACATTTTTCTTTAAGGGGAAACAGTCACTTGCTCTTTTCCTACTGTCTGAATCTTCTTCCTCTGCTTGGCCCTGCTGCTTAAATCTATTCCACTTATGCCGGATGTGTTCTGGATAAGGTAAATGCATGCTGACGTTAAACAGAATCAAATGCACCTAGTCACATCGACTCCTCTTTAGCTACTCTGCAGTGACAGCATTACAGAGGAAGGCTGAGCACTAAAGCTTTTAAAACACCTGTCAGCAATTGACTGCTTACAATGGATGAAGGCGATATTTACGTAAATATCAAAGTATAAATACTTAATGCAAAGTAACGACTTATTTTGTTACTTCAACATTTGCAAAGATTTTGCTCTACACTTGGCACCATTTAAAGAGATTCCACCAGAGATCAATGCAACAGTGTTAAGAACAGATTGTGAAGGAACATTTAATTTGAAATTATTTAAATAGTCGCTCTAATACTTCTCTGCTTTTTAAAAAAATACAAAATATGCTTGCCTTTAAACAATAGATCTGCACAGTTACATCTTCCTACCTGTAGAAGCTGAGTTGCACTCCACCTTGCATCCACATTCTTTTCCAAACATTTCTTCAGAAAATCCTTAAAATCTGCTGACCTACACCAAAAGCAAACAGATAGTGGTTCTTTCTTTTGTCTTGACATCAGACCAGTGTATAGTGAAACCTTCCTTTGCTTTCACATTCATCTGCACAGCAAATCTAGGCACTTCCACTGATTTAGTAAACCACCAAGATAGTACAGGAATGACCCACATGGAACAAATACAATCTTTAAAATATTTGTCCATTAATAGAAGAGTTTACTTTTGGCTCTGGATTGATAGCACACCACATCTGTTTCATCACCAACTGAATCACATAAAGATATTAAAATGACCGAATGGATCATGTTTTTTTAAAAAAAAACGATTTCTTCGTATAAAAATAATTTGGTCTCCTTGCACTTGATTTTATTTTTTGGGTGACCTTCAGATCTTTTACTGCATTTGAAAAAAACTATTTTGCATACATTTTGAAGCAAGATCTGCAAAATATTTCAGTATAACAGTATACAGAACTGTGACAAGAAGACCATACACAGTCCCAATTACATCACCAGGTATGATGTGGATGAAATGGAGAAAGAAACAAAAATAAACATCTATAGAACGTGTGCTTGACTTTATAGATAGTCCCATAAAATTTTGTAGGTCTATGCCCATGAAGTCAGTTTAGCAAATATATAACTTGGCATGCATTATACACAACAAATGGGCTAGAAAAGCTGTAACTAAAATACTAACCACTTTGAAGGCTGTGCTAATGTAGGTGGATCTGACTTTGCTATTTTCAGAAGCACTCGCATTGGATTTAATTCATGATGAGGCGGCTCTATTTGAGCCATTTCTATTAAAGTAATGCCAAGAGACCAAATATCTGCCTTGTAATCGTAAGGCCTGTCTTTAGAGGTCTCACACATCACTACTTCTGGAGCCATCCTGCAAAGAGAATAATGAAGTAGCAGATTAGCAAATGCACTCTGAAAAGGGTTCTAAATAGATAAATTTACTGAATTCTAAGCACATTTTACTCTCAATACATTTACATGACATGGTAACAAGCCTGTAATATTAACAACAAAGGTAATAGTAACAGTTCATACTAAAAAGTCAACAAAACTGTGCACTTACCAATATGGTGTACCAATAAAAGAATCTCTTCTTTGTATTGTTCTTGTGTTTTTGGCCGATACTCCAAAATCCGCTTAAAGCAAACGGTAAAATGCTATTAACTGGGTGGTGGAAAACATTCAATTTTACAACTGTCTTTTAAAATGTTAAATGTTGCAGAGTAAACATTCTACAGTATTAAAACCTCAATATTGAAATATTTGTGTTTTGACAACGGAGTGCCAAGGTTCTCTAGCATTTTTAATAAAGGATATTGACTAAATGTTACGCTCCATTGCTAAAATATCACGCAATTGCTGAGCTGTGTGGGACGTGAGCAATGCATGGATTTACTGGAGGAATAACTGGATTAAGTTATTTTAATTAGAAACTAATTTCTTGAGCCTACGAAGGCTGTATTCCTCAGACATGGCATTAGCTCTCTCATTAACTCAAGGATTCATTCGATTTCTAGTTTCAGGATTCAAGTTCTCATAAAGCTACATTTTCCTTTTATCTTATGAGTTTCTTTCCATGTGACTTTTCACTTTACATTAAATATCTGAAAGCTTGTATATGCATCTCTGCTGTAACATTCAACCAAAAATCAACTTTACCTTTGCAATTAATACTACCTGTCTATGCATTACATTCTCACTTAGAAAAACAAACCAAAACATTCAAATTAGTGTCGTACGTTTGTTAGAGATGTAACTTTCTTAATGAAGATCTAGAGATTAGAGCAAAGGGATAGAACTGCCTTATGCTGCTGTGTTTAATCTGTACAAAATTACTTGATAGGCTCAATGCTCTGTGATGTAAGACTACAAGAGCTATCTGTTGAAATGCAACATATGAACATTTGAGAGACTACAGATATCGAAATAATAAAACTCAAGTCATTATATAGAAGAAAAAAGTGTCAATAGAAGAAAAAAAAGTGTCAATGAATGAAATTTATTTGCTGTTCACATATTTGTAAACAAGGGAGCATCCATTTCTGTGTGTAACAGAATCAAAATACAAACAGTTTAAAAGGAGTCAAATGCTCTTTCAAGGGATGCTGTACAGTTTCCAAAAGCGAAGTAATCCTTTTTAAAGAAGATTTAATTAGCAAACTGAATAAATCACAAAATATATGTGTGGAAGAAATCTCCCCGTTGTCTGAACTCTAAGTATTATCTTGGCAGCCTGCACAGTTCTGTACATCAGCTAAGCTAGACAACATCCCAAAATAGTTCAAGTCTGTATAAGGAGGAGCTAGGTCATGTGAGGCAAATAAAGTGAATAGAAACAAACGATTCTCTCTCTGACCACAAGACTCTTGCAATGACTTCTTTCACAGTAGTACCAAGAAACTGATAGAGTGGTTCTATCACATTTATAACTAAGGCCTATGTACTGAGTCCATCACTGTATCTTTAGGCTTCCAAGAAAAGCCAGAACAGTGAAGTTAACCCATACTTTACACACTTAAGAGAAAGTCATGTGCAAGTAGTACTCATACAAGGAAGAATCTTATGCAAGAGAGTCCATACTGAATGCAGAGATAAACTTATCAATGTAGCAAAGCAGGTTCTTACATATTCTCAACTTCTTAACAGAGATGAGGCACTATGCCTTGCAGAGACACTGTGATCAATGCAAGTTAGGCAGAAGATCTATTTGTGAATTTATCTTCTTTACATTTGAAAAAGAAAATCAGTAGCAAGGCTGGGAATTTAGAGCCCTTGTCACTGTGGTGATCTTCTGATTCTCCTTACCATTACCTTCTGTGTAATTTGCATCCAAAGAAATACAACCACAATCACACATAATTTGTAGAGAGAGAACTCTGAATACAAGCTGCAGTGTCATGGAACTCTGATACTGGCAAGGCCACTGAAAAGGCTGACAGCTTAATATACATTTGCCTCAATGAAGCACTGAACAAAGTGGATCCAGACAATTCCTATCTTTTCCTGGTTGAACGAAAGTATGCTGTTCACCAATAGCAGTCCCAAGTCAGTACTTTATGGAGGAATCTTCGTGGATTCCCTATCACATTGGAGGGAAAATGTGGATGCCTGCTTAAATTCAGACAAAAAACCTGGAACCAGTAACAGTAACCTTGTGTTAATTTTCTTGTAGACTGTTCTGTCTTAATGTCAGCATAATGAAGGATTAAAAAAGCATGGAAAAACTAAGTTGAGTAATTAAGATTATTACTTCTCACTCTCTCAATAATGGAAGAAATGGCACTACTAGGTACTGGGTTTTGGTGGTAGTAAAAGATGTTCATTTTCTAGACCTACAACTTCAAAGGGACATTCTGATGGTACCACAGCAAAGATAAGTATAAATAAGAAGTTTATACTAAGAAAGAGTAGGACCAGTGTCTGACTTTGTGCAAATTGGTACAGATATTGATAATATGACTCCCTGCCTGCTGCCTTTGGAGTCTGAAAGGTGTGCCAAGTACCCTTAGGATGTTTACTCAAGCTTTTGTTTGGTTTTCCTTTCTTCACGGTAGGAAACCACTTGCATCTGAAAAAACCTCTCATTGTTAGATTCATATTTAAATTAATAAATACTGAACCCTGCCAAACTACAGCCTAAGGAAAATACAATTACAAGATTATGCAAAGTTCTGGGAAAGACCTTTATATGCAACATCCTTACCTAGTTTAATGTCTCCATCTAACGTGAAAAGAATATTGCCAGCTTTTAGATCTCTGTGAATGATCTTATTTTCATGCAAGTAGTTCAATGCTTCCAGTGTCTGCCTGCACACCACTTTGATCTGTGGCTCTGTTAATGGCCTTTCAAGCTCTATAAGAGAAAGAGACAGAAGTAAACACAACATTTTTTTTTGCTCATAGCAAACAGTACAGAAGTATATGTGGAAATTCATTAACCTGACATATTCTGAACATACCATGTCAGAAAAATTTCTTTCTTAAAATTTTCCTTTCAGCAAAAAATTCACCCCCTCTACCCAAACCCCCTCCTCATTATAACTATGTATACCTACCTATCTGCACTGTGAAAAAGTTACATAGTCTAGAGATTGGTTCTTTTGTGTGGCACACAGAAATGTTAAAGACATCCTTTACTGACTGGCATTAGATTTTACTTAATCTGAGAAATAAAACACAGGAAAAAACCCTAACATTAAGTTGGAGGTTATATAAAAAATTACCACAATGTAATTCGGAAGATGGAAGGGAGAGGGGAAGAATGGTATCTGAAAAGGGCTTATAGAGATTATAGAAACAGAAAGCTCCATAAGTACATGAGCTCATCACATTCACTTAAAGAATCAAGACAAAAATGTTTTGAAAAGTAAATGAACACTTTAAGAATGAGAGAAAACTACTCTAATTTGAGACATTATAATGTCCATAGATACAGCTGTAAATGCTAATCTGAGCCTCCGACATTCACAACATACAGCACACAAATGACACAAATATTTGCATTTCCAAACAATACACATCTGAAATAAGTTTTAAAATATTAAGATGTTATTAAGTTTATTATTTAAAACAACTTACTTACCCAACATTACTGCATCTACTGCTCCACCTGCACAGAATTCGATCAGGATCTGCATGTAAACAAAATACACAAATTACAAGTTCAATAGTTCTGATGAATTGAACCACTGACTAAAAGGAGTATTACTGTGAGACCAGAATTTCAAACTACTGGGCCTTAAGAAATCATTTCACTATCCTCTGCAAAATACTGGTACTGTCAAGCAAATTGTTCGAAAATTGCTTAGAGATCCTCAAAGGTTTTAATCCAGACATAAGACTGCACAACAAAATTTATAAACCAGTCAGCTTGAATCTGACTCACTGTAATGTGACTCATACAACCCCTGCAAACTCACTTCTTGATTATTAAGCTGTATTTCCATACTACAATCTCTCTGACTGAAAAGTTCAAGCATAAGAGCTACATGATTTTCCAGTAATAGATGTTATCTCCTATGTTGTTTCAGATGAGATGAAAATATGGAGGTACACTCCTAAAAAGTTACAGAAAATTACTAAATTCAGATGCCTTCATTAATTTTGGAGCATCTTCATTGATGCCTACAATACATGAAGGCTTTTAATCCAAAATTTAATAATACAAGAACAACTCCATCTACAGTTCTCAGTTTCCATCTGAAACAAAAAAAAAAGCTTCAACTATTTTGGGACACAAACTCTGCTAACATGTAGGACAGAAAGAACATACACAAAGGAGAATGAGGGTGGGCAAAGTGAATGAGGAGAGCAAGGAAGATGAAAGGTCATTAAGACTGACAGCCCACTCCTCCTTATGTGTTTTTTGTGCTTTCAATTTAAATTTTAAACACTGAATTACAATTTTCAGTCTGACAACTAAAGAGTGTTTCTTATCAGAATTCCTGCAGTCAATAATCTGTGAAACAGTGTCCTTTTTTCTCCCCTTAAAGTTATTAAAAAAAAAAACCCAACAGAGCTCAATTGCTCACAAAATGGGAAACTTCAAATCATAACTTATATCATAACACTTATATATACACTGCTTACGTTACGTATTACTTCAAATTACTACTTTAATTAAGCTTCGTAACAATGGCATTAACAAGTGTATTAAAAATGCAACTCTGTAAATCCTTGAGACCATTTTCCATTTACATGCTTCTACACATCTACTGCCAAGTAAGAGCTAAGTGTGAGAAACTGTAAACAGAGAATTTCTGTCTATAAAATTTGCTGTTTGATCAGACAATCACAAGAAATTGCGTTTCTAAAACTGAAAGCAAATGCTTATGTCCAACTACCATTCTTGTCTTTTCTCCTCCACTAAATTCTGTTTAGTGACATCACTATTACCTTTCTTCTGTCACTTTTGTGTCTCTGTCCTTCTGCAACCACATAACTACAATTTTATTCTCAAACTGCTTACACCTCTTCTATGTCTGCTCTGTCAATGAAACCTATCCACTCAGGTTCATGTTCTGCCTCTATACAAACTTGCTTTCATGTTGACCTTTAGGCATTGAAATTTTGTCACTATTCCACTGTTTTATACAGTATCATTTTACTCTGCACTCACATCAGACAAAGTTTTCACAAAGCTTATCAAACTAAATCTGCATGAAGAAAGGTGGTATCGTGCTTCCATTGTTTTCATGCTGAAAGGACAGAGTATATTTCTAAGATTTCCAAGGAAATCTTCTTTTACATGTTTTAGGTATCAAAAAAAGGTTTTATAGAAGAGTTTATAATTTTAAAACATTTATTTTTTGTGCAATTCAAATTCACAGTATCACACAGTATCACCGAGGTTGGAAGAGACCTCAAAGATCATCAAGTCCAACCCATCACCACAGACCTCAAGACTAGACCATGGCACCAAGTGCCACGTCCAAACGCGCCTTGAACACCTCCAGGGACGGTGACTCCACCACCTCCCTGGGCAGCCCATTCCAGTAGCCAATGACTCTCTCAGTCAAGAACTTTCTCCTCACCTCGAGCATAAAATTCAACAATGCAATTCAAAAAGCACTTACAAATATTGCATTGGAAGAAGAATTATATTTCCACAAAGTTGTTCAATGCACAGAAGAGTACAGACACATGCCAATGTACAAATATCTTGTTTTTAAGGAAATTAATTATGGTTCAAGTCCTAGTAACTGTCCTTCCTGGGAGTACTAATGAATTCACATATATCTAAAATACATACTTCAGAGGCTAACCTTTTCAGCATATTTTTTATTTTTCAGCTGTGGATTCTGAATTGCACCCTAATTTGTGTTAACGTAATTAAAATCTGAGTCCTGCTGCTACAAATAAGCACTAAGAACTGTCTCCATACACCAAAATGAATTGTGAATTTCCAAATTTTAGATTCAAACTCTGACCAAAAGACTCAGTGTAGCTCTACTTTGCAGTAATGATTTCTTAGAAGTCATACTTGTGAATTACAAATTACTTTTGAAACTGAATGGTTACCACTAAAGTAACAACCCAGAAGAAATACGATTGATAAATGATATTTTACAAAAGTCAAGGGAAAAAACGTTATTTCAATAACCTTTGGAAATAAGTAAAAGCATTTAGAGAAGAAAAATTACTTACCCACAGATTATTTTCATAGTAGAAGGCATCTAGGAGTTTAACAATATTAGGATGATCACAGGATGCTAAAATATCAATCTCAACCATGTAATCCTCAAGTTCTTCTTCTGATTTAGTATCAATCACCTTTGCAGCAGCCAGTACTTTTGTTTCTTTGTTCTGAGCCTACAAAATAAAAGTCATAACAAACATATAAATGCAAGTTTCACCAGACAACTGTCTCCAGGAAAAAAAATACAACAATACACAAACCCCTCCTCTTGACAGTTCTGCATTATTTTCCTGTCTTTAGTTTTCTTCTCTACAAAAAGCGAAAACCTGCATTCTAAAGATTCAGTGAGATTCTAAAGAGGGATTAATAACTTTTCTCAAGATCAAGAAACAATGAGAGACAGGAATATAAAAACATTTACTTTTCACCACAGTCTCTAAACCATCATACAGTCAATAGTTTTGGGTTGTTACTATTTTGTACAGCTCACAAAACACCTATTAAGACTTGGAATATGATGTCGCCTCCACCCTCTCACTTGTAAGTCTTTGCCCTTCTGACACTCCCCACATTGTGGCAGCACAGTTGTTGTAAAGCCACACAGAAAACCAGGTCCTCTACCAGTAGGTCATGATCTTTTTCAGCTAGGGTCTGGATTCAAACTCTCATGCAAAATCTGCCAAGCCTTTGGTAATTTGTATGGACATTTTACTTTCTACTTCAAAAATCTAAGACAGCTTCCACAGATTCCACTCACTGAAGTTGGTCATGCAGAAAATGTTGCCAACCTCTACTTTATTACGCCACACCTAAAGAGTAGGGAGGTTGTACTATGGTAGTGATAATGACAATTGGAGAACAAGGAAGATTATTATTTGAAAAGCAAAACAAGACCTTGGATACCTAAGGGAAAAAACACCGCAAACAAACCACCCAAACAAACCAATAAACAAAACAAAACAAAAAAACCCCAAAGAACCAAACCAAAACAACCAAAACACCAAAACCAACCAATCAACATCAACCAGAAAAAAAAAAAAAAAAATCAAATCCCAATACCCTAACATTTCTGCTATGCATCTAAATATTCTTTGGCTTCTTTACAACATGAACACATTACAAACAATTAAGGTGACTGCTGTAAATACTTCTTACTGAATGCTCCAGAAAAATACATCCAGGAAAACTGGGAATGGTGAGATTTTTATTTTTTAATATGTGGAGGAATATGTATAACCAAATTAATTATACACAAACTCATATACACTTTCTAACAAATCTCTTGTAAGTTACATTTGAAGGAATACTACAATCTGGAGTTTAGTAATCTTTAAACAAAAAGGTGTATTTTCACAAGCTATCACGGAATGTTAGGGTTCACTAGGGACCTCAAAAGATCACCTAGTTCAACTCTCCTGGTAGAGCAGGATCACCTAGAGTAGGTCACGCAGGGATGCATCCAGGCAGGTTTTGAATGTCTCCTGAGCATACAGCACAAGTTTGTCAAGGTGTTTCCACCTGTTTTGCCTCTGGATAAATGAAGTTGTAGAAATGAAGGCTTACATCACAAATTATCTGTAAAAATCATGAAGAAAAGGCCTAGGTTTACTCCACTTCACCCCTGACATTCAAATGAAATTAAATGAGAAGTGGGTACATAGGCTCTCTCCAGAGCAGGAAAAGACAAGAGACAATCCTAACCGAAACATCACAAGGTAGTTGGTTCATCCTGACTCTGCTGGTGTGGTCATCACATGGGGTGTCTTGGCCCCAAACCTAGTTGAGATTAAATGAGGACAGGATAACAGCAAGAATCCCCAAACCAGGCCTTTGTCACCTAATTACATTATACTCCTATCTGAAAAAATCTGCTATCAGACAGCAAGAATTTTTAAGACTTATTTCCAAAGCCTACATATTGTTATTTTCACAGTCATAAATAGTCCTCTCAACATGGCAAAAGAGAATAAAATATTTAAAGGCTAACATTTAAGATAGCATTCATTAAAACAGCAGTAACAGTAAAACATATTCAGAAGCATAGCCCTGGCTGATTCATCATATGCTGTGGGTAAAGGTTTTCTTTAACACTTCTTTTTATCTCAACATTCTTTCCCAAATGAAAACCTACCAATCTTTTCTACCTTAGTATCTGCCTTCTCATTTTTAAAAACAAGGATAAGAGATCTGTATAACATTATTAAAAAACACACTTGCTAATAAGAAAAAGATCTAAATAATGCAAACATCATTGTCTTGGTTTCATGCTTCATAGTCAGAATGAAAGACCAACCTTCTCGTTCAAGAGCTACACTGTAAATTTAACATGGAAAGTGAAACAGATGCCTGAATCCACAAAAGAATTAGACTTGGCAGCTTCACATCTGCAGAAAAATGGATGTTAAAGTCCCTTTCTAGAGAATTCAAGTATTAACTCTTTTTTTGAAACATGCATGGCCATATACTTGCCATTGTCTCTTAAAAGAAGGATACTTAAAGAAAAGGAATTTAAAAATCTGAAATTAATTTTTTACAGAATTTGGCATGTAAACAATATTTTGTTTAAGTATGACACTTAAAACTTCTACATCAGTTAACAGTAGCAGATGCTACTCTTTTCAGGTTGAGTTTCACCTTTGAGAGAGGAGCATGGGCAGATTAGCATGCACAATGACATGCTAGGGATTTTCCAGCATGTATATACACTATTGCTTTTTTTCTTCTGACAGAGTACTTTGTATTTTGATTTTTTCCAGATCCTTTTGCTTGAAGTAACTAGAAATCTGCTTTGAATAAATTTCTTTTATTTCTTCCTTATGGTAGCTCTATTAAAACACCTCATTTAAAAACAGAAGACAGTGTGATCATCTTTATGAGCATCTTAAAGAATTATAAACAAAACAAATGCTCGCCTTTGTTATTGAGATAGTAAAAATTTGTAGGTCTAGATCCAGACTTCTGGCCCAGTTCTTAAGAGAAAAAAGCTTTAGAATTAGCATGTATCCAGTGGGTACTTATGAGGATTGATAAAACATTTTAAATATAGAATCCTAGAACTGTTTTGGTTGGAAAAAGATCTTTAAGATCATCAAATCCAACCATTATCTAGCTCTTCAAAGTCTCGTGCTAACCCATGTCCCTTAGCACCATATCTATGCCTCTTTTAAACACCTCAAGGGATGGGGATTCAACCACCTCTCTGGGGAGCCTATTTCAGTGTTTGATAACCCTATGTATAAAGAAAGCTACACCTGGGGAAAAAAAAAATCTATTTTAAACATTATTTTACATGATTTCTTTTGAATAAGACACTATTATAGAGTACCTTGTGAGGTGGAAATTAATAAACACCCATCTATGTGACTTGCTGTAAGAAGTACTGACCTAATAAACAAGCTCCTCTGAACTGTGTAGGAAAGGATTTTACTGTTCATGCATAAGATTTATGTAGCACTGTATTGTATGGGACAAAAAACAGTCTCTTGATTAAGAGGCACAAAAAGCACTTATGGCTTTGTGAGGGCATGTTTGTTTTTTCTAGACTTTGGCTGAAGGCCATCTTCAGAGGTCACAGTCAGATAAAAAAGAATGTTTCTGTAGATACAGTCTCAATTTGCATAGGCTTATTTTGCATTTGGTACATGAACATTTAAAGTCAAATAACCATTCATGTTACTCAGAGGTTCTGCCCTTTCAAAATATGTCCTCTACCAGTAGCCCAGCAGTTTCTCCCTATGTTTCAGCTCTCAACTAGCAATTCAGGTTATTTTTGTTTATGTTGTTAAATGTATTTGATTCTGCTTCTGTGACAGGTGATTTAAGCTTCAGTTCTATCCTATGAAATCCAAACCGGCATCTTCAATGCTTATTCTTCAATCCTTCTTTATGTGAAGACAAGGAAGAAAGAAAATTGTTCTCCCTCTTTCTCTGCATTCACAAAACTTGACCTCCTCTAAAGATTCAGCCACAATGATTGAAAACTGAATTGGAATAATCCATTCTCCCAAGATCTGACTAATGCAACATGACATAGGTATTATTAACTGTTACATGCAGCAATACATAAAATTGCAGTTCTTTGCCAAAACTTCAATTTTTCTATTTGGATTATACATTTCAGTTACTGCAGCAAACATTACCTTAGAGAGTATGCGTAAGGGAATACCAAAGTGTGTTACAGTGTAGTTCTTGCAATGGATGGAACAGTTTTATTAAGAGAATACACAAAGAAAAAGACTCTTATTCTTGTAATTCTAAAATAAAATGCTTTTAGAAAGATGGATTCAGGGTTTACATAGAATAAATCTTTGCAAATTATTTTTTTCTCTGAACCTAAATCCCTCACACTAAATGGCAATGACATCTAATGCACAAAAATATCATAAACAGTACATGAAAGAGAAATAATCTTTCTACACAAAGCCAAGATCTGCAAGCACGTGAAATTAGTGACTCCTCCCTATTATCCCTGGATTTTTTTGCAGTAACATATAACCAAATAGAAGTTCCAGAGCCAGAAGCTTTGCAAAAAGATTGATAGTTGAATATTAAAAGGCAGGTTCACTGTCTGGGCAGTCGGCCAAGTTGTTGCATATTCCCAGCTATGGACAGCAGGGAGAGCAGAGCCACTGCTCCTGAGTAATAGGATTACAGCTCAGAGATAACTCCTAGTCTTTCATCTTTAGGTGACCAATATGAAGTTTCAGCCTTGGTTGAGAGGAGCTCTTTCAGTTTCTTATCACCAGCAAACGTTTCCTTCACAGCTGTGCAGCTCCTCTCCTGCAATGCAGCATGTAGATGTATCTAAAACCCAAACACTATCTGCAACTGAAAAAAAGTTAAATGCATCCTTCATCTACTGTTCAACCGGAAATGAAGCTGAGATACAAGATGGAAAATTGTTCATCACCTTTCTTCCTGATGCCTGATCTCTTTCGAGATGTTACATAACCACACCACGTGTTCTGCAAGCAGCAAAACAAATCAATTAAGAAGCTTTTCCTTTCTGACTCATTCTTCTTCTAAACAAAACTAGTCATAATGATAAATCATAAGGGTTTCCAACATGTGAATAACACGTGCAGGAGCAAAAGATAGTTCTGCACATTTTTGTTTTCTGCTGGCCTTGTGTTTGTTCTTTACACTTTTGTGTAAATCTCACAGTGTCAGATTTAGCTCCATAAATGTTTTCTGATGGTGCCCAAGTAACCAGTTCTGAACAACTGTCCCCGTACAACACAAAGGCAAGAGCAGTTTCTCAGAGCTATCAGAAAGGAGTGAATCTCAGGCTTCCTTAAACAAACCACAAGAAAAGAGAAATAGCAATAATTTCAGATTTTGACAGACTGATCAAATAAATCCACAAGCAGCAATGTGGCCTACTAGAAAAACAACACTGGATTTTGCTTTTCATAGTCTTACTATATCATTGTTAGCATTATCTTGTGCATTTTGAAACTGAAAAAAACCCAAATCATCCACAGCTGAGTAACTGACCAGTATCGACTGTCCAAACTTCTTTCCAAAACATGGAAAGGTGTTCTTCATTAGTGAATTTTAGAAAGAGAAATAATCTGTTTTAATCAGATAAAAAGAAGCATTAGTTCTAACATCAAATGTTGATAAATGCAATAAAAAAAAAAATCAGTCTGAATTTAAGAGCAAATAGCTACCTCTGCAATATTAAACCACAGTTTTTACAACAAATCACAAGTTAAGGCAATGAACCGCTGCCAAGCTCTGCAGATTTCTGGAAATTATGATGAGCCAGTCAATTCAAAGAAGCTATGTAATTTTGCACCTGTCTTCAGGGTTTGAAAAGGTAGTAATAGTAATTCTTAAAATCCTACAGAGAATTTAATTTTTTTTTGTTTAATTATAAATACAGTTGCTTCAAGGAAATAAAAACCACTAACTTCAGTTCTATCTGCCAAAACTCATTAAAATGACTGTTATGAAAGACCTGTTCAGAAGACAATGAAAGGAGATGGCATCCACCAATGAAAATGATACTTCCTTAAGCTACACCTATCAGCCCAAAATTATCCCTGCCTCCATAACGTTTCTTACTACCTAATGTGCAGTTTATTCCACTTAAAAAGGGTTTAATGGCAGGGTAAAAAAATACTGAAACAGAAATGTAGGTAAAGCAACTCCATTTCCTACAAGCAAATACTAACAAAATGGAGCCCAGGGTTCAAGCCAGAGTACAGAAGCTCATGAAACTGTGGTCTGGTGCTGCCTTTGTGGCTATACTGGTTTTTGGAGTGGTTTCCATGGCAACTTCACTCTTTTAACATTATCCTTGTACTTCATACTCATGGTGGTTCTACTGCTTCCTCCACAGTTGTTTTTCTGAGGATACCACAAGTTATTTCTGGGAGTGGTATGGAATGTAATTTTCGTGTTTAACCTTACAATTCCCTTCACCCATTTGCATTAATTCTGTGGTATTTTGTACACTACCTAAGCAGAGTTCCCATCCTGATTCATGCATTGTGTCACTGAAATCAGAAGGAAAATCTGTATGCATATTTGAAAACTACCAGGGCTGAACTGGCAACATAACTGAAACAGACCTTTACAGGAAACCAAACAGAGCAGATTATATCAGATTTCAGTATCATTCTTCCTATTTAATAAAATCTGTTTAAAAAACAGAATAAAAATAATAAAACAAAAAATGTGCTAAACATTGGCAAGAAAATCTCAAAATATGCTGTGCTGTTTTATAACAACACATTTTTATTTTCCTTTCTCTTCTTCTGTGATGGCTCACATAATACTGACAAGGAAATCCAGCTGACAAGATTAGGAAAACATTCAGAATTAAAGCCTTAAGTGGTGTCAGAGGTGTAGGTGCCAAGGACTGCTATTCTGTTTGTAAATTCAGTTATAATAATTGTATATACTACTTGCAAATGCAGCATTAAAAACCACTATCCTGCATTAGAATAAACTCTTAGATTTAAGACAGGGAAGGTGTGACAAATTAAGATTTATCCTTGCAGTGCTAAGCTGCTTTGCCAGTATCTTTCACCTGCAGAAGACACTAACAGCTATTGGCAGAGGTTCTCACCATTTTATGGAGATAATGTCAGCCCCAAAATGACTTACAGCTTCCCAGGAAAAATAATAGCCCAGTGTATCTGCCTCTTGGATTACAGGTATTTCAGTTACTTATTCAGTCCTGCATCATTAGGAGGGAAAAAACCAACCAGCCAAACACATAAAGATTAGCGCTTAGCTCACTATGTCCACCTGGGGACCAGTGACAAGTGGCATCCCTCAGGGGTCAGTGCTGGGACCAGTGCTGTTTAACATCTTTGTCAGTGACAGAGACTGAGTATTTGGGATTGGAATAGCAAGTTTGCAGATGACATCAAGCTGTGTGGCACAGTCATAGAATCATAGAATGGTAAGGTTGGAAGGGACCTCAAGGATCTTCTAGTTCCAACCCCCTGCCATAGGCAGGGACACCTCCCACTAGTACAGGT
>VWZE01020217.1:184863-199308 GCA_013396675.1 Eubucco bourcierii
AGGTCCCCTCGAAGCCTTCTCTTCTCCAGGCTGAAGAGCCCCAACTCTCTCAGCCTGTCCTCATAGGAGAGCTGCTCCAGCTCTCTGATCATCTTTGTAGCCCTCCTCTGGACCCGCTCGACTTGCTAGAGGGCAGAGATCCACCCTGAGGGACCTGGACAGGCTGGAGAAGTGGGCCCAGGCCAACCTCATGAAATTCAACAAGGACAAGTGTAAGGTCCTGCACCTGGGTAGGCACAATCCCAATCCAGGCTGCGTGGTGAATCGCTGGAGAGCAGCCCTGAGGAAAAGGACCTTGGAGTCTGGGTTGATGAAAAGCTCAACATGAGNACTTACTTGAGGAATTAATTCTGAACCAAGAATTTTCACAAGAGGCAGAAAGGGTTTGTTAAATTATCCCTGGTAATAGTGCCTTTAGGAGAGAGGACTTTCCCCAAACACATTTTCAATCTTGACCAAACAGCAGCTCTCCTATGAGGACAGGTTGAGAGGGTTGGGGCTCTTCCACCTGGAGAAGAGAAGGCTTCCAGGAGACCTTATAGTAGCCTTCCAGTATCTGAAGGAGGCCTTCAGGAAGGCTGGGGAGAGACTATTTACAAGGTCTTGTAATGACAGGATGAGGGGCAATGAGTTTAAACTGGCAGAAGGGAGATTTAAACTAAGTGTTCGGAAGTTCTTTACAGTGAGGGTGGTGAAACACTGTAACAGGTTGCCCAGGGAGGTTGTGGCTGCTCCCTCCCTGGAGGTGTTCAAGGCTAGGTTGGATGAGGCCTTGAGTGACCTGTTCTAGTGGGAGGTGTCCCTGCTTATGGTAGGGGGTTGGAACTGGATGATCTTTGAGGTCACTTCCAACCTTACCATTCTACAATTCTATGGTATGTAAGTTTATTTCAGTCACTACATTTAAGTCTTTATTCCAGCAACAAATACTATTTTATGTAAACTAGAATAAAGGTGTAATGATTCTAAGAAATAATCTTTAATCAAACAACAAATGATAATTCTAGCTGTTCACTGGAATCACTTCTGAGATAACCAAGAAGCCAGAGTTGAGGTTGTCTTCAAACTCTTGATTTTTCAGATAATTACCATGTTGCCAGGTTGAGAATTCTATTATTTGCTCTTGATAACTTCATTATTTGTTTGAACATAAGACTTACGAAACCTCTGGTTCTTTTACCTGGAAGGATTCTGTTATAATCCTGCCTCCAGTAATTTAACACCTGTAACAACACTTAAGTTCACCTGAGCTCAGAGACCCAGTCCTGCTAGTATCTTTTCCCAGGCAGAAGGCCTAACTGTAACTTTCTGCAAACAGATAGATACACCACAGAGTTTTGGCTTCATGCAGCACTAAGTCATTTTGTCTATTGCCACTTTACAGACTACACAGTGTACATTCACAGGAGTATATGTATCAACCTAGAACACTCTTTTTTTATTTGGTTTTTGTTTTGTTGGTTGTTTGCTTTTGTTTTGGATGTTTTCTTTTGTTTGGTTGGTTTGTGTCTTTGTTGTTTTTAAATAAAGTGGCTGGGTCTACCCACAGTTCCTCCTCACCCTGTTCCTTGGAGTTAGCTTACAAAGCAAACCTGAGATATCCTCTGCTCAGAGCCTTTAGCCAGATCAGACGTAAGACTGCTACAGCTGCTTGCTGACCCAGTAATGCTATTCATGTTTAACAAAACAACCACAAAAAAAGGCATCTGACTTGAGCAGAGAAAGCTGTCTTGCCAAACTGTAAATGAACAAGTAAGCAAAGTAACAAATATGAAAAAAATTACATCTTTGCACTTTAAGAACTTTTCAACAAAGGCCTTCTGAGGTGTTACTAGGGAAACCACAGTTGCAGAAATTAAATGTGGCACGGTCATTAAAGTGAAAAAAACCTGTGCTGTCAAAAAAGTAAAGAATATTATTAAAAGCTCTACATTTCCTCTAGCAGAAAGAAGACATTTAAAGACCTGTACTAAGACAGTTTTTTATGTATTTTTGTAGAAAATGATGGGATATAACAGATGTAATTTGACTGTCATTTAAAGAGCATATATCTTCCTATATCAAAACCATGGGCAGTTTAGGAAAAGGTTCTGTGTAACCTGATACTGCAGCGTGAACCACATTCAGGACTTGCAATGAGCACAGCCAAATAGCCAGAGGGGAAAGATTAAATGGAAAAAGATGAAGCATTATCACCCTATTTCATTCTTTGTCCTGCTAAAATGAACAGTAAGTAAAGTACACTCCATGTATTTCACGGGGGAAATATACAGACAGTTTAAAATTCGGTATTTTACAAAAAGATGCAGTTGTAAGAGTGGGAAATGAAACAAGACTACATAAATACCACATGAAAACGGGCAACAACTATCAAAGCGTATATTCTGTTGCTTCACACATGTTCTAGTCTGTCAAGATGGAACTTCCCCTATTTCTGAAGTAACAAAAAAGGAAGTAGAGTAATTTTTGGTATTTCTCATTAAAAAAAAAAAAAACAAAAACCAAAAACCCAGAAAAAAACCCCACAACCTTGTACAACATCAATCCTGCTTTTTAAATAAAACTGTTACAGAAATCAATCCATATTTTCTTTGTGGTATTCATATATTTTAAAAGAATAGGAAATCTAGCATTCTAGAGGGAAGTTATTGCTTCCATATGTACATATCTTTAAAACAAGTTAACAGAAAACAACTGCAAAAGCAAGAACAAGTAGAAAAAGCAATACAGCTAAGCCAGTATCTTTCAGCTTTCTATAATGTAAGCAAGATATTTTCAAGTCAATTCTACAATGAACTTTATTAATTACAGAAGTCTTTATGACGATGCACACTATTTAATGCTTGTAGAGTCTGTGATTTCGGTTTTCTTGAGTCAGAAGTAATGACCCTAAAGTTACAGACCACATCTCATGAAAACAAAGTGAAATCTTCTGACATGCAAGTTAAAGAGGTTGCTGCACATACTGATTAAAACGACCTGGCTGTCTTTGTGCTGCAAGTATGACATCTCAAGAGATGAAGAGCCGCCATCAGAATAAATATTTGGTATTCCTTGAAAATCAGCTACTGGAGAGCCACAAAAATAGCATCCTGCGTTCTGTAAGTAAACTTCATTCATATTCACCACAGTAGTGAAACATGCTGCTGCTTCAGATTAACTCTTTGGTTTGTTGGATTTTTTTTTTTAATTGGTGAATTCAAATGACTATACAATTAAGAAAACTGAGTATTCTGAAAAAGTATATGAATGCAAATTCTCTCATTTATCAATAAATTTCAAAAGAAATTTTAATTTAGAAGCATGATGATGATTACAAGATCTTTTTCATATTCTTGGGTTTTTTGCACTGGCTATTTGCTATTTTGCTGATCAGCATAATTCATTCAGTAAAACACTGGTGGTAAATACAAATGGCCACAGGAATAACTGCATCACTTGATAGAATTATTATAAACAAATCCAGATAAACAAGTCAAAATCAAATATATTCTTCAACAAGAAGAGTTTAGAGAGTTTGATGCACTATGCAAAGGGAAAACAGGTGATTTACTCAGACTTTTGTGACGAGTGAACTTGTGAGCTTCTGCCAGTACGATTATTCAAGCAACACAGGAACAACGTTCTTCCTCTGACAGAGCTGCTGAGTAAGATGATAACGTTAAAACACTGCAAACAGTTAAACACACAAGATGCTCAGGAGGAAGTGCTATTCGAGTCTCTTAACAGTGTGGCAATGCTACTGCTAATGGAATTACAAAAGCTTTATTTTGCCCATGTCCCCAAAAAGTGGCAGTAATGATCATGTACCATCGCGGCTGTTACAGATGGAATAGTTTTCTCTTTGACAAGACTTCCCCTCTCCTGCTATTCTTTTATCTCTTTTTTAAATTTTATTTTTTTAATTCTTTTATTA
The DNA here is from genome assembly GCA_013396675.1 of Eubucco bourcierii. NCBI lineage: Eukaryota > Metazoa > Chordata > Aves > Piciformes > Ramphastidae > Eubucco > Eubucco bourcierii. The sequence goes on from VWZE01020217.1 coordinate 188,780, forward strand.
GACTGAAGGCTTTTTGAAGCAGAGGGCTATCTTTTGTTGTGTATTTGTACAGTGAGGGGGAATGCAAAACGTTATTCCTTTTGGAAAAATTATCTAAGCCACTTCTTACTTGAAAACACTCTGCTCACACTGAAATTCAATTCAGTTTCTGTACTTTCCTCATAGAGGTAAATTTAGTTTCAAATACGAAGCCTTATAAAATTTTCATTCCTTTCTAGCAGTTATGTAACATACCTAAACTAGAGAAAAGAATCATCACCTGAAACAAAACTGAAAACATAGGTTTTTATTAAATTTCCAGTTAAAGGCATGTCTAGATAACAAAATTCTTCCAGCATGGATGTTAGTGATGCAAAGGGACACAACTACTGATGGATAACAATACCAAGAGCAGCAATTACCAAAGTACTGTTGATAACAGAGGATTGTTTATGCAACAGAACATCCATTTTTCCTTTTGTTGTGATAAAATGCATTCATCTGATGCACCTTATCAACTCAGAATATCAATATGCCATCTTGATGCTTCCTTTTTATAGCTGTTTAAGCCAATGCAGAAACTGTTCCGTCATTTTTCCCTTATATCAGCACTGTTATTTGCCTGGCTATCCCATGAGCTGGTCTGTGAGTCAAGAAGATTAAATGTACAATCTGCTTTTGGGTGGTTTAGTTCCTTGAAGTAGATCATCATGGGGTTGGCAAGTACCAGAGGGTCACAAGGAATGAGGTGGGAATGGGAATATGCCACCAAACTCTGGCTGCATTGACTTGTATGTTGTGGGAAAGACTCCTGGTAAAGACCCACTCACTCATCATTCAAAAAAGGCTTCTGTACTTACTAATTCTATTGAAATGCCCCACTTTGAGAAGATGTGTTATGGACTGCTTCACTTAATAGCATAGTTCTGTAACAGTTTAGTGCTTTTCAGAGATTCAAAGGAATTTTTTTCATATTGCACTGGCAAGGTCCCATGCTGGGCCACTAAATGTGAAGAGGTGACAAGAACATTGAAATGGGCATCACAAACAGGGCAGTAAACAAGTCTGCACAGTAGCTCATTTTCATATTTCAATTTTATATGCTAGGGAAGATATGAGGTTTTTGGGTTGTATTTGAGTGTAACACAGAATTACAGAATGGTTTGGGTTGGAAGGGAGCAAAATACTAAATTAACAAAAACGGTTATTAAGCTGGTCACATCATCTAAGTTTGCTGCTAAAGGACAGCTTCAAGTTCTTGCTACAGACTAAAGCAATGAGGTGTTTTCAAGTGCTCCAGCTATCCCTGTCAGTCAATAAAGAAATTCTGGACTGCATTCTTGCTTCTATGGTGATCCTTAAGCTCTCCTACTTCCTATCCCAGAGGGAAGAAAAACAGCTGACAATGCCTCCTCCTTTCTGGTGACTTAAAAAGTCAGTGAGTGCATCTCCACTAGTAGTAAAAAGTAGCTAAAATAGGTGAAAAAAGTAAAAAGCTTGGCTTAACTCTAAGCCATTTCTCTACATTACTGGAATGATCTGAGGTAATTTTGGAGATAATTTCTGTTCACACTCTTCTGACTGTATTTCTCAGACATGATGACAGTTTGGAGTTTTCCCAGTGTAATGTGCTTACACAGACCTATGGTTCCAGCATTGAAAGAAGAGAAAAGCTTGCCTGGCTGGTGAACTAAAAGACTTGTGGCATCTGCAGAAGTAGAGCAAGCAAGACAGTGAAAGAAAGACAAAATAATCATTAAAGGGTCAAGCAGTTGTCTTATAAAAAAAAGACTAAAATGGTTGGGCCTCTTCCATTCAAACAGGAAAAGCTGAAGGTGGGGCAGGAACATGACTGAGCCTCACAAAATAAAAAAAAAGGCAACACATGAATTGAAAAAATCCTGATTCAGACAAGGGTTGTGAAGGAGATGAATGCTTCAGCAAGCATTAGCATGTCACAGTAAACTCTCAATTGACTTTGTTCCATTAAGGTTTTACTGCCTTCTGATTACAAAGTATTAACTCTTTACCTGATAAAGAATTGCTTAGAAATACAAGAGAAAAGTCAAATCCAGATATGTGCTATAGAAAAGCTTTGGTTTTACCACATAATCTGTGTCAGAAGGACCTTTATCTACAAGATAAAGAAAGAATAAACTCCAGTGCAAACATTCTTGCCAAGTTACTACTTTATCATTTACAAAGTTACAGTAACTTCCCTCAGAACAGTTTTCTGAATCATGGTTATAACAAAACATTTCTAGAGACAGAATCTAGTCCTTTAAAGTCTTCCTTAAATGAGAAAGTCTCATTTGATGACATATACAGAAAGTAAAGGGACTGCCTTCTCCAATTCATTATCAAGCTAAATGGATTCAAAACCAATTCTGCCCTAACATGGGGATTCAACATTGCTTTCATACTTAAGTAAAACAATTTTGATATAAGCACAACTTAAATTCTAGGGTAACAGTTCCCCCCCAGATTTCATCAGACTCTACAAGTTGCCCTTCCAGTCACTTATTTTGACTAACTGTATCAATGAAACTTCTGAAAAATCCTTTCTGCAAATAATAAAAGTCCTTTCACTCGTCATGGCCTCCCTCAGTTTTCTGAAACAACAGTTAACATTAATTTTTAAGACTGACATTTAAGGTTACAGTTGCTTAGTCCTCTGCAGTAAGGATAGCTTTGGTAAATTTTAAGTACTGATCAACAAATTGGTTTGTCTATTATCGTAGTATGATCCTACTTTTTTTACTTCTTCATATTCCTTGCCAAAAATAGTATCACAGAATAGCATGTTTCAGATAATTGGTTATCTTCTTAAAGCCAGATTTTCTGTGGAACTTGACTCAAGCATGAATCTATGCTTGAGCAATTTCTTGCTCTAGGCTACAGGTAATTAACTAACTAGAAAATGTCTCTAAAACGCAAACATGGCTACATAAAGAGTAAAGAGTTTGTGCATTTCTCTTTCCTTTCATATCAGCAGTCAAGCTCAGTTCTTTTACATAAACCTCTCTATATAAACAAATGCAATCCCACAGAATACTGCAAATCAGTCTCAACCCAGAGAATAAAAATAAACAAGAAAAAAACTGTAACTTAAATATTGCAACTTGCTTTTACAAGCATTTAGAACTTCTTAAAGAAACAATATATCCTCCTAAGTGAAAACACAATAGTTTAAGTAGGTCCATTAAATATGTGAAGAACCTTCCATTACCATTTTATTGTGAATTATTTTCTGCACCTCCTTCTGCTGCATGTCCTTTAGTGGATTTGCATCATGAATGTAGGACACATTCAACAGAAAATTCAAATGCCAATTGAAAAGTCTTGGATTTTTGTTGACATATGAGTATTGTTGCAGAGTGGTTTGAGGTAGCCTAATAGCTTTTATTGAATTATTATTTAGTCAATTTTTATTGCTGTCATCCTTCAAACATATTCTGCAAGAATTAGGTCCTCTTTCCCTCTAAAAAAGATTATTTCTGATATCTAACTGGAAAAAAATGCTTTTCCACAGGACATATTTGTGACATTTGACAGCTAAAAATTTCTCACACGCATTCCATACTATAAGAATGTAATAAAGCCATTAAAAATTAATCAGAGGGAGGTACAGCATGTATTTTACATGAGTTTGGAGAAAAATTCTAAAACAACTTTTTTTTTTTTTTTTTTACACTGCTATTAATGCATCTGATTTGCTTTCTAACTGCAAATTTCACAGCTATTCCATCACTGAATGTTGAAAACTGGAACAATCCAATCAGTTCAGAATTAAAAGATAGCACAAGCATTGTATTTGAGTAATTTGGCAATTATTGTAACAGAAGATAACAGGCAAAAGGGGTGAGACTGTGAATTTGTCAATTCCATGCATAAACTGGATATAATTAAAGGTTATTGGGGAAGCACAAAGAAGCAAAGACCAAAAAAAAGTATTCATAAAAGACTTTTTTTGCACCAGGATCTCAAGGAATGCATTTAAGATTTCAGACCACAGTCTTTAATTACATGCTGCCTCTTTTACACAGTCGCAACTGCCATTGAAGGAAAATGATGTTTATAGTGTTACTAGATTCTTAAAACGTGGGTCATGGCCCATGAAATACGTAAGGCCTATTTGTAATTGCATTCAATTAAAAAAAAGGAAATAAATAAATCCCAAACTGATGATTGTGGGATTTGCAAATCCAAACCAAACAAATTATTTCTTTAATATTGTTTGTGGACTGGTCACAACTAGAATTTGAGCCACCACAAATGAAACTACTGCTCTGCAACAATAACATGATTACTGCTTGGAGGACTGTATTACTGGAGGACTACTTTCCTGCCAAAAAATTAAGTACAGCAGATTTAATCAACTTGTTTACAAAAACTGTTAAAAAAAAACCCCTCATCAGACAATATCATAACATGGTTTTAGCTCCTACATGAGAATTATTTAATTTAATAGACTGCATCTGACTTCAATATGGAGAATTTATTTCACCAAGTTAAGTGAAGCTTTGTTCTGCAGCCTATTTGACAACATTAAACAGTTGCATTTAGCTTATGCCTGAAATCCAATTTTGCTCTCCAAATAAGAAACCAACAGTCCAAGAACATATACAAATAGTTAGCTAAGAAATATGAAAAATCAAGTGACATGGAAAAAAACCCAGGAATTTTCATAAACATAGCTAGATAAAAATCAAATAATGGTTTCCTATTTACTTAGAGTTTTAAACAGTTTATACAACTGTGCTCACACCTTGGAAAAGCCTTACCAAGGACTGATCAAGAGCATTTATTTTCCACAAACATGCCTGCAGTTTTAATTCTGAATGCAACAGACAATATATTACTCATAAGTTTTGTAATGCTGGTTTTAAACCAAGTGACTTAAAGATGTCAAACAAGTGAGACATGAAACATGTGCTATACTTTTTACATCTTTACAGTATTTCCTTGCTACAGACAAGTTAGAAAGAAGGTATTACATTATGTAAACAGGCATTTAAAACAAGAACATTATTTCAGTTATCCACAAATTGTTTTTTTGCAACTACCAATTCCCTCAGAAAACTTAGCTAGACCGACAACAGGTGTAAATTGCTCAGTAAAATTTTCCCCTTGGTATCTTTCCCAGGATTTTGGACAGTGACATTCCTTTTTCCTTATCTGGTATTTTCAACATCATAAAACTACAATGGTGTGAAAATAAAGATAACCTCATAGAGTAACTCTCCAAGTTGATCAGCAAGACTAAAATCATTTACATCTTCTATGATTAGTCACACACTTTTTAATCTGGAACCAGAGAGTACACCTAAAATACACAGGCTACTTTTAGAGAAATTACTGTTCTTAGCAAGATTTAGGTAAAGTTTAAGTTCTATTTTACTTTGACTGAATATTTAAAATTGAACATTGACATCTTATACATGAACCTCTTGAGAGTGAATCATCTTGTCACTCCTCTATCTATTAAGGCCTCCACGGCTAAACAAAGCAAGTGAATATTATTAATTCAAATCTCCTGAGGATACCTACTATTTCACTGGTCCATTTTAATTAGAGGTCAACTCATATAGACAAATGGATTAGCACAAAATATATTTAGTATACCATTTAAAATCAAAATGGGCAAAAGTTCTGCAATGATTTATTATTTTGCATTAAAATTCAATTTGACATTTCCCCCTGCTTTTTCTTTCCAGGTCTAGACTTACAGCAGAGTCACACACAAAACTTCAGGCTTGCAAAACACAGTACTTGACTGGAAACTTTCAAATGTGAATTCATCTTCCCTTTAGATTTCAGACAAACTGAAGCAACATCCTTCCACAGGGAATGTTCAAGTTCTGATGCAAATTCAACCAAATTCTTCTAAAGAAGAGCTAGAGACACCAGTAAGTCAAAAGATAGAAGAGCAGACCAAAAACAGCCTAGCTGTGCTTCAGCAGAGATATTAAGTAGTAAAAATCTATTCCTATGAGTGTGATACAAACATAGAAGATACAGATACAGACATATAAGGTACCTACCCTAGCAAGTACCGTGATACATTAGTATCATTAAAATAATTTCAAGTTGCAATATCCAACTGTAACAATAATTTGGAGAAACGTTCTGTGAGGCCACAGAAGCTAGGAAATACAACTTCTGCTTGCTCTGCCCCGATTTTCAGGTCACAGTAGTTAAGGCCTTTTGTAGGATTAGAAAATAAATTACAGTGTTAGTGGTACACAAAAAGTACTCCTAAGCACTCACCGTCAGTTCATATTCTGCCATCAAAAGGTGTTAAGACTGCACTACCATGAAATTATTTAATTGTTCCAGTCCTGTTAAATCACTGTTTAAAAACTCTATTTGCTTCCTCCTGCTGTAGAAGGCATTAAGGCAAAGCCAAGCTCTCCTTTAAGTCATACAGGTATGTTACAGGTTAAGATTATTTTAAATGCAGAAACAAAAGCTTAACCTAAATGTTAGAAGCAACATCATTGAACAAACACTATTATTAAAAATCCACTATCATTAGCCCAAGATGAGTTTTTATTGGCTACTACTGCAAATACAAGTCCATTGGAATACTGGATATTGTAATCTTGAGAAGATTTGAGTAATGGCGTTCACCACGACCATGGCTATCACAACATTTCTTCTCTGAACCTACAGAGAAAGCAGAATAGTCTTTTTGTACCAAGCACCATTTGACTGCTGAGAGCTGGAAAACTTGTCTTAGCAACTTTAAGGGAAATGCAAACAACTGATTTTCTAAATTCCTATGAGATTTTTTTATATACGATGCCTCCAGCAGCTTAGATTCAGGGTAATAAATGGCACAGTATAAATGGGCAGAACATATCTTATATAGTATACTGCCACATATATTCTATAGTCATAAAATCTGTTACCATAGAAGGTTTAAAATTAGGATATTTGGACACATGATACCTATAATTATCATGACTGACAAAATACCATGAGTTCCATGGAGGACTACCCACTGGTGAAGGATGCAGAGATGACACCAACTAAACACAGAAAAAAATACCTTTCTACATTATAAGTGCTCTTGTTCTTACTACCAAAAGAGGCCAACAAATCTTACTGAAATACAGTCCCAGTACTTTATCTCATTCAAAATGTTAAATTAGGAAGACAACTACATTTTAATTAATCATATGCATCTGCATTAGAAAAATTCTCTATAAGGAACTTTAGCAGGAAAAAACTCAGAACATATCAGGCATTTTAAAGGTCTGTTTTCACCACATGTGAACAGTAACTTCTGGCAATTCAGAAGGTACCTTGAAGCTGATGCAAGTCTTCAACACTTCCTTATACTCACTTAGCTTAAAGCAATGTCTGCTATTTGCACTGAACTGACACCTGATATAAGAGGGCAATATGACACACAATAAAGTAACATGGTATAGTAACGTAACTGATTTCTAAAGCAAACTGATTACGGTTGTAACATCGAGTCCTCTTAATTCTTCAGAGGACTTAACAGGATCAAATAAAGAGACATTTCAAACTCTCTTTTGTTTTCTATTACTTCTGTGGTTTTGTTTTGGTTTTTTCTTTGTTTGTTCTGCTTTGTTTAAAAACAAAACCCAAGACCACAGAAACAAACAAAAAACCAAGAAAGTGTAGTATGCAATTTAGCTGCCAAATTTCAAAGTTGAAATCAGCTTCCAACTCTAATAATTACTATGCTTCTTCAATAGATGTCAGAATCCAGGAAGTCCATTCACTTACTCTGAGCAACTCAAGAAAAGCAATTAAAAGAGACTGGGAAAAGAAGTCCATCTTCAGCATCCTTGAAATTCTCTTTATAAGGGCCATCACCTGATACTGAAGTACTGCAAAGGTCTTTAAATTGAAAAAGAGAGGAAGATGACACCATTGCTCATTAGCAAGAGCAAAAAAGAAAACAAAACGGCCTAAGTTTGGTGTCTCTAAAAGAGGCTGAAAAGGGATAGAATGAAAAGTCTTATACAGCCATAAACCTTTGCTATCACTAATCTGCAGTTACATCGCTCCTCTGACCAGAAGAGACTCACAAGAGCAATCGAAACACTTAGAGCATTTCTAAACATTACCAAGCAAGTGCAAATGTATGAATTGTCAGAGCTAAGTTTTAGAGAACTAAAACAGCTTTAAAGGAAATAAGCTCTTACAGTAATTTGGTTAAGTTACTAAAAACAATATGCAAGACCCTTGGACTTCATTGAGAAGAGGGGGGAATGAATCACAGGTTTTCAGTAACCTTAAGACTTCTGCATCCAAAACTATCTATCACTGGATATAGTTTTTTTTATGTAACTAATTTAATCACCCAGGCTTTCTAGTACCCTCAGAATCATTTGAGAGTCACTCGAGTTTGTATTTAAATAATTTAATACTTTGTCCAGAAGACTAATTTAACTAAACCTAATACATCTCTACAGAAAATCATAGCAAGTAAGCAATCTAACCTATTTCTTTTTAGAAGTCTAAAGCATATTAAGACTTATGTGATAAAATGGAATTGCCAGATAGCATATGCCAAAACCCTGTCCCATACTGTCTCCTAGAATCTTTAACAAAGGGAAATGTAGTTTTGGCAAATGTAACTGACAGTAGGGTGTCCACTAAGAAACAAAACCACAAAACTAGAAAAAACACCACATAAGCAAAATTCAAACCTAAAAAAAAAACCACACACACTTACATTACTTAAAGACAAAGTCTTCAAGCATTGACAGTTTTGTTCTAGTTTATAGCTTTGACTGTAAAATTTGAGAAAGTATTGAATAGCTATTGGTATGGTATTCTCATGTGAGGTGTATACCCAAGAACAACAACCTAAAACACCCTCACCTCCAAACAGCTCTTTGCCAAACATGCTCCAACGCAAGAACTCAAGCAGTGCTAGTGCTCCAACGGAAGAACTCGTGCACTACTAGTATCTATGTGAAATCCTCCTTCTCAAACTAGATGGAAACAAAATAAATAGCTGAATCATAGAATCATAGAATGGTAAGGTTGGAAGGGACCTCAAGGATCATCTAGTTCCAACCCCCTGCCATAGGCAGGGACACCTCCCACTAGTACAGGTTACTCAAGGCCTCAGAATACACAGAACAGGATTTTTTTCCCCCAGGAATACTTTTACTTCATGTGTGCCACATGTTAAATCTTCACATGTGCTACATAAAACAAATTTATCATTGTAATTGCATGTGTAATCCTGACTAGCATGGTTTTTAAAATAGGGTTTTGAAAAACAGTCAACATTGTCACTTCAAGTACAGAAATTAATCTCAAAGTGAAAAATCACAGTCAACTGGAAAATTAACCTGCTGTTGTACGCAAAGTGCATTCAAATGCAAAAATGTACCAGTTGTCTTGTTCAGACACCTTCCTGTACAGACTGTAACTAATACATACATGCCTATAGATAAACACGAAGTGAAAAGAGGTCTGGGTATGGGAAGGGAAATGCACGTAGGAGAGGAGGGGAACGCATTTAATATTTTATCTATGAGGCTTCCGGTGTCATCTCTACAGGACAGAGCATTATATTCACAGACAGGGAAACAAAACCCTACTCAGAAGTTTAAAGAAAAACTTTAAAACTCTGCAAATGTCGTTGGAGGGCACGTTAGGGTTTTTTAGTCACAAAGCTTTACAATACAGGAACTTTAGATGTATTTCTCAGTCATTTTAATAAAAAAAAAAAATCACTAAACTTCCACACAGAGATGAGAAACACCATCTAGACTACATATCACACCAACATAAAAATAAACCAGATGATCTTAAAATAGAACATCGACACAAATTCCTTGGGTGAGAAAACCCTACCCCAGCATTTTGAGGTAACTCTGGCACTTCTGCTCAAGTTTACAAACGCGTAACCACCACACTACAATAAAATCTGACATGATTTCTACCAAAACTATGACTGGTTACATGAATATCCAGATTTCATAACCTTTCAAATGCAGTACTCTAAATATGAATGCTTCTTGACTGAAATAGCTCGAAGAAAGCCTATAAATGCTATTGCTTTTCATACTGTTTTTTCTGTAGTCTCAAGAACCTGCTTCAGAGTCTCAGTTCATGTCAGTTTCCCAATTCTCTCATGCTCATCCTCCATGTTTTTTTCACACTATCTCTAAACCAAACGAGGAGCATTAACGTCTTTTATTTATAAAGTGGAAAAAGAGCTAAAGATTTCTCTGAAAGCTACAGTCTTGTCAAGCACTAGCACTGTTATATTTATACCCCAGTACTTCACTTTGTTAATTATAGATAAGCATCCTTAAAAACACTACTTGTACCAGTACACTTAAGATTTAAGGATTAAACAACTGAGAGAAGTTAGGAGATCCATCACAGGAAACCCGCCACACAAAGCAAGCCAAGATAACGAGACTGTTTAATTCAACTCCACATGAAAGAAAATAGAATGGCCATTAAATCCGACTTGAGCTTGGCCCTAGCAGCTATGCACGAGGAGCGCAAGTCAGTTTCATTCTTCACGGGCTTCCATCTAC
>VWZE01020218.1:1512-15428 GCA_013396675.1 Eubucco bourcierii
AGTCCATGTTTTTCCAGTTTGGTGACCAGGATGTCATGTGGGACAGAGTCAAATGCCTTACTCAGGTCCAGGCAGATGCCATCAGTTGCCCTTCCCTTATCCACTGTCGCTGTGACTTCATCATAAAAAGCCACTAAATTAGTCAGGCAAGATCTGCCCTTGGTGCAGCCATTGCTGGTTCCCACCAATCACCTCTGCTTTGTTTTCCATTTGCCTCAGCAGAGCTTTCAGCAGGATCTGCTCCATGATCTTGCCAGGCACAGAGGTGTGGCTGACTGCTCTGTAGTTCCCAGGGTCATCCTTTTTTTCCCTCTTGAATACGGGAGTTGTGTTTGCCCTTCTCCAGTCAGCAGGAACTTCACCACTCTGCCATCACCTTTCAAATATGATGCACAGTGGTTTGGCAACTTCATCTGCCAGTGCCCTCAGGATCTGTGGGTGGATCTCATCAGGCCCCATGGACCTGATCATTATCAAAGAAACAAAACAACCCTGTAGTATGTACAAGGTTTCAACACCAAGAATATTTTATCTGGCACATATGATTCTAGGAGTTCAAAGCACCAAGCATGGCATTAATTGAATTCTTTGATTTCACTACATCATTTGTTACTTTGTGCACCAGTCAGGATGTTCCACATGATACTTCAACTAATACATACCTAGATGAATATTTTTCCAAAGTGTTATTGCAATTAATGTTTACAATTATTACAGACTTTGTACTTGGCTCAAAATGTTAATGCCACCCCAATTGGTATTATGAAGTAACCTCCACTGATCAGATGGACCTGAGCAAAGCCTTCAGCACTGTCCCACACCACATCCTGGTCTGCAAGCTGATGAGGCATGGGTGTGATGAGTTGAGCAAGAGATGGATAAAGACCTGGCTTGATGGCTGCACCCACAGAGTAGCTGTCAGTGGGTCCATGTCCCAGTGCAGGCAGTGACAAGCAGAGTCCCTCAGGGATCAGTCCTGCGACTAGTCTTGTTCAACATCTCTTGTCGGTGCCATGGACAGAGACAGTGAATGCAGCCTCAGCAAGTTTGCTGACCACACCAAGCTGAGACAAGAGGGATGTGAAGCTGGGGAGGGACTTTTTAGGCTGTCAGGTAGTGACAGGACTAGGGGGAATGGAGCAAAGTTGAAGGTGGGGAGATTCAGCCTGGAGGTGAGAAGGAAGTTCTTCAGCATGAGAGTGGTGAGAGCCTGGAAATAGTTGCCCAGGGAGGTGGTTGAGCCACCATCCCTGGAGGGGTTTAAGGCCAGGTTGGATGAGGCTGTGGGCAGCCTAATCTAGGGTAGGGTGTCACTGCACATGGCAGGGGGTTTGGGACAGGATGATCCTTGCGGTCCCTTCCAACCCTGACTGATTCTATGGTTCTATGATTCTATGATTCCATATTTCTATGATTCTCTGGTTCTATGATTCTATATTTGGTTGGTTTTGGAAGAAAATCCTAAAGGAACTCCTAAGAACTTGTTCTATATCAGTATCAGTTCTGAGTCAGATTATAATGGGGGAAATACGGAACTACTGTGGCTCCAAATGTGCATCCCTTTACCAGAAGCCCTGTGAGAACGAGTCACACTGCCCTTCTAATGCAATCTGCCCCGCTAGAGTTCTTCCTTTCCTCTCTGCACTGTTCCTAGTGATCCTCTTATTACTTTCCTATGATTTCTCCTGTACAATATAGTCAAAATTCAACAGTCAAATATTTTAGCCTTGGGTTTGGCTTTATCTCACATATAACTTCTTTTTTTCACTTCACTAGGTAAATAAAGCCAAACTTTGGTAAAGGTATCCTTAGTGTTTTGGCAGAGTTTTAAGTAGAAGATAGGTGGAATTGACTTCTCCAGAACACACCACTTAAAGTTCCCAAGTGGTAAACAATTTGATAGTATTTTGAAAGAGAAAATCTTCAGTCAAAATCTAAGTTTTTTGGTGGATACTGAAAGTCCTTTAAGCAATTTGGTTCACAAAACAAATTTAAAGACTTCACTGCTTTGATTTTCTGTTTTGGATCTCAAGTGCTTGTTTACAAGAAGACATTCTGGAAAAAAACGAACAAGTTCCACATAAAAAAAGGATAGATTTATATAAACCCCAAACAACTTTCTGTATCATGCAGATTCAGGGTTAGGATAACCCAGGAACCAATGTTGTGGGTTACATGGACAGATCTTAGAGGACAAGTGACTGAAGATGCATTTGTCAATGCACAAACCCAGGCAAAATTCCATCAGATTCAGGTAGCCTTTTTCAGGTTGTACTGAAGAAACACAAAGTGGAGCAGCAGGTGTGCCTTCTTTGGGGGACACCAAAAAATGCTTCTTGGATGATAGGCTGGATTGACTGTAATGAATGGTGAAAAAAAAAGGAGACTTGCAATTGCCCTCACCAATCCTGGTCAGCAGGGGGTGAGGAGTGGCCAGGCTAAGGATCAAATAATTCACATAGAGTAAATGAAGACAAACCACCACAAACAGCTAATGAACTGGGTTTATTAGAACCAGAGTAGAGGGAAAATGTGAGGCAAAATCAGTGGATGAAATAAGTATCAACTAGAAAGGTGATCACCAATTGACAATGGTGGCATTGTTGCAGCAGGAGTTCCAAGTTTCTTGGTGGTGGTAGAAGAGCAGGACTGTGCTACATGGTCCTCTCTAGGCCACAGGCGACTCAAAGCAGGGCTATGCCATGTGGTTGCCTGGCACAGAGCCCTCTAGGCATGCAAGCACCCTTGGGAATGATCGGAGAGCTGTGGCGCCATCAGAGCAGGCAATGTGAACTGGCAGTGGGATTGGGGGCAGGTGGAGCTGAGAAGCTTCTTCTGACTCCTTTCTCCCTGCTGCTTGTATTGGTTTTAGTTTAAGCTTCCCAAGGAACTCAAAATATAGCTAACAGAAACCTAACACTAATAATAGGAAGCCTTCTCCTCTCCCCCCTTTTTTGGAAAGAAAGGAATTAGATGTAGAGAGAGAAGGGGTAAAACACCCAAGGAAGAGTCTTGCTTCAATTTGGAAGTTAAAAGAAAACACTTTAACAATAAATAAAAGGTATTTAAGGTAGGTACAAATAGGTATAGGGAAGGGGAAAAAAAAAACCAAAAACCATCACCAAAAAAAAAAACCCAAGATGCAAAAAATATATACACAACCAGACTGATGACATTGGATGGAGGTAGATTCAGGAAGGGATGTCCAGCATGTGGTAGAAAATGGCCAGGTTGTAAGACAGGAGCAGCAGGAACAAGGTGGTAATATCAAGCAGACCGGGCAGGAGAGAGAGGAACAGGCAGTTCCTCTGTTTATATAGGGGATCCAGACAGGCAGTGGGAGTGAGCTAAACACTACACCTGGGGTCAAGCAGACCACTCCCCCCATCCAGGAGGGTTAACCCTTTACACTGCTTCCCTAGAAGTTCCTCTGTTTTCCCCACACTCCCTGAGTGGCAGGCCCCAGGGTGAGAGCATTGCCCCCTGACCATGTGCACCCTCAACCCTCAGGGACACTGCTTGAGCCAACAAAACACTTAGGGTCTCACAAGGTTCCAGTAGCCTGGTGCTATTATTTATGCTCCTAGTCCTTTGGGTTGATACCACTAGTTTAGTTAAGCTCAGGAAGCCAAAGATTGCAACTGAAGTATTTCTATAAAACCAAAGGAAGACTCTGTGTAATCTGCTCTCCCCTTCAAACTTGGATGTCACTAAATAATTCTGGTGAAAATCATACATAAAATCAAAGCTTTCTGAACTAATGCAAGAGTCTAAATCATCTATCCCTCGTTCAAATTGACAAAGATAAAGATTGTTTTTGTTACCTTCCCGGACCCAGCCCAGGTTCCTGGCTGAAAGCTCAGGGATGCAAACAGTACCTTTGTGGCCTTCATGGACTTAGCCCAGATTCCTGGCTGAAAGCTCAGGGATGCAAATCAACAGAGATACAGCACCTTGGTGGCCTTCTCGGACTCCAGCCTGGCTTGAATGCCCAGGATGTGACACCTCACACCAGCTACCACACAGAGAAAAGGCTTCTGTGTATTTGGGGTATGGAGAGGTAAGCGACACAGGGAGGGGGTGGAGACCCTCCCCGATGCTACCACCAGACCCCTGCAACATGAGAATACACAGGACGGTGTCCTGGGGAGCTGCACCTGGACAACGGCCTAAAAACTGTATAAAAAAACATGAGCAATGCCTGCAAAAATGCACACCACCACATGAGCACCTGCACACGACCACCTCCACATAAGCACCTCCAACAGAACACCACCATTGGAGCACCTCCACCAGAAGAATCTGAGGAACAACTCCTGCAGAACAACTCCACAGAAGAACATCCCTGGGCCAGGCACACCTCTCTGTCTCTGTCTCTGTCTCTGTCTCTGTCTCTGTCTCTGTCTCTGTCTCTNAGTTTGTGCTGATATCTGGTTTGGGTTGCACCTTAATTTCACAACAGGGAAATCCACAAGAACAAATCTTGCTCCTCTAGACAGAGATATTGGTAATCTCTGTTCTCCAGACCTTGACAACTAAGTAGGCTTATTCCATTTCCATGATGATCAGCAGGAACAGATCTATATAAGGATTTAGATACTAGATGGTTGGTAATAGCACAAAATGCTAAGACAGATACCTCTTGTCTCTATAGCCTGGAGTTATGCCTAGTGGCAGTCATCACTACCCTTACACACAGATCTTTTTAAAAAACATGCTGTTTATTTGCCTTTTTGCCAAGACACATGATTCTCTTCTATAAAACAAGTGCTGGTGACAAGGATAGTCTATATTTGAGGGTAGCACTTACAGTTAGACTCAGGGTAAGCAATGCTATAAAAATGCTTAGGTGGTTCACCAGTGTTCACTCAAAAGGACTGAATATCTGTCATTATGGATTGTCCTGAGGAAAATTAAGGCTAGCACACAAAAATCTGTATCTCTGCTAAATCTCTGTTAAAAGGGCCATGTATGTCTTTTTAGGTCCAACTATGATCACTAGTAACATGAGAGCAAAGGCTTAATTTCATTTCAGTAGGATGGTTTTATGTCAAAATTATGTGTTGTATGATGCATTAAGAATTCACAGGCTGTGAAAGGAAAACAATGGTGATGTCACTCATAGGCTTGCTGAGATATATAAGAAAAGAATACAGAACAAAGATAAGACTCTTGGGCACAGACACTCTCGGTCTCTCTAGCTTCTTTGCCTTCTCCTCTCTGCTGAGTAACATTACTAACCACTTTTCTTCTAACCCCCCTGGCTGATCTTAAAACTCATCTTGTGTGTAAGGCAAGAAGAGAAGGGGAGAAGGTGGAAGGTGGTTGGGAGCCCCTCCTGGGGTCTCTGATTTCTGGGAGGGGAGTTGTGTTTCTGTATTACCTTGAACTTGTCTATGTCTGTAACTATTCCTGTCTATAGTGTCTATCTCTGCTTGAACATTGTGCTGAGCTGTAAATAGAGCTTCAGTCCTTAACTTCCAGCTGGTTGAGTCTAGTCTGGGGGACTTTACAAAGTGTGTGGTGGGGTGGGTAACTCCAAAACCATCACAGATGTAGACTCCAAAAGACTTAATGTCATTTCAGTAGGATGTAGTCTCCAAATGACATCACAGTAGAGTTATCCAATGCTGGAATATCCAAAACTAATTTCACTGCAGCACAGAACAGTGCTGTACAGAGGCAAGATGAAAAATGAATGCCTTAGGTCAAAAAAGGAAACTTTACATAAAATAGTGCATTCCAGGAACAACTCTCATACTGAGATTTAAAATCAACCAGTAACAAGATGCTTTGGAAGATGAAGATAGAAGAAAGTGATAAATCAATTCAGATCCTTGAAAGTGTGCAGTTAATTTGTGGAAAAATGTATCACCTCAAAAAAAATTTAAAAAAAGTCAAGTGGTACAGAGTAATACTGATATGGGAAATAGTCTTTAAACAGCATTGGCAAGCACTGTGCTCTTGGTCCAAACCATATGTATGTAGAACCACAGCTCTACCTCACACTGCAGAACAGTAGGTTTTTTTGGAAGGAAATTAGTCCTTCTAAGTAAACATACATAGAATTCTAATGAAAATAAAAGGGTTATAGAGTAATACTGATATGGGAAATAGTCTTTAAACAGCATTGGCAAGCACTGTGCTCTTGGTCCAAATTATATTTGTGTAGAACAATAGCTCTACCTCACACTGCAGAACAGCAGGGTGTTTTGGAAGGAAGTTAGTGTCCTTCTAAGTAAATATAGAATCATAGAGAATTATAAAATCATATAATGGTAAGGTTGGAAGGGACCTCAAGGATCATCTAGTTCCAACCCCCTGACATAGGCAGGGACACCTCCCACTAGTACAGATCACTCAAGGCCTCATGCAACATGGCCTTGAACACCTCCAGGGAGGAAGCAGCCACAACCTCCCTGGGCAACCTGTGCCAGTGTCTCACCATCCTCACTGTAAAGAACTTCTTCCTGACATCCAGTTTCAATCTTCCCTCTGCCAGTTTAAACCCATTGCCCCTTGTCCTGTCATTACAAGTCCTTGTAAATAGTCCCTCCCCAGACTTCCTGTAGGCCCCTTCAGATACTGGAAGGCTACTCTAAGGTCTCCTGGAAGTCTTCTCTTCTCCAGACTGCAGAGCCCAAACTCTCTCAGGCTGTCCTCACAGCAGAGCCGCTGCAGCCCTCTGAGCATCTTTGTGGCCTCCTCTGGACCCACTCCAACACTTCCATGTCCTTCCTGTGCTGGGGTCTCCAGAACTGCACATAGTACTCTATATACACAGAATTCTAATGAAAACAATAAAAATATATACAATAAATATAAGATTTTAGAATACAATAATTCCTCACAGAGTGATTGAAAATATGTCCCGTTCGGTCTTAATTTGAACCTGCATGAGAATAATTGAAAGTTTCACATGGGCAAAAGGTGAGAAGTTAAACTGGAATAAATGAAAATAATTGGCACTAAAACAATGTTTACAATATGTCTAACATTTACTAGATATTTGTCAAGATGACAGGACAAGGGGCAATGGGTTTGAACTGGTAGAGGGGAGATGGAAACACGATGTTAGAAGGAAGTTGTTTGCAGTGAGGGTGGTGAGACACTGGCACAGGTTGTCCAGGGAGGTTGTGGAGCACAGAATCACCCAATGTGATCTTTGATCTTTGATCATGTTGGGTGATTCTGTGCTCCACAACCTCCCTGTAGGTGTTCAAGGCCAGGTTGGATGAGGTCTTGTGTGACCTGTTCTCGTGAGAGGTGTCCCTACCTATGGCAGGAGTTTGGAACTAGATGATCTTTGAGGCCACTTCCAACCTTACCATTCTATAATTCTATGATTCTATGATTCACAAATATTTGAAAATATAATTATTCAAAAAAAGGCCTCCCCCAAACTTGACCTACACTCAAAATCATGTCAGTTCTTGCTTGATGTTACAAATGATGCAAAATTAATAATCAGCATTAATTTTGATATCCAGTGGAAGATTCTTAATATCTATGACAATTGTTTATTAAGTCTCTCCAGAAAACTTATTTACAAGGTTCAAAATGCAGGGTTTGAATGCTTATACACACAGGGAACATGCAAAACAGGAAGACTTTAAGAAATAACTAGCAAATGCAAACATTAATACTGGAAAGAGGTTCTTAGTTTCAATTACACCACTTGCCCACCAGGAGACTTCAGAGGCTCCCTTCTGCTACTAAGGCAGAAAGGGACAATGGAATCTAGTTACAGGATTTCTTAGAGAGAGCCTTTGAAATATTTACTCACAAAATAGTACCCAAAGCTTGAAGGGAATTCTGTTGGTGTCCTGAGAGTCATTGAAGGCAAAGCAGAGCAGAATGTGGCAGGGCAGAGAAAGCAAAGCAAAAGTAAAAGGGAAAGAAGAAAAGCATGTGGCAGAGACTATTTATTATTTTGCTGAAATGCAATGGCCACCTTGGTCACACAAATTCACCACTCAGAATGGCACTTTGCCAAACCTGACCATATTGGGTGAAGTCAGGAGCTTGCTTTCCCTTATTTAGGAGAAACAAGTCTGGGCAAGTCTTGGGTCCTCAAAGTGGGTGTCGGGACCCTCAAAGTAGGTGTCTGGACCCTCAAAGTGAGTGTCTCCCTGTGCTCTACTTCCTCCCCTGCAGCAGAGGGAAGGCACCATAGGATCATGTCTGGGCAAGCCAGGACATGGATCTTACATGACACTAGATCAACCTAAATCACACAGCATCCAATGTGAAATGGAATCCAATCTCTTTATCTAATGACTGTGATAATTATCCTCAGAGACTGGAAGAACAAGAACAGTCCATCTGTGAAGGGTTTCAGTGCTGCACCACATAATTTCAGAAATGAAACAGACTCAGAGTACATGTGTATAAATAACACTGTGCATGGGGAATGTGTTTTAATATACTTTCAGAGGATCAAAACACCCATAAATATGCCTCTAAATAAGAGAAAGTATTAAACAATGATGCATTGACAATGTTTTCTATAGCATATAGTAAGTCTAGTGAGGTAAGTAGAGTAAGTATAGCAAGGTAAAGGAGTAGTTGTCAGCAAATAAAAGCATAAAAAAATCATTCTTCTTAGGACTCATGTTCAGACAAATTTAGACACACTAATTTAATTATGCACAACATTTATAAGTCCCTCTGTGTTATGGGAACTCCTCTGAAATTAGATATTCAGTATATTTTAAAAATTCTGTTTGCTAATTAATCCTATTAATTAAGAGTAAATAAACAGCATTTTTAGGATAAGCTGAGGAAGCGTTTCTTGATAAATAGGCTTAAACCCACCAAGTATTTCTTTCCAAATGGACTTTGATCAACTTTACTCAAGCACAGCTTTATAAATATTGTTCCTATGTGCTCTTGCAGTAGATTAAGCGACCGGGCTATTATCTAATTCCTGCTTTCTGCTCCATCCAGGCAAATGTTGTCTATGTTTTCCTATTAAGTCTCCAAGACATCTGCACATTCAGTTTCACTTATTAAGACTGAATTACTGTAAATCACTCTCTTGCCTTGACAACACACTGTTCTTTGCAGTGAGCGTGGTGAGATACTGGCACAGGTTGCCCAGGGAGGTTGTGGCTACTCCCTCCCTGGAGGTGTTCAAGGCCAGGTTGGACAAGGCCTTGAGCGACCTGTACTAGTAGGAGGTGTCCCTGCCTATGGCAGGGGTTTGGAACTGGATGATCTTTGAGGTTACTTCCAACCTTACCATTCTATGATTCTATGATTCATGCCTGTTCAGAATATTATTGCAAAGATTGATGCTGCATGTTTTTGTATTTCATTTTTAAATCCTTCCTTTCTTTCATATCCCTTTATAACATCAAACATAAGCACCTTATCTTCATGAAAGTTGCTTCTGGTCTACCCAAGCACACTCATTTCAGTCTACTACCAACTCTGCTATCTCTAGTTGGCTTCACATGCCATTCCTCATTGCCACCACATTGTCATCTTTCCAGCTGGGCACTTCTGTGCTTCCTTACTCCATATGTGAAGAGTACATTCATCATTCCTACTATGAAGCTCTCTCGCTTTCCCATCAGCATAAAAAGAAAATACAATCACTTTTAAAAAGTTAATTCTCAGTTAATATTGTAAACAAACATGACAAGGATATGACTACTTTAGCACCTATTTTCTTAGTATTGATTTATAAATAATATGTTTTTCCTGACACACACAAATCATCTGGTTTCTCATTTTTGTTGTGATTACTCCACTGTGGTATCACAAGTCATAATTCCTCCATCACGATCAGCTTCCATTATTTGTCTCAGTTCTCAAACAAACCTCCTGCAGCGTTTGAAATTCTCAGTTCTTTTTTCTTCCAGCTGCTGGTTAAATCAATACTGCAACAGATGTACTCTCAGTAGTAAGCCTTCTCACTTTTGACACTACAATTGGCCAAACAAATGCAGGCAGCTTTGTTTCTTTCTTGCTGAGCTCAGTTACACAACACTGTTGACCTTGTAAAGTCCTAGATTCCTGGAGCTACTGAAAGATCTTCCTGCATCAACCTCTGGGTTAACAGTTTATATTAAGATGCTATGATGGATAAGATCAGCTTGAACCATTTAATTGTTTGAGTAGTTCTGGCAAATCCTTTGTACTTATCACTATGGTACTTTTTCAATGTCTTTGGAGGGGTTAAGAATGCTAAAAACTTTTTTATCAAATGCTGTGGGGCACCTTGCTGAACACACAGATGTGTGTACAGAAATAGATTTGCAAAATATTACCTTGCAACTTAAAACTAGCAATGTTGTATTTTAATCAAATCCACATGAAAATAAATAAATAAATGAATAATCCAATTGGAAATAAATAATTAAATAAGCAAATTTTAAAAAAAATAATGTTTGCATTACCAACAAGGCTTTTGGTAAAATTAACTTGAAGTTTAACACACAGAAGCAGACCCATTGGTTTTTTTCTTAGAGCAGTTTCCAAAATCTGCCTATTGTGTTGGATGCTATTTACGCACTTGTGTTTTCATACAATCATAGAACCATAGAATGACCTAGGTTGGAAGGGACCTCTGGCAGAGCACACCCAACTCCCTACCCCACCAGAGGTTTGAATGAAACTGTTTTGCTCCCCCACCCCCACCCCACCTGCCGTGGGCTTGAACATGGAAGAGCAAATCACTCCAGCATAGATATATGGCAACTGGACACAGTGTCTAGGGGGACCTTGACTTGGGCCTTGAGGGGAACCTCGAGTAGGACCTTGAGTCAGACCCTGGAGTCAGACCTATAGTCAGACCTTGAGGGGCATCTGGAAGCAGGGTGAGGAGCAAGCACAATCCCTGTTTTGGGACTGCCACATCCGGCCTGCCTGCTCCAGGGAGCTGCCTCTGCCACAAACCGCCGCCATTGGTGGGCACACTGCCAGCAGCCTGGCTTGGCCCTGTGCTGCCCCATGCTCTGTGCCCGTGCCAGCAGTGTCTGCAAGTCACTTTGCACTCTGGCAGGTTTGCTCACATTGGATCCTGTGCTGCGCTGATCCACTGCTGGATTACAATTTGCAGTTGCAGACACTGCCACAAAGGAGCCAAGGGACCAGCTCCAAATTCCTACTCCACTCCCATGAGTAGCACAGACCTGCCCTAGCCCTCCAGGCTGCCTTTATTTGTAAGTGTGCAAAGTTATTTTTGTAGCAAACCTTTTGTAACTCTTTGATTTTCTGGAATTACTAAATTCTCTACAAGCATCCTTGTGAAGATCTTCCTAAACGAATTTCAACCCAATCTAACAAATTTGTATAGAGTCCATGGCGGGGCTTTCCAAAAATAAAATAACTATAGATTTTATAATTCCTGCCTTGTTAATTGCCACAACCAACTCAGAACCTTAGAAATCATAGAATCATAGAATCATAGAATGGTAATGTTGGAAGGGACCTCAAGGATCATCTAGTTCCAACCCCCTGCCAGAGGCAGGGACACCTCTCACTAGCACAGGTTCCTCAAGGTCTCATCCAATCTGGCCTTGAACACCTCCTGGGAGGAAGCATCCATGACCTCCCTGGGCAACCTGTTCCAGTGCCTCACCACCCTCACTAGAAAGAACTTCCTCCTAATATCCAGTCTAAATCTCCCCTCTGCCACTTCAAACCCATTGCCCCTTGTCCTGTCGTTGCAAGACCTTGTAAATAATCCTTCCCCAGCCTTCCTGTAGGCCCCCTTCAGATACTGGAAGGCTACTATCAGGTCCCCTCAAAGCCTTCTCTTCTCCAGACTGAAGAGCCCCAACTCTCTCAACCTGTCCTAATAGCAGAGCTGCTCCAGCCCTTTGATCATCTTTGTGGCCTCCTCTGGACCCACTCCAACACTTCCATGTCCTTCCTGTGCTGAGGGTTCCAGAACTGCACACAGTACTCCAGGTGGGGTCTGACGAGAGCAGAGTAAAGGGGCAGAATCCCCTCCCTTGCCCTGCTGGCCACGCTGCTCTTGATGCAGCCTAGGACTCGGTTGCTGTCTGGGCTGCATGTGCACACTGCAGGCTCATGTTGAGCTTTTCATCAACCCAGACTCCAAGGTCCTTTTCCTCAGGGCTGCTCTCCAGCCATTCACCACCCAGCCTGTATTTGTGCTTGGGATTATGCCTACCCAGGTGCAGGACCTTACACTTGGCCTTGTTGAATCTCATGAGATTGGCCTTGGCCCACCTCTGCAGCCTGTCCAGGTCCCTCTGGATGGATCCCTGCCCTCTAGCAAGTCGACTGTGCCACACAGCTTGGTGTCATCTGCAAACTTGCTGAGGGTGCACTGATTCCTGTGTCCATGGCACTGACAAAGATGTTAAACAGCACTGGTGCCAGCACTGACCCCTGAGGGACACCACTTGTCACTGGTCTCCAGGTGGACATTGTGCCCTTGATCACCACTCTCTGGGTGCCACCATCCAGCCAATTCCTTATCCAGCGAGTGGTCCATCCATCAAGTCCATGTTTTTCCAGTTTGGTGACCAGGATGTCATGTGGGACAGAGTCAAATAATCTACCTCAACCTTCCTGTCATGGGTGGGGATGCCTCTCAACTCTCCTCAGCTGCTCAAGTCTTCATCCAGCCTGGCCTTTAACACCACCAGGGAGTGGGGGTGGTCACAATCTCTCTCAGCAGCCTATTGCAGAGTCACATCACCCTTGTACTGAAGAACGTCTTCCTAAAATGAAATCTAAACTTACTCTCCTACATTTATTGGAATCTGATAGATTTTTTGCAGTCCTGAAGTTATTTGATGCCAGAGATTCAAATTAATGTTAGTGACCTAGCATTTAGTACAAACTCAGTAGCATTAGGAGTAAGCGAATGATATACACTTACTCAACCAATGTCTCTTTGACTCAACCAAAGAGTCAAAGAGACTCAACCAATGTCTCTTTGTTTGCATGTTTCTTGACTTCATTGCCACCCCACAGCAAAACACAGCATAAAAGCCAAGTTTATGTATTTCTGTCCTACTTTGCATCATTGCTTTCCAGTCCCTCTTTATTACCTGAATGCACTAATTTGCAAAGTTTATTAGAAACTAATAGTAAAGAGTGGCTTCAAAACTAGCCTAGGTCTTTCCAAATGTTTAAAACATTAAAAGAAAAAGCAAGTTACCACTGACAAGGAAAACCACCCTGAAAATCTATTCAATACTTGGGTCTCTTATCTTTCCCAAAAAATATGTTAGACTCACTAGTCATGTTAAAAATATAGGGTCTTGTTGGATTTTTTTACTCAACTTCAGTAATAATTCAGTTTTCAAATTGGCCTTATCTCCTGCTTCTTTAGAAACTTTTCTGTCAGAGAAAAGATTGGTTATAAATTACCCAAAATGTAGTCAACCTTCAGCATAGGTCAATGGAGTTCAATGTATCTAAAAATGGATACAAATTTATAATGTATAAACTTCGGTTAGCAGCGAGTGTGTTCACCCAACCTTTTCAGACTTGAGGTCACTCTGGTAACATCAATCCTATGCTTCATATCCTCTACCAAGTTCTAGTAAGAACTGGGTGTCACTTTACATCATTGTTCTAATTTATAAAGCAGTCTATATGAAGAAATCATCATATTGGGTCATCTATGTTACCTTCAGGGGATGCAGAGGACCAAAGTCAAGTGATATTATTCAAGAACTGTAGGGAAACATTCTGTATTAACTGGATATGAGAGCAATCCAAGCTGTGCTCACTGCTAAGCTGAAGTTTCACAGTCTACTTGGAAAGCTTATCTGAATGGCCAAAGACACCACCTGCAAAGCAGCCTCCAGAGGAATGAGAAAAACAGCTAAGCAGGAAGATCAAAGAAAAACAAGAAGAAGACCAAGAGCAAAACAAGGAGCATTTTGAACAGTGTGCTGGTTTGAGGCTAATTAGAATATTTT
>VWZE01020219.1:7150-18566 GCA_013396675.1 Eubucco bourcierii
TACAACCTTACCTTTCTATGATTCTAGGATATCTGGTAATCTTACCAGCATCAGAGGATATAATTTTTTCTCCTTTAGGCTGTTCTCCTTAAACCCTAGGCAATATATCCAACAATGTAAGCTTCAGAAAGTTGTTCTCCTGGTTTGCCTGATCCCTAATTACTCCAACCTGCAGTAAAATGTCAGTCTGTCTAATTACCTGGTTATTCCTCTCCTGGGTCCAATAGAGCCTGCAGGTGTGCATGGTAATGTGGTTTGCAGGTTTGACTGACCTGGTGCCCCATCCATTTATTAGACTGGCCTTTTTCAAAGCTGATGAAACCTCTTATGTCTTCCAGACATTGTTATTAGTTTGAGCTCCATCAGACAATGCCAGACCTGAAACTTTAGCAGGCTACAGGGAATTGTGAGAGCAAGGCTAGATAATCTTACCTAGACTCAGAGAGAGTGTGTCCAATTAGCTGGGTAAATCTTAGGCTTTTGGACTTTTTTCAAGATATGTGGGTAATCTTATTCAGTATTATCTGTTTTAAATGATTCTATGGAATTAATATATCTAAAGACAGTCTACTGCATTGTTACTCCTGTTGTGGCAACATTGTATACCTGTAAGTGGTCTCTCAGTGTATTTGGCTTTTATCCTCTTGTTCTTTCAGAGTTTTTGGTTGGTTGTTTGGGTTTTTTGTTTGTTTGCATTTCCACAACCCCCCCCCCCCTTTTTTTTTTCTTTTCCTTTTATTGCTCCTAAACCAACAGCTCTACCTTCTCATTATTTTAATACCTATCAGTAATAAATACATTATTTATGTCATGTATTATGCATCAATATGTGTAATAACTGCATTTACCAGCTAAATAATAATATGTATAATAACTGCATAAACCAGCTAAAACTGCTAAAAATGTACCAGACCCTATCAGGAGTCTAAACCTGTTCAGCTTAGGCTTGATATGAAGCTCTTTATAGTGGAACAAATGAAGAAGGAAGTGGTATTTCCAAATGTTTCTCCAGTTTTACAGTTGCACAGTGAATTTTTTGCAGGGCTGTTATTATGTGCAGGAAGAGGTATGCTGATCCAATAGCTGGTGCACACTCTGTGCACTGACAGCAACCAGTTTGCTCCAAAGTGCTGAAGAGCCAGGACCTGTGGTGAATGAACACAGCCTGAGCCTGTTTGAGGATTCAAAAGTGCTGTGTTGAGCTTGGAAGGACTGGGAAATATCTGTGCACTTCCTGGTTTTGACCAGAAGAGGAAGTGGAAGTACCATCATGAGAAACACTGTTTGTACAATCATTTTCATCTGGCTGAGAGTTAAATGCAGCTTACTGTGCAATCCTACACCCCCAGAATTCAGTGGAACTCTGTCTAGAAAGCTTTTCTAGGGCTCATTTTATATATATACCGCTCTCAACAATACTCAGACTCCAACTGAAAAGGGAAAGAAGACCACCAAAACTCATAGAAGATCAGAAAAGGTAACAATTTTGTGTCCTCTGCAAATTCTTGTGTTACGGGAGCAAAAGCCTTTGCCTGATTGATTCAAATGAGTATGGGCAACATAGAATCACAGAATGGCAAGGTTGTAAGGGACCTCAAGGATCATCTAGTTCCAACCCTCTGCCATAGGCAGGGACACCTCCCACTAGTACAGGTCACTCAAGGCCTCAGCCAGTCTGGCCTTGAACACCTCCAGGGAGGGAGCATCCACAACCTCCCTGGGCAACCTGTTCCAATGTCTCACCACCCTCACTGCAAACAACTTCCTCCTAACATCCAGTCTAAATCTCCCCTCTACCAGTTCAAACCCATTGCCCCTTGTCCTGTCATTGCAAGACCCTGTAAATAGTCCCTCCCCAGCCTTCCTGTAGGCCCCCTTCAGATACTGGAAGACTACTCTAAGGTCTCCTGGAAGCCTTCTCTTCTCCAGGCTGCAGAGCCCCAACTCTCGTAGCCTGTCCTCATATGAGAGCTGCTGCAGCCCTCTGAGCATCTTCGTGGCCTCCTCTGGACCCACTCCAACACTTTCATGTCCTTCCTGTGCTGGATAATCCAATTTAAACACCCAGGGAAACAGGTGTCCAGTTCTCAGTTAATATATGTATGATTTTTTTGATGCCTGTAGGGACTTCTGTAATTCCCAGTTCTAATCAGGTAATTAGTATCTACCATATTGCTCTTCCAGACTGTGTCAGAAAATACTTTGTTCCTGTACAAAACTCTGCACTCCCTAGGTTTTTAAACAAGCCCTTTTCCTTTTCACCAGAAACTACAGATTTTAATTTTTTTTCTAATTGGCAACACTGAAAAAAAAAATACCCAAAAGCATTCTTATAGACAACACTTAATCAAACTGAGACTTTAGGTTTGGTTTTGTTTTTTTTTACTCTGTAGTTCTTAATGTTGAAAAAGGCCTGCTCATTTTGAAAAGGAAATGAATGTGGGGAAACGACAAGCCTAAAATCAGAGACTTTCTGAATATTAGTTATTTCTTTTCTAATGCCTGATGGTGTGTCATGCAGCAGCCTAATAGTAGGAGTTATATAATAGGTTTCAAACTCAGGGCAGAGATGTTTTGTAAGAGGTGAATCCCACGTGGCAAGGGTAACCATTTCATTTCCAGCATTTTTGCTGCTTTTGAAATGAGCAGCTGCTTACTTAGGGAAAGGAATATACATTATTTTTCCTTTAACATGATGCTGCTGCCTGTGCAATGAAAAACCTCCAACCAAATAGACAAGTGGAGCTGGAACAGTGAGGTGGGCATCGGCTGGAAGCTTCATGTTCATTACAAATTTAGATGATAACACCTTTGCCAGTGAGAAAAACTGCTGAGAAGCTCTGGCCTTTATTAATGGGCCTCATGAGTCAATCTGCAGCAATGATGTATCATGCTCATTTAGGGAAATGATGTGCTGGTAAAATGCATTGTTTTAAAGAGCCAGAAAGTAGATTGAAATAAGGCTACACCATAAGGAAGCTCGAGTCTCTCGTGATGTATGCTGAGTTTTGGGTGGTCCCCATTTGCACGGCTGTTTAAGCAAGCACTCTAAATGGAAATGCACTTGACATTTTTGTGACTAGCTGTAATCAAACAGCATTAGAATTCAGCTGATCTCACAGAAGATGATTAAACAAATTTCTTGTTCATTCCCAGATTCTCTTAATGGGAAAATGGAGGGAGAAGACGAGATGAAAATGATCCCGCATGGGGAAAGCAGTGTCTTAACAGCTTGGAGAGGAATGCAAATTTGCACACACCCTGCCACCTTCCTAATGCAAGTATCCCATTGCTGTATTATGTTAATCACCACGGGAGCCAGGAGTCACCTGTGATTCTCATGCACTCTTACAGACTGAATATGCAGTGAAAAGCCTTAGGATTTAGCCTTATACTGACAGTCTGCCAAGTGCTGGGGATGGTTTGGGAGTTACCTGCCCCCCACCATGCAATGAAGATCACCCAGCCCAGACTCAGCTGGCTGGAAGTTAAAGTTTGGAGCTCTATTTATAGCTTCGCACAATATACAAGCAGATACATATACAGTATACATGAATATTTACAGAAATATACAAGTTAAAGGTAATAGATGACAGATGACACCAAGCTGGGGGCTGATGTTGCTGGGTTGGAGGGCAGAAGGGCTCTGGAGCGGGACCTCGACCACCTGCACAGATGGGCAGAGTCCAAGGGGATGGAGCTCAACAAATCCAAGTGCCAGGTGCTGCACTTTGGCCACAACAACCCCATGCAGAGCTACAGGCTGGGGTGGGAGTGGCTGGAGAGCAACCAAACAGAAAGGGATCTGGGGGTGCTGATTGACACCCGCCTGAACATGAGCCAGCAGTGTGCCCAGGTGGCCAAGAAGGCCAATGGCATCCTGGCCTGCATCAGGAATAGTGTGGCCAGCAGGAGCAGGGAGCTCATTCTCCCCCTGGACTCTGCACTGCTTAGGCCACACCTTGAGTCCTGTGTCCAGTTCTGGGCCCCTCCATTGAAGAAGGACATTGAGGTGCTTGAGTGTGTCCAGAGAAGGGCAACGAGGCTGGGGAGAGGCCTGGAGCACAGCCCTATGGAGAGAGGCTGAGGGAGCTGGGATTGGTTAGCCTGGAGAAGAGGAGGCTCAGGGGGGACCTTCTTGCTGTCTACAACTACCTGAAGGGTGATTGTAGCCAGGGGGAGGTTGCTTTCTTCTCTCAGGCAAGCAGCACCAGAACAAGAGGACACAGTCTCAAGCTGTGCCAGGGGAAGTTTAGGCTGGATGTGAGGAGAAAGTTCTTGCCTGAGAGAGTCATTGACTGCTGGAATGGGCTGCCCAGGGAGGTGGTGGAGTCAGCGTCCCTGGAGGTGTTCAAGGCGGGTTTGGATGTGGCACTTGGTGCCATGGTCTGGTCTTGAGGTCTGTGGGAATGGGTTGGACTTGATGAGCTTTGAGGTCTCTTCCAACCTTGCTGATACTGTGATACTGTAATACAGAAACACAACTCCCCTCCCAGAAATCAAGAGTCCCCAGGAGCGGCTCCAAACCACCCTTCCACCTTCTTTTCACCCTTCTACCTTACCCCAAGGTCTACCTTACTTGCAAGGTGAGTTTGGAGGATCAGCCAGGGGAGTTAGAAGCAGAGTGATTAGTTGGGTTACACAGCAGAAAGTCCAGAAGTCACTGCAGTTCCCAGAGAGACTCTCTACCTTATCTATATTTGTGTCCTTGTTTTTATACATCTCAGCAAGCCTATGAGTGAAGTAGACATCACCATTGTTTGCTTTTCACAGCCTGTAATCTATTGTTTTTCATTAAAATATTCCAATTAGCATCAAACCAGCACAGTGCTAGGTGAGGAGAAAATTCCCACTGGTTTTCAGAGTGGTTGTATTCACACTTTTCATATACTTAGCATAAAATCTATAGTACCTGGTGGCACAGTTTCTTGCTGGCTCAGTCAGTATTTACAATACCATGTACCTCTCAGCATCCATGAAACCTGTTATTACAGTATATAAGTAGCTTCTATATAGAGCCCAGTACCTGCTATAAAACCCCAACTAGACTTCACAAACTATCTGAATATTCTGAAGCTTAAAAACCATGGTCTTGGGCTGCAACAGTTCTTGGATTCCTTGCACATTACTTTGAGATACATGGTTATTTTCTGGGCATTCATTTACTTCAGTGGAAGGAGATGAGTAATTTAAGTTTGATATCAAGTCTTTTAACAGAGGTAGAGATAATTTCCATGTCATCAGAGCACCAATCTATATGATGAGCATGGAATCATAGAATGGTAAGGTTGAAAGGGACCTCAAGGATCATCTAGTTCCAACCACCTGCTATAGGCAGGGACACCTCCCACTAGTACAGGGCACTCAAGGCTTCATCCAACCTGGCCTTGAACACCTCCAGGGAGGGAGCAGCCACAACCTCCCTGGGCAACCTGTGCCAGTGTCTCACCACCCTCACTGTAAAGATCCCATCCACAGCACAGGTAATTAACACTCACCCTGGCACTCTTCAATGATCCTTGAGTTCCCTTTCAACCTTACCATTCTGTGATTCTATGATTTCAGCAGTGGGTTACTGTAGCAAGCACTTAAGTTTCCTGTGTAGTAACTTTGTTGGTGTCACCACTGTCCATTAAGGGAACCCAAAAATGGATTGTTTGCAGAAGTGTTGAACTTGCAAGAAACTTTCCCAAATCGTTAATGTTTGCCAACATATCTGTCTTGGTTTTGTAATTTAGCAGCAACTCCTGTCTTCATTATCAGTTTTTTTGCAGGCCTTTATCTGAGTGATACTGCATAACAATTTGTTCTACAGCTCTGAAAAAAAAACCCTATCTGTGCTAAGCAGGGCTCTGGATGTTAGTGGTTCACATCAATTTTAAAGCAGAAATAGCACTTTTAATTAAAGCAGACTTCCAAAGATTGCAGTACATGCTAAATATCTAGTAAAGGCATATTTTCTATTCAGGTTAAATCACTGTTCTGTTGCCAGTGTTTGGAACATCCTGATAGAGGGTGCTGCTGCTTTATTTTAACATCTAAAAATGGGTCAGCTTCACTTGCCTTTGTTTTTAAATCTCCACGGGGTTTTTGCATGGGTAATAAATACTTAAGAAGAGGCTGGGTGTTTGCCCTTATTTTGTAACTAAGTGTGTTGTGATCAAATCCTGCTACAATGTCTTTAACAAAGGAAAAATCACGTTTGTTGGGCTGCTCTTTTCAGGGAGCTGTTACAACTCAGTGTTTCTGTTAGGGAATGAAATGACCTGTGAATGTCCTAGTCTGTGACTGGAGGGATGAGCAAGGGAAAGAGGGAGCAGAGAGATGGAGGACATGAAGGCATGATGGTCCTAACACACTTGGCCTCTAGTTCTAGAGAGTAAAAAGAAAGAAATTAACAGCCCTGTGGAAAATGCCTAACCTAGGTTTTCTTTTTCTTTTTCTCTTTTTCTTTTTCTTTTTCTTTTTCTTTTTCTTTTTCTTTTTCTTTTTCTTTTTCTTTTTCTTTTTCTTTTTCTATTTTTATTTTTCATTTCCTCTTTCTCTTCCTTTTCTCCCTCTCCCTCTTTCTCTTTCTCTTTCTCTTTCTCTTTCTCTTTCTCTTTCTCTTTCTCTTTCTCTTTCTCTTTCTCTTTCTCTTTCTCTTTCTCTTTCTCTTTCTCTTTCTCTTTCTCTTTCTCTTTCTCTTTCTCTTTCTCTTTCTCTTTCTCTTTCTCTTTCTCTTTCTCTTTCTCTTTCTCTTTCTCTTTCTCTCTCTCTTTCTCTTTCTCTTTCTCTTTCTCTTTCTCTTTCTCTCTCTCTTTCTCTCTCTCTTTCTCCCTCTTCCTCTTCCTCTCCTCTTCCTCTTCCTCTTCTGCTTTCTCTTTCTTTCTCTCTTTCTTTCTCTCTCTTTCTCTCTTCCTCTTCCTCTTCCTCTTCCTCTTCCTCTTTCTCTTTCTCTTCCTCTTTCTCTCCCTCTTTCTCTCCCTCTTTCCTCTCTCTTTCTCTCCCTCTTCCTCTCCCTCTTCCTCTCCCTCTTCCTCTTCCTTCTTCCTCTTCCTTTTTCTCTCTCCCTCTCCATCTCCCTCTTGTTTGTTTTGTTTTTAGTTGTAGGAAAAAATGGAAGTAAAAATTGCTACAGACTTCATAGAAGAAAAGATGATCCATGTTGGTTTCTTCTGCCTTGGAATAAGAGGAACAATGCTGCTTCTGAGGGACTTCTGGAATTTGATTCAGGTACGTAGTCCCATCTGGAGGAATCATGAATGCAGGGCAGTCACTAGGGTGGCACAGTCCAGTAGAGAGGGTATGGCCCATTTGTTTTTACAGAGTGCAGCTGAGTGCTGCAGTTAGTAGGAATCTCATGGTCCTTTCTCAGACCTCTTCTCTCCTGCAAGTTTCCCTTCCATACTTTCACACGGTAACATAAATCATAGAATCATAGAATCATAGAATGGTAAGGTTGGAAGGGACCTCAAGGATCATCCAGTTCCAACCCCCTGCCATAGGCAGGGACACCTCCCACTAGTACAGCTCACTCAAGGCCTCATCCAACCTGGCCTTGAACACCTCCAGGGAGGGAGCAGCCACAACCTCCCTGGGCAACCTGTGCCAGTGTCTCACCACCCTCACTGCAAACAACTTCCTCCTAACATCCAGTCTAAATCTCCCCTCTGCCAGTTCAAACCCATTGCCCCTTGTCCTGTCGTTGCAAGACCTTGGCAATAGTCCCTCCCCAGCCTTCCTGTAGGCCCCCTTCAGATACTGGAAGGTTACTCTAAAGTCTCCTCAAAGCCTTCTTTTCTCCAGGCTGCAGAACCCCGACTCTCTCAATCTGTTCTCACAGCAGAGCTGCTCCAGCCCTCTGATCATCTTTGTGGCCTCCTCTGGACCCACTCCAACAGTTCCATGTCCTTCCTGTGCTGAGGCTTCCAGAACTGCACACAGGACTCCAGGTGGGGTCTGAAGAGAGCAGAGTAAAGGGGCAGAATCACCTCCCTTGCCCTGCTGGCCACGCTTCTCTTGATGCAGCCTCGGACTCGGTTGGCTCTCTGGGCTGCATGTGCAAATCAGAGCTTGTATCTCCCTTTGCTAGAAGGAAGGATCTGGGAAAGAACAATCCCATGTATTGGTATGTGTTGGGGACTGACCTGGTGGAAAGTACTGCAGAGGAAAGAGACATGGAGTTCCTGATGGATAGAAGAATGAGCATGAGCCAGCAATGTGACCTTGTGGCCAAGAAGATCAATGGTATCCTAGGGTGTATTAGAAGGGGAGTGGTTAATAAATCAAGAGAGTTTCTTCTCCCCCTCTACTCTGCCCTCGTAAGGCCACATCTGGAATTTTGTCCCAGGTTCTGTACCACTCAGTTCAAGCAGGACCTCAGGGAACTGCTTGAGAGAGTCCAAGCACACTGCCAACAAGATGCTGAAGGCAGTGGAACATCTCCCTTATGAGGACAGGCTGAGGGAGCTCGGTCTATTACCTTGGAGAGGAGGACACTAAGAGAAGACATAATTAACGCTTATTAATGCGTGAAGGGTGAGTGTCAGCCAAGCTCTGCTCAGTGATGTCCAATGATAGGACAAGGGGCAATGGGTGCAAGCTGGAGCAGAGGAGGTTCTGCATAAACAGATGGAAAAATTTTTTCATTGTGAGAGTGACAAAGCACTGGAACAGGCTGCCCAGGGAGTTTGTGGAGATTTCTTCTCTGGAGACATGAAAAACTCACCTGGATGCATTCCTGTGTGACCTACTCTGTGTGATCATGCTCTGGCAGAGGGTTGGACTGGATGCTCTTTCAAGGTCCCTTTCAACCTCTAACATTCCGTGATTCTGTGATTTGATGGCAGACCTGTAGATGGCTATTGTGATCAGTCATTCCAGCAACACAAGAAACACTTGTCTTGAGCACAGTTTAAGACTGCAGATTGAAATTTCACAGGAACTAGGACCAAAACAAACTAAAGTACCTTCTGCGCTAAGTGAAAAGTGCATGTTTGACCTTGTTAACAGAGCATAGTCAGTGTATGTGTCTAAACCAAAACCCAACAACAACAAAAACCCTGAAAGGCAAACCAAAACACTCCCACTGCACATACTTCTACCCCTGAGGAGGTGATGAGGACATGCCAGATCTTAGCCATGTCACTGCATGAACTGCTGGAGAGCGCTCAGGTCCTCCAGTGAAGACCACAGGCATAAGACCTCAATATCAGAGAATGAAATAGAAAATTTACTGTTGTTTTGCATTCCCATTATTCCTGGGCCTAACACATAGGCAGCTCATGAAAGTATGTTCCTGAGGAAAGGCACAAACCCTCTACTAAGCACTATGACACTATTTAACAAAAGCTTTTTCCACTTTATTCCTAAGACTGAGCATTTGCTTGTCACTGTCCCTGCATGAGTTGTGGCACAGATGCACCTACTGGGAGGAGTGATAATGAAAGTTATATGTCTCTCATCAGCTTGCATCATCTTGCTAATGTGCTCCACCAGGATGCATGTGAAGCTGGTTCTTTTTCACACCTGAATCCCCCGAGGTGATCACAGCCTGCATCTAGACTGCAGCATGAGGAAGGATATTGAGAGTTGGGATTTGGAGTGCCAGAGACTTTGGCTGCTGTGTGAGTATCTTTGCTACTAGAGATTATTTTTGATCAACCATCAGCAGCACTGCTTTGTGTCTTTGTTGTAAAATACTGAGAATAAAGAGACCAATGGAACATGTAAGTGACTGGGGTGGCATGTGGCACAGGTGATCAACATTATTGCCACTTTACTCTGCTCTTGTCAGACCCCACCTGGACTACTGTGTGCAGTTCTGGAGCCCTCAGCATAGGAAGGACATGGAAGTGTTGGAGCGGGTCCAGAAGAGGCCACAAAGATGATCAGAGGGCTGCAGGAGCTCTCCTATGAGGACAGGCTGAAAGAGTTGGGGCTCTGCAGCCTGGAGAAGAGGAGGCTTCGAGGGGACCTGATAGTAGCCTTCCAGTATGATGGGGGCCTACAGGAAGGCTGGGGAAGGATTATTTACAAGGTCCTGCAATGACAGAACAAGGGGCAGTGGGTTTAAACTGGCAGAGGGGAGATTTAGACTGGATGTTAGGAGGAAGTTCTTTACAGTGAGAGTGGTGAGGCACTGGAACAGGTTGCCCAGGGAGGTCATGGATGCTCCCTCCCTGGAGGTGTTCAAGGCCAGGTTGGATGAGGCCTTGGGTAACCTGTACTAGTGGGAGGTGTCCCTGCCTATGGCAGGGGGTTGGGACTAGCT
Organism: Eubucco bourcierii; assembly: GCA_013396675.1. Classification (NCBI taxonomy): domain Eukaryota; kingdom Metazoa; phylum Chordata; class Aves; order Piciformes; family Ramphastidae; genus Eubucco; species Eubucco bourcierii. The sequence goes on from VWZE01020219.1 coordinate 17,406, forward strand.
GATCCTTGAGGTCCCTTCCAACCTTACCATTCTATGATTCTATGATTATTATGAAAACTGTAGTATTACCTTGGGGTTAGTGATAAATGATTCTGCCATCTGGTTTGGTTGCAGAGTCAGCGTGAAAAGGTAAAACTTCAAAGTGAAAACTTTGGAGAATGTAGTTTCAGGGTGATCTGGAATGATTTGCCTCTTCCTGAATCAGTGACTGATTCCTGTTCAGCTTAGCAGAGAAGTATACTTTGCTTTGTAGGTAAGGTGTTTCTCCTTTACAGTCAGAAGATCAGTTGCTTCTCTGGCACCTGTAATGTCAAAGATCTGGGATGGATACTTTATCACTGGTGGTTATGTAGTTTTGAATGGAACTCAGATTCCTCTGCCAAGTGAAGGGATGCAAAGTAATAATGGGGTTTGGATGCAATAATTCACAGCTTACGTGAGCCATTACAAATATGCTTGAACCAAAAAAATATCTAACTGCAAGCTCCTTGCCTGTTGTGGTAAGGTATTTGCTAATGTTTGATACTCTTATGGAAATGCTTTGGATATGTATGCCACCTTTAAAGCTTTGGATTTAGTTGCACTCCTGTTACAGAATCATACAATTGTCAGGGCTGGAAGGGAACTCAAGGATCATCTAGTTCCAAATGCCCTGCTGAGGTCAAGGACACCTCACACTAGGTGAGGTTGCTCTGAGCCACATCCAGCCTGGCCGTAAAAATTCCAGGGATGGGGCTTCTACCACCTCCCTGGGCAACCTGTTCCAGTGTCTCACCACCCTCATGCTGAAGAACTTCTTCCTAAGATCCAGTCTGAATCTACCCACTTCTAGTTTTGCTTCATTTCCCCAGTCCTATCATTACCTGATATCCTAAAAAGTCCCTCCCCAGCATTCTTGTAGCCCCCTTCAGATACTGGAAGGCCACAATAAAGTCTCCTCAGAGCCTTCTCCTCTCCAGACTGAACAGCCCCAACTCTCTCTGTCTTCATAGGAGAGGTTATCACATTTCATCTCAGCTTCTTCTCATGCAGCTTTAGTTTCTATGTGACATGTCTCTTTCATAGGTATTTTAAGAATAAGTATTTTTTTTCAAGGAAGAGATTAAATCAGTCTCTACCATGCTCCAAAAATCATAGAATCATAGAATCATAGAATCATAG
>VWZE01020220.1:27485-39010 GCA_013396675.1 Eubucco bourcierii
ACCTCCCCCCCCGGAGGGAGCAGCCACAACCCCCCTGGGCAACCTGTGCCAGTGTCTCACCACCCTCACTGGAAAGAACTTCCTCCTAACGTCCAGTCTAAATCTCCCTTCTGCCAGTTCAAACCCTTTACCCCTTGTCCTGGCCTTGCAAGACCTTTTCAATAGTCATAGAATCATAGAATGGTAAGGTTGGAAGGGACCTCAAAGCTCATCTAGTTCCAACCCCCTGCCATAGGCAGGGACACCTCTCACTAGCACAGCTCACTCAAGGCCTCCTCCAACCTGGCCTTAAAAACCTCCAGGGAGGGAGCAGCCACAACCTCCATGGGCAACCTGTGCCAGTGTCTCACCACGCTCACTGTAAAGAACTTCCTTCTAACATCCAGTCTAAATCTCCTCTCTGCCAGTTCAAACCCTTTGCCCCTTGTCCTGTCATTGCAAGACCTTGTCAATAGTCCCTCCCCAGCCTTCCTGTAGGCCCCCTTCAGATACTGGAAGGCTACTCTAAGGTCTCCTCAAAACCTTCTCTTCTCCAGGCTGAAAAAGGCTGGAGAAGAGAAAGGGTTTACTGAGGCTTCTGTGAGGTGGTTTTAGGTGAGAGTTTTGCACCTTGCAAAATGCTTTGACAGTGCAAAAAAAACCTGTAACAGACTTGTGGTATAGAGAATCCATATCTTTAAGCTTGTGAAGCCTACAAAGGGAGAAGAACTAAAGTAGCCTGCTCAGGTCTGGTGGCTGGTGCCTATCTGTGGATTACCTTCAGGGCAGAGAGACTTTGCCAAGACCAATGCAGTTTCCAGCTGCTCTCCACACTCACTCTGTTTAATGAGTCTGAGCTGAAGTATGAATGGATCCTAATGTCAAACAATTTCTTTACTCTCAGTAAAGTTTGAAAAGTGGGGGGTAGAATGGCACTTCCATATGCTCATGATGTGCAGCAGAGTTGTTCATCTGTGTTTTACAGGAGGTGGATAAGGTGAAAATGAGAAGGAAATGACCCAGAGCTGTAGAAGAATGAGCTCCAAGAAGGTCATGGTGCATTCAGACTCTGAAGCTGCCAGATCCAGCCAGGCTTCCCAACAAAGGTGCACATACAGTTGTATTTAGAATCACAGGATTGTTGGGATTGGGAGGGACCTCAAGGATCATCCAGTTCCAATCCCCCTGCCATGGGTAGGGACACCTCACACTAGATCAGGTTGCTCACAGCCACATCCAGGCTGGCCTTAAAAAACTTCCAGGGATGAGGCTTCCACCACCTCCCTGGGCAATCTGTTCCAGTGTCTCACCACATTCGTGGTGAAGAGCTTCTTCCTAACATCCAATCTGATTCTACCTACTTCCAGTTTTGCTCCATTCCCCCCAGTCCTGACATCCTAAAAAGTCCCTCAACAGCTTTCTTGTAGCCCCCTGTCAGATGTTGGAAAGCCACAATGAGGTCTCCTTGGAGCCTTCTCCTCTCCAGACTGAACAACCTCAACTCTCTCAGTCTGCCTTCATAGGAGAGCAACTCCAACCCTCTGATCATCCTTTTGACCCTTCTCTGGACTCATTCGAGCACTTCCAGTTCTTTCTTGTAATAGAGGCTCCAGAACTGGACACAGTGCTCCAGGTGAGGTCTCATCAGAGTGGAGCAGAGGGAGACAATCACCTCCCTTGCCCTGCTGACCACATTTCTCTGCATGCAGCCCAGGATACAGTTTGCTTTCTGTAGCTGGCTACACTATATATATATATATTTTCCCACAAGTTAACTTTTTGGTCACATTTTATTTAATCTGGGTTTTTTGGTTTTGTTTTTTTTTTTTTTTTTTTTTAAGTAGGCTCTGAAGCCCATTTGACAAAAAAAGGCATCAGGGCTTGTACAACATTTTGTGACTATATGCAACTGTGCTACTCTCTGTGTTTTAATGTGTTTGTATTCAGAGTAGTAAAACCAGCATTGTGGATTCATAGTGCTGAGGTTTAGTCACAAATGTTAGACTTAGAAATGAAATACATTACTTTCTGTTAAGCTTTAGTTAATGAAAAATGGAGATGTGGCAATTGGTGGGCACTGCTTTGTGCACACAGAGAGATTTCTTATGGGAAAACTGAAAAGTGCAATTAGACACCTTGTTATTTTTCTCCCTAGCCTATGAACACCAAAAATGAACAGTCACTTAAGTGACTAATCAGCTCCTCCACATCATAGACAGATGTAACCTAATCTGAATTAGCCTAACCACTTCAGAGTGTTTATTTAACACTGAACTTTCTGTACCATTCTCAAAGACGTGGAGTTTGGTATCATTTGTGACACGAACCATGAGGACTAGAAAATAACTAGGAAATAAGGTCAGAATTTCTATTTTTCTTGGAGACAGAAATGAAGTGTATTGGATATGTCCTGTACTACCAGTCAGTGGAAATAAAGAAACCTAGTTAAGGGTGGAAGATCTTCACTTCAAAATGGAAAGCTGCTTAATAATAGAAAACCTTCAGTTCACAGGATCACAGGTTGGTAGGGGTTGGAAGGGACCTCTGGACATCATAGAATCATAGATTGTCAAGGTTGGAAGGGACCTCAAGGATCATCTAGTTCCAACCCCCTGCCATAGGCAGGGACACCTCCCACTAGTACAGCTCACTCAAGGCCTCCTCCAACCTGGCCTTAAAAACCTCCAGGGAGGGAGCAACCACAACCTCCCTGGGCAACCTGTGCCGGTGTCTCACTACCCTCACTGCAAAGAATTTCCTTCTAACATCTAGTTTCAGTCTCCCCTCTGCCAGTTCAAACCCATTGTCCCATGTCCTGTCATTACAAGACCTTGTCAATAGTCCCTCCCCAGCCTTCCTGTAGGCCCCCTTCAGATACTGGAAGGCTACTATCAGGTCTCCTGGAAGCCTTCTGCTCTCCAGGCTGCAGAGCCCCAACTCTCTCAGCCTGTCCTCATAGCAGAGCTGCCTCAGCCCTCTGAGCATCTTTGAGGCCTCCTCTGGATCCGCTCCAGCACTTCCATGTCCTTCCTGTGCTGGGGGCTTCAGAACTGCACACAGGACTCCAGGTGAGGTCTGAGGAGAGCAGAATAAAGGGACAGAATCCCCTCCCTTGCCCTGCTGCCCACGCTGCTCTTGCTGCAACTCAGCACTCAGTTACTGTCTGGACTGCAGTCACACTGCAGGCTCATGTTGAGCTTTTCATCACCCCAGACCCCCAGGACCTTTTCCTCAGGCCTCTCTCAGCCATTCACCACCCAGCCTGGAGTTGTGCTTGGGATTGTGCCTACCCAGGTTCAGGACCTTACACTTGGCCAACCCCCTGCCAGAGCAGGACAAGAGAATCTAGCTCAGGTCACATAGGAACACATCCAGACAGGGCTGAAAAGTCTCCAGAGAAGGAGACTCCACAACCTCTCTGGGGAACCTGTGTTAGTACTCTGGGACCCATGAAGTTCTTCTTCATGTTGAAGTTGGAGCTTCTGGTTAAGGCTGGAGGACCTTCAGTTAAAAAGGAAGACCTTCAGTTAAGAACAGAGCCCTTGTTAAGGATGTGTTTTGCTGATGGGGTACTGAGACTAGGTTTCCATTAAACAGTGGAAACCTAATCTCAGTATCCCATCAGCAAAAAAAATGGGAAATGGGGTTTGGGTTGGGTTTTGGGACTTTTTTGGATTGGGTTTTGGGTTTTTTTGGGTTTTACTTGTTTTTTGGTTTTTTTCCCCATTGTGGTTTTGTTTTAGGTAGAGCAGTGCAACTGTGACATGTCACAGTTTATGTTTACTACTGCTTTAAAAACTCTACAGCTTGATGCTTTTCAGCCTTCTTTTTGTTCAGCATAAATTCATGGATTGTCCCCACCTTGGTGTGTGCACAGAAGCTTTCCTTACCTTTTTCCTTCCTTTTTCTAAACCATGTCCTTCCATGGCTATCACTCTTTGTTTTTACTTACAGTGTTAATTTCAGTTTAAATCAAAGTACCCCAAGATAGAGGAACAGCATTTCTGGGTAGCATTGCCAGGCACACAAGCAAAAGGAGAATCTGTGACCATGACTACTTTGTGACTTGTTGGTATTAAAATCTTTTGGATTTTTAGACTGGGAAAAACAAACAAACAGAACCAACCTCCAAACTATTCATAATAAAAAAAAAAAAATAATTCAGGCTTTAAATCTTAATGTGAATAGTTACAGATTTTTCTTGCAGATGAAGAAGAAAATACCATTTAATTTATTATTTATTCTTTTTTTTTCTAGCAGATGAATTACAAATCCTAATGTCAGATAAGAACATTTGATGTTCTTTTTCCTATCAGCTTGGAAGTTCCAAAATGTGTCTCTCACATTCTTCCTATAAAGCAGTTTAATAAGATGTCATAATAAACATGGAAAATTAGATTTATTGTATCAAGAGGGAAAATAACCTCATTACACACAAAAAAAAAAAAACCCAAAACTCCAACAAACTGAAGCTTGCCTAATTTATAATCCAGTAGTTTAATTTGTAAACCTGATTATTGCTCTTAACAGAGTTCATTAGTACCTTGTAGTCCTATAAGATGTTTGGATGGTACTTGTGATAATTAATATTTAGTCTTTAACACTGTTCAGAGTTGCCCAAACTTTCCAAATGGTTCTTGTAATTGCTTTTTAAAAAAAATTTGCCAGCTGTGCAAACTTCATTGCTCCAAGAATACAGAGGGGCTTCACAGATGCAACCTGGTATGGCACTGATTCATTAACCATCTGCAATCTCCCAATGCAGGAGACAGAATACCATTTCTGAACAGCATTGCTTCCCCTCATTCACAGGTGGGGAGTAATCCTCTATCCTTATCTATGTCATTTAATGAATCTGAAGACTGTTCAGAGATTCATTGGGAAAGAAAAACCTCAGGTATCAGTATAGGTTGGGGACTGACCTGTTGGAAGGCAGCAAAGGGGAAAAGAATTTGGGGGTCCTAGTAGATGGGAGATTGACCGTGAGCCAGCAATGTGCTCTTGTGGCCAGGAGGGCCAGTGCCATTCTGGGGTGTATTAAAAGCGCTATGATTAGTAGGTCTCTACTGTGTCCTGGTGAGGCCTCATCCAGAGTACTATGTTCAGTTCTGGGCCCCCCAGTTCAAGAAGGACCTCAGTTAACTGCTTGAGAGAGTGCAGCACAGAGCCACAAAGATGATGAAGGGAAGGGAACATCTCTGTTACAAGGAGAGCCTAGGGGAGCTGGGGCTATGCTGCTTGGAGAAGAGGACACTGAGAGGTGACTTCATTCATGTTGATAAAGATGTAAAGGGTGAGTGCCAGGAGGATGAGCCAGGCTCTGCTCGTTGGTGCTCAATGACAGGCCATGGGGCAATGGGTGGAAGCTGAGGCATAGGAAGTTTCGTGTAAACATGAGGAGATTTTTTCCCTGTGAGGGTGACAGAAGACTGGAACAGGCTGCCCAGGGCGGGTATGGAGTATCCCTCTGTGGAGATACTGAAGACCTGCCTGGATGTGTTCCTGTGTGATCTGGTCTAGGTGACCCTGCTCTGGCAGAGGTGTTGGACTGGATGAGCTTTGGAGGCCCCTTCCAGCCCCTGACGTTCTGTGATCCTGTGATTATGCCCAGGGAGTGACACCAGAGCATAACTGATGATTCTTCACTCAGTTTCAGGGAACATAAAAAATCTTCAGAAAGCACAGCCCAAAATGTTAGGCTACAGGGAAAGGAATGTGGCAAGTGCTTATTTTACCCAGATTAGCAGTTCAAATGTGATTTGTATCTCAGCCGAGTTTTAATGCACTAATTCTAACTGTGAATGCTTGTGCTATGCTCAGCATGAAAACTGAGCTGTAGTAAATTCCCAGATCTTAACTCCCATCTCTGCTCCCTTGCTCAGGGAACAAACACACTGCCATCAGTGAGCCTGCTGCTCTGCTCCTGCAGCTCCAAAGCCTTGTGGGATTTTTCTGGCTCCCTGCATTTCTGCTTGCTCTGCTCATTAAGAGCTGCACATCAGCAAACCGTTGTGCCTTTGCCTTTGCTGTCTTTTGGGCTGTGATGGCGTCCTCCAGCTTCTGAGAGTCTTACTGCTCCTGGCTTTGATTGATTAGTAAGGGGACAGAAGTGCTTCCCTGCAGTGCTGATGTTTCGTGGCATCACCAGAGTAATTGACAAAATGATGTGGCTGAATGGTGTGCAAATACTTCAAGAAGTATCAGCAGCTTGCTGCTAGTTGCAATCAATATCCTCACCACTCTTATTAAAGCTCATCTGGAAAGTGCTGTGTAAGCAGTGGAGTTACCTCCTCCAGGGCCAGATGAAGGGGACCACCTGACAAGTTGTGGGGAGATATTAATAATCTGTTATTAATTATGGTTATTAATATCTGTGTTTTTTAATAATATTAAAAAAATTGGGGAAATTCCCTCAGATTCTCTGGATTTTCAGAAGTTCTTTACAGTGAGGGTGGTGAGGCACTGGCACAGGGTGCCCAGGGAGGTTGTGGCTGCTCCCTCCCTGGAGGTGTTGAAGGCCAGGTTGGAGGAGGCCTTGAGTGAGCTGTACTAGTGGGAGGTATCCATGCCTATGGCAGGGGGTTGGAACTAAATGATCCTTGAGGTCCCTTCCAACCTTACCATTCTATGATTCTGTAATTCTGTGACAGGAAATAGTTGCACAAAGGATATTTAGTAACACAGAATCAAATGGTTTGAACAATGAGAACTTGGAAAAATAGGAATGTGAAGCAGGAAAAATTCTAAGGCAAAGGCTTAGCATTAACTCTAGCACATGGTACTCATGATGCCTTGGGTCCCTGAGCAAGTTTCCTTTATAAGAATGCTTCCAAAAACTCACGATAATGATCCCGTGGTAAAATACAAAATATTCCAGGCAGATGGTGTGGCAGGGCACACCCAAGTACCTGCCCCACTGGAGGTTTGAATGGGGTGTGAAACTGTTCTGCCCCCACCCCCCCCCACCCCCCTCTGGTTTGGAATGTGAAAGNGCTGCCTAGGGTGGTGGTGGAGTCAGCGTCCCTGGAGGTGTTCAAGGCAGGTTTGGACGTGGCACTTGGTGCCATGGTCTAGTCTTGAGGTCTGTGGTAACGGCTTGGGCTTGATGAGCTTTGAGGTCTCTTCCAACCTTGGTGATACTGAGATACTTTGAGAGGGCTCTAAGAGGACTGCTAGCCACAGACTGCCAGCATTGGACCATCAGCTCCTGCCTGCCTGTTGAAGGGACCTGCCTCTGCCGTAATCGTGGGTAGGCTGCCGAGCAGCCTGAGCTTTACCCTGTGCTGCCCCACGATCTGCGCTGCAAGGCACTGCCGCACAGACTGCCGACAAGGAGCCAAGGGACTCTCTCCGAATTCCTACTCCACCGCCATGAGTAGCACAGACGTTCCCTAGGGCTCCAGGCTGCCTTTTGTTTGTTAAGTGTGGCAAAGCTATTTTTTATAGCAAACCTCTTCCAAGCTTTCTGATTTTTCTGAATTACTAAATTCCCTGCAAGCATCCTTGTGAAAGATTTTCCTGACTGAATTTCTGAACCCCATCTAACTAATTTTTTTATAAAGTTGTGGGCAGGGCTTTCCAGAAATAAAATAACTGCATATGTTATAATTCCTGCCTTGGGAATTTCCACAACTGAGTCAGAGGGGAGAGAGAGAGAGAGAGAGACGAGTTGCTGCTGAGCCAGTGTAAGCCACAAACACATGGCCATGGTGATTCCCACTTTAATGAGCCGCCGAGGGGTACTGCAGAAAGGCTTGTAAGAAAGGCTTCTGTGTAGAAAAGACAATCTCTGTAGAAAGGCATGGCTTCTAAATCACACACACCCCCTTAAATAGACCAGTTTGAAAAGTAAAGTGGCCAATAGGCATTTAGCATCCTAGTTCTGCCCAATGAATTCGTGCCTCCTGTGACCACGCAGGCAGGTTGAGGGACTGCACCAGACACCTTATGTGCAGTGCTAAGCTCCTACCCTCGAGGCTTTGTTTTGCTCATCTACTTCAACTTCCCTGAACAGAAGGAGGATGAGCGAGGGTTTAAACCAGCCTGGCAGGACTTATGCCCTACCAGAACAGGGGGTGCCACAATTGCTACCAGGTGAAAGGGCCACACATTTTTTTGATCATGTACTGGTTTGAGGCTAATTGGAATAGTTTAATAGAGAAAATTATACTACAGGCTGAGAAAAGGAAACAGTGGTGATGTCTACTTCACTCATACGCTTGCTGAGATGTTTAAGTACTCAAAACATAGATAAGTCACACAGACTCTGGGGCACAGCATCTTGGGCTGTCTAGCAGCTTCTTGCTCTTCCCCTCTCTGCTGAGTAACATCACTAACCACTTTCCTTCTAACTCCCCTGGCTGATCCTCCAAACTCACCTTGTGCATAAGGCAAACCTTGGGGTAAGGTATAGGGGTGGGGAGAAGGTGGAAGGGTGGTTGAGAGCCCCTCCTGGGGTCTCTGATTTCTGGGAGGGGAGTTGTGTTTCTGTATTCCCTTTAACTTTTTATTACCTTTTACCTTTATTACCTATTACCTTTCTGTATTACCTTTAACTTTTTGTTACCTTTAACTTGTATATTTCTATAACTATTCCTGTATATAGTGTATATACACTATGTGACTATACAGTATTCAGGAAAAAAACTCAAATCTTTTTCTTTCTATTGATTCTTAATACCCATGGAGTGTCTAAGGCAATTTTTCACAGATTGTCTCTGGTTTTACAGACAATCTGTGAAAATTTTGTTTGATCAACTATTCAAAAAGTTCACAAATTAATTCTTGTTTCCCTGAACCTTTCTCTTCCAGGACTCTCAACACTTCTTTCATACAGTACATTCAGTCCTCTATCCCATGGTGATTCTGCTCCCTCCTTGCCTGAGTCGCAGATTCACAAACTGTGCTTTCATTGTAGCCATCCCAAACTTACTCTGCAAATATTGCTGACTTATTTCATATCTGTGAAATATGAGTATGGAAAAATTAACTTAACTGATGTTTAAGGAGAAAAAGGGGAGTGAGTCTGGAAATAATATGGGGGCAAGGCTGCAGTTATTAGCCAAATAGCAGCAAAGGTTTTGGGGTTTAGTGACTAGAGGTGAGTGATTACAGTTCATTAATCTATCTGTAAGAAGAAGGAAACCTGAAGACCTCTTTATCAATCATGGTAGTTGCTCAGGTTATTTCCTTTGCAGAACTGTTCCGGAGGACAGCAGACAGCACTTAAAAAAGCCAAAGTATTTGTAGACATTGGGCTGTACTTGGGTGTAGTACATCTGCTTGTAGATTGTGCTAAGCTGTAAATAGAGCTTCAGTCCTTAACTTCCAGCTGGCTGAGTTCTGCTCTGGGTCATTTTACAAAGTGTGGGGGGGGGTGGGGTGGGGTGGGGAACTCTCAAACCATCACAGATGAGCATTTGAAAACCTGCTCGCATTCATAAGCATGGGAGTTCCCCACTGGCACAACCAGAGAGTGTGGAAGGTTTGTTTCACACCTAGATGACTCATCTCGGGGACAGAACTTCTACCTGAAGAAGTGTGAAATTGAGAGGGGAAAAAAATAGATGCCAAATCCTTGCTGTACCAGGGTAGGTCCAGCGTTGGGTATTAAACACCTTGGCATTGTTATCTTACATGTTGTTGCTGCACACAGCGTGTTAAAAATGGACAGATGTTAATTTGAAAGGAAAACTTCGTTTTAATATTGTTTTAATCAAATAATTAATTAGCCTGGTAAAGGATTAATGAAAACAATTTGAAATTGTATACAACAGCTGCCACAGTGGCTTGGGTTTGGTTTGTTTGTTCTTTTTTGTTTGTTTGTTTTGTTTTTGTTGTTGTTGTTTTTTTCAGATTTCATAGTTGAATGTTTATTTGTGTATCAACTTAAGACCCTCGCAGTTCAGGTATTGTGTGGGTTTCACAGAATCATAGAATGGTAAGGTTGGAAGGGAGCCCAAGGATCATCTAGTTCCAACCCCCTGTCATAGGCTGGGACACCTCCCACTAGTACAGCTGACTCAAGGCCTCATCCGACCTGGCCTTGAACACCTCCAGGGAGGGAGCATCCTGCATAAAGAAATATGTCCTGCATAAAGAAAATACATTGAATAATTTCATTAGATATTTGTCAAGTTTTATATATATATATATTTGCAGTTATGTGACAGTGGGAGGCAACCTGTTAAGTATTTTAATATAGAATCACAGAATCATAGAATGGTAAGGTTGGAAGGGACCACAAGGATCATCTAGTTCCAACCCCCTGTCATAGGCTGGGACACCTCCCACTAGTACAGCTCACTCAAGGCCTCATCCGACCTGGCCTTGAACACCTCCAGGGAGGGAGCACTGGAGGTTTAGTTTCATCTAAAACCTTCTGAGGTTTGGTCTTTATTGATTTTATTTTTTTTTTAATAGCAACAGACCAAATAAATCTTTCAGCATAGTTTGAAATAGGCACAAATGATTAGAAAATGCTCATTAAGTCCTAAATGTTGTTAGATCTTTGCGGGAGTTTATCACAGATTAGAGCTAACTCAACAGTTTCCTTCAGCACCTGACAGAAAACACTTTGCTTTCAGGTTCAGCCTAAGACTTTAACCTGCTGCTTTTGTTTTTCCTTTGCTTGGATGAAGGCAGTTTGGAAAGGTAAAAGCAGCAGTCACCACCAGCTCTGCTTAGCAGGGAGCGGAACGTGGAGATCAACACTTATTTTGACTCTCACAAGTGATCCTATAGAATATGTAGATGCCTCTTATTGCATCAGGAAAGAGATGCATTCTGTTCTCATTGTGGTGTACTGGAAGTCTGAGAGGAGCAGAATGTACCCTAAGTTTGGTTCGGGTTTTTTTCATATGGTTTTGTGTATAGATTTTCATAAGGTCTATATCAAACAAGCCACAGGAGGTCAAATGCTGCATTGGTGAGAATGTGTACTTGAATTGATAAAATGAGTAGTAACACTTTTCCACAGTAGACAATGGATGCTATCAGTGCAGCACTGCCATTATACCAACTTGAGTGCTCACTGCTGTTGTGTCTTTTTTTTTTCCCTTTAACTCTCTTATTCCCAAGACTGGAGAAGCAGCCACATTCAACAGCTCTTATCTCCAGTCTGCAGATGCAGAAGTGAAGCATGAGAAGGGTGACATTTTCAACAGAGATTGGTAAGTTACTTAGGTGCCTAACTCCCATTTTCAAAAGTGATATGAGGCCTTTTTAAAGCAGCTGTTGGGTTCACAAGAAATTAATCTGCTTAGTTCCTGCAGGAAACATGCAGCTTTATATTAGTCATACAACAAAGAGGATGAAGGGGAAAGTTCCACAGAAGAGATAGGAAACCAGACAGGGAAGAACATAGCTCTAGCCCTTAACTGGCAGACTCTGTGTCACTCTTTGATGGTTTGGGAGTTACCTGCCCCCCCCCCACTTTGTAAAGACTAGAACTCAGTTGACTGGAAGTTAAGGACTGAAGCTCTATTTACAGCTTTGCACAATGTACAGCAGATATTTAAACTATATACAGAATATTTACAGAAATA
>VWZE01020221.1:0-12564 GCA_013396675.1 Eubucco bourcierii
CCTCGAGTCAAGTCTCCTCTCTTCTGTTTTTCCTTTTCTTTTGTCATTTACTTCCAAGAAAAAAGAGAAGAAAAATGGTCCCCTTCAATATGAGTTTAAATGTGCACGACTATGGCAGTACTCTCTGCCCATCTGCGGGTTGGAAGAGCAGACCCAGGAAGAACTGGGGCACAAGCTGAGTGTGTGTCTGTTGTTATGGGTTGGACTGGATGATCTTGAAGGTCTCTTCCAATCTGGTTGACTAATATTCTATGATTCTAACTCAAATCTATGGAAACAGTGTTTTGTGCTGTGAACTGAGCACAAAACAGGTCTGTGGGTGTGACTTGGTAGCCACCAAGCCCATGTCACAGCACTAAAGAATGAAAACCCTGTGCCCACGTGAATGGCAGCAGGACTGAGAGGCCCTGGTCCCAAGGCAGCTGCAATTCTAGTGTTACAGCAAACCATTAGCAGACACCAAGGCTTCCTGAGAGCAGGTGTGAGAGCTTCCATCAAGATAATCACTGTCATAAAAATAGTTTGCTTGAAGGAGGGGGCATAAGATTAATGCTCTTTGCAGTTAACAGTTTAAGGGTCAAATCTCGTCCTTGACCTGAAAACTGCTTAAAAGTACAGAAGTATTTGCATTTAGAAGTCATAGAATCATAGAATTGTTGGAAGGGACCTCAAGGATCATCTAATTCCAACCCCCTGCCATAGGCAGGGACACCTCCCACTAGCACAGTTCACTCAAGGCCTCCTCCAACCTGGCCTTGAACACCTCCAGGGAGGGAGCAGCCACAACCTCCCTGGGCAGCCTGTTCCAGTGTCTCACCACCCTCACTGCAAACAACTTCCTCCTAACATCCAGTCTAAATCTCCCCTCTGCCAGTTCAAACCCATTGCCCCCTGTCCTGTCATTGCAAGACCCTGTCAATAGTCCCTCCCCAGCCTTCATTTCAATGTCCCAATATCATTTTTGGAGGTGAAATGCAGGGGTCCTTATGAATCCATAACATGAGGGAAGGGAAGGGAAAAAATTTTGGCTGGAACTCTAAGTGATCTCGGCGATTCATGGTAAAATTAACCAAACCCTGCAAGGAACTCCGCAATTAGTAAATGTTAAGAGTATCAGGGAATTTCCAAGTGCAACTCTCCTCATCACAAAACAGAAAAAAAAAAAAATACTAGCTTGTAGCCTACGAAACTGAGAGTGCTGAATTTATGAGATCAGTGTGCTCAGATACCTGAGTGTAAATATAAACCAACCATTACATCAATTGCATCAAGAGAAGCGTGGCCAGCAGGGCAAGGGAGGTGATTCTGCCCCTTTACTCTGCTCTCGTCAGACCCCACCTGGAGTCCTGTGTGCAGTTCTGGAACCCTCAGCACAGGAAGGACATGGAAGTGTTGGAGCGGGTCCAGAGGAGGCCACCAAGATGATCAGAGGGTTGGCGCAGCTCTGCTATGAGGACAGGCTGAGAGAGTTGGGGATCTGCAGCCTGGAGAAGAGAAGGTTTCGAGGGGACCTGATAGTAGCCTTCCAGTATGTGAAGGGGGCCTACAGGAAGGCTGGGGAATTATTATTTACAAGGTCCTGCAATGACAGGACAAGGGGCAATGGGCTTAAACTGGCAGAGGGGAGATTTAGACTGGACGTCAGGAGAAAGTTCTTTACCGTGAGGGTGGTGAGACACTGGCACAGGTTGCCCAGGGAGATTGTGGCTGCTCCCTCCCTGGATGTGTTCAAGGCCAGATTGGATGAGGCCTTGAGTGAGCTGTACTAGTGGGACGTGTCCCTGCCTATGGCAGGGGGTTGGAACTAGATGATCCTTGAGGTCCCTTCCAACCTTACCATTCTATGATTCTATGATTCTAAGAATGTTGAAGAACATGCTAAGGGACATGGTTTAACATCAGACTTGGTAGAGTTAGATAGTGGTTGGACATGATGATCTTAAAGGTCTTTTCCAACCCAAATAACTTGATGATTCAATGATTTCATGAGTTGTGTTTATTAGTAACGAAGAAAACTACTACATGAATCCAGATCAGTCCCCTAAGCGCATTCATCTTTGGCAGGTCAAGATCACTTGTGCGTTGCAATTGCAAGAGACTTGGATGAAGAGGTCTCTGACCTGCTGGGATGATCTTGAACACATCTTGGAAATGCAGGGGAACTCTGAAAGACTAAAATACTGTCAGTACAAAGTGAATGGGATGAGCAGAGAAGCTCTGCTGCCAAGCCTGATATTCCTTCCAGGCAAGAAGAATGTGCAAACTGGGAAAGGGACCTTATTCATAAAACAGTGGAAGAATAAAGATACAAATAATGCTATATCACATAATTCACAGTATCACCNGAGAGAAGAAAGCAACCTCCTCCTGGCTACAAACACCCTTCAGGTAGTTGTAGACAGTAAGAAGGTCTCCCCTGAGCCTCCTCTCCTCCAGGCTAACCAATCCCAGCTCCCTCAGCCTCTCTCCATAGGGCTGTGCTCCAGACCTCTCCCCAGCCTCGGTGCCCTTCTCTGGACACGATTGTATAGAAGACACATCTTGTTAAATGAGGCATGCTAAAGCAGGAAAATGAAGCATTGTATATTTAGAAGCAAAGAATGGGGGCCAAACCTGCATGCTGAGGATTGTGTTTTGAACAGCAGTGCGTCTAAAATGGGTGGGGGGTGGGGTTGGAGGGGGCAGTGCAGTAACAAGCTACACCATATGAACTCTCAGTGTAATGCTCTGGGGGGAAAAAAAAGTGACTGTGGTTAAACTGGAGAGTATTAAGTGGGATTTGAGGTAGCTTGAATCCTTCTTTTTCTTTTTTTTTTTAAGTATCAATGCCGTTACTGGAACACCAGATACAAACCTGGGTACAAATTTCCTAGAAGATGTTTACAAGTTCCATGGGATGGAGAAAAGAAACAGCAAAATTACTTCTGGTCTGGAGAAAAATGTGTTATGGAGGCAGATGTAAGAAACTCTGCCTGCTTCATACACCAAAGGAAGTCAGGGTGAGGTTATTACACTGCAAAAATATGCTTACAGTATAAAACATGAAATACATGTGAATTATTTAATTTCCTGGAGGAAGGAAATGAAATGCAGGACCAATGCAGGAAGGAAACCCTCTTCTGAGGGAAAGAAGACACATGTTCTTAGCAGGTGAATGATACCTTCTGCTGCAGGCAGTGGTGAAGCTTTCAGATGAAGCCTATGTGCTTCTCTAGAAGATGCCCATTAGTTGAATTTAAAAGGTAACTGAGGAAGATGTTGCAGTCTGTGATAGATGGAAGGTAGTCAGTTAATCTAATTATAGAATCATAGAATGGTAAGGTTGGAAGGGACCTCAAAGATCAACTAGTTCCAACCCCCTGCCATAGGCAGGGTCACCTCCCACTAGAACATGTTGCCCAAGACCTTATCCAACCTGGTTCTGAACACCTCCAGGAAGGTTGTGTAGCACAGAATCACCAAATGTGATTTTTGATCACACTGAGTGCTTCTGTGCTCCACAACCACCCTGGGCCACCTGTGCCAGTGTCTCACCACCCTCACTGCAAAGAATTTCCTCCTAACATCCAGTTTCAATGTCCCCTCTGCCAGTTTAAACCCATTGCCCCTTGTCCTGGCATTGCAAGCCCTTGTCAATAGTCCTTCCCCAGCCTTCCTGTAGCCCCCTTCAGATACTGGAAGGCTACTCTAAGGTCCCCTCGAAACCTTCTCTTCTCCAGGCTACAGACCCCCAAATCTCTTAGCCTGTCCTCATAGCAGAGCTGCTGCAGCCCTCTGAGCATCTTGGTGGCCCTCCTCTGGACCTGCTCCAACACTTCCATATCCTTCCTGTGCTGAGGGCTCCAGAACTGCAGACAGGACTGCAGGTGGGGTCTGAGGAGAGCAGAGCAAAGGGGCAGAATCCCCTCCTTTGCCTTGCTGGCCACGCTTCTTGCACTGGTCGAGAGTGTGACACTGTCTTCAAACCGACAGATCCATTCCACTAACTCAACAGCTGAGGTCTTTACTTCTGGATCCTGCTGCAGAACCTGGTGCAGAGCCCCTTGAGGCACCAGCACCCTGTTGCCTACACAGACATCCCACGCGGTAACTTAGTCGCTGTATGATCTTGTGTTTCTTAGACTCCATATATCTAAACTTATCATGATTAGAAGGTAAGTGGGTCTCCATGGTTTTTCATCAAAGTAATTAAGAATGTTGTTAGGGCCAGAGACAATTCCTTGGTACACACAAGGACACCATAAAGCTACAGGCGTCTTGGATTATTTCATCAGGAAGAAATAACTCTTTCGGTCCTTGCATTTATTGAACATAGCAGCTTTTGTTTTAAAGCACCAAACAATGAAGAAGCTGTTGACCTTGGAAAATGATGATGACTTCGTGGGGACTTCACAGCCCATTTTCATCATGAGGTTTTGACTTTCTTACTACCAAAAGGGGGAAAAAAAAAAAAAAAAAAAAAAAAAAGGCAATGCGACGTGTTACAACATCTGCATTTTCCCTAGCACCATATGATAGCAGATACAGAAAGAGTGAGTATCCTTTTTCATTGTAAAAGAAAATGTCATTTATTGGCAGAACACAGTAAAATACTATAGCTAATCAGCATAATACCAAGAAAATCCTACAAAGCCCTTAGGAGGTATCAGTAGGTTGCTCAGCTCCTCGTGGTCTGCTTCATATCCCTGCTGGTAGCGCAAATGATTTGATTTGCAGTGCTAAACTGTGTCACATCTGTGTCTTTATTTGTATTAAAGATAAAAAGCTAATGTTGTGAAAGAATATTATTAGAGCTAGGGAGTCAAGAGTTATTTCTGAGTTTCACTACAAGGAGGATGCAGCCTTCAAAGGAATGATCAGTCATTTACCCTGTTTAGCTCTTCCGAGCTGCCAAACCAGTAGGAATTTGAATTGGAAATAAAGCTGGGGGGAAAAAAACAAACCCCAAGAAAAAACAAATAGCCTCTGTCGATGGAAAGCTGCTTGGCAGAGAAAGACCTGGGGGTATTGGTCAACAGCCAGCTGAACACAAGCCAGTTGTGTGCCCCAGGTGGCCAAGAAGGCCATCAGCATTCTGGTCTGTGTGCACAGTGTGACCAGTGTGACCAGCAGGAGCAGGAAAGGGATTGTACCCCTGGACTGAGCACTGGTGTGGTTAACAACTTCTGTACTAGGTTCAGTTTTGGGACCCTCCCTTCAAGAAAAAATCCCTACAATAAAGGTCCAGAGAAGGGTAATAAAGTTGATGAAGGGTCTGGAGAACAGGTCTTGCGAGCAGCAGCTGAGGGAACTGGGCTTGTTTAGTCTGGAGAAAATGAGGCTGAGAGAACTTCTCACTCTCCTAAATGATCTGAAAGGAGGTTGGATCTAGGTGGGTGTTGGTCTCTTCTCCCTAGTAACAAGCAATGAGAGATAACGGCCTCAAGTTGCACCAGAGAAGGTTGAGGTTGGACACTAGAAGAAATTTCTTCACTGAGAGGCTTCTCAAACACTGTAACAGGCTTCCCATGAAAGCAGTTGAACCCCCATCCCCAAAGATGTTTAAAAGATGCATAGATGTGGTGCTGGGGGAACCCAGTTTAATGCCACTTAGGCAATGGTTGGACTTAATGATCGTTAAGGTCTTTTCCAACCAAAGCCATCCTGTGATTCTATGATCACACAAAAGATGCAGAGATGTGGTGCTGAGGGACGTGGTTTAGCACCAAACTTGTCAGAGTTAGATGATGCTTGGGCTCGTCCATCTTAGAGGTCTTTCCAACTTGAAGCGATTCTCTGCCTCCATAATTCCTTTCCTTTGATGCAGGTGGACCACATACCCATGTGCCTTTTGGCTTCCCCTGCCAGTGACACCTGGCTGTCTCTTGATAGGAGAGGGGTTAGCAGGAGTACAAGTCTGCAGCAGCTTCCATATGAAAGGCAACTTTTGAATAACTGAGAGTACCTATGCAGCAAATATGCAGTACATGTGCAGTAAATTTGCAGCAAAACCTACAGGAGGAGTTTGACCATTGCATTAGGGGTCCTGAATTGGGTTGCTTTGCTATTCCCTTTTCCATCCTGGAGTGTTTACTGTTCTTGCTTATCCTATAATCTCCTCTGTAGGCTCAGACAGAAGGAACAGGGAGAGGTATTCTTCTGCTTGCACGTTTGTCCTGCTTTACATCTTGTGGTGTTTATGGCTTTGATGTGACTTTTAAAGGAAAAGCTTACACTGGGCTTTGCATAGGCAAGTTCACCACATTCTCCCACTTCATGATTTCATCTAAACCATACTTCAGAAGCTCTGGTTTCAATATTCTAGTTCCTTTTTTGCTTTCTTGCTTGCTTTCTTTTTTTTTTTTTCCCTCCCAGTTTTGAATCACAGAAAAATCAATACACAGGAAAGCAAGACCCTCAGACTATATAAAGTTCCCCTGTTCAATTACCACCTTCAAGCTCTCTTGATCAGGTCTGATTTCCTCTTTAAACCCCTTTAAAATCTCTCATGAGCCCTAGATATCACTGTAGAGCATATCCTGCTTTCAAACATGCTTTTACAATTGCTCAGTTTCAAGAGACTTAATAACAAGCAGCACTCCACCGTCTGGGCAGCAGAAATCTCTCTAGCAAGGCAGGGTGCCTTCCTTGCCTGGAATTTCAAAGAGAGCAAGAGCACTCTGGACACCCAAAGGCTTCTGCACTGCCAAGTTACCCCGGATGGTTGAGGGCCCCTCCATATGTAGGAAATAAAACTTGTAAGCAGACATCTCTCTCTTGGCAGCGGGCACACAATGTGCAGAGACACCATCTTGACTAGGGCCACACTGTTGTTCAGGTTCAGGCAGCTTTTTAAATGCTGTCCTTTGTTTGATTTGAATGTATGAATGAATGAATGAATGAATGAATGAATGAATGAATGAATGAATGAATGAATGAGTTCACGATGCACAGAGGGTTGTGATCAGCGGCACAGGGTCTAGCTGGAGGCCTGTAGGGTCACTACTGGATCCAGTCTTGCTCAACATGCTTACTGACGACCTGGATAAAGGGGCAGAGTGTACTCTCAGCAAGTCTGCTGATGGTACAGGATGGGGAGGAGTGGCTGACACCCTGTCATGCTGTGCTGCCATGCAGTAGGACTTTTTTTTAAGTAAATTTACAGCTTCCTATTTCTTCTGCTGCAACAAGACCAGAGTAGCAAGAGAAATGAGAATGGTCGCCATCAGCAAAGGGCTTGCTGTCATTGCAAGACTAACATCTACTGCAGTAGAGAGGAAGGCCACTTTGGGAATATGCAGGACATTTCAGAGAAGTGTCTGGAGCCAGACAGGATGGAGAGTTGGGCAGAGGGGAACCTCACCAAGTTCAACAAGGGCAAGTGAAGAGTCCTCCTCCTGTGGAGAAATAAGCGCCTGCATCAGTGCATGTCAGGAGCTGACTGCTGGAAAGCAGCTCTACAAAAGAGAACCTGGGAGTGCTGATGGAAAACAAGCTCACCACGAGCCAGCAATGTGCCCCTGTGGATGAGGCCAGTGGTATTCTGGAGTGCATTGAGAAGAGTGTGTCTAGCAGGTCGAGAGAGGTTCTTCTTCCCCTCTGCTCTGCCCTGGTGAGGTCACTCCTGGAGTCTCGTGTTGAGTTCTGGGCTGCCCATTTCAAGAGAGACAGGGAACTACTGAAGAGAGTCCAATAGAGGGCCGTAAATGTGTTGAGGGGACTGGAGCACCTCTCTTAGCAGACAAAACTGATAAAGCTGGGGTTGTTTAGCCTGGAAAAGAGCAGACTGAGAAGGGACTTTATCAGTGTTTATCAATATCTAAAGGGTGGAGGGCAAGAAGATGGGGCTGGGCTCTTTTCAGGACAAAGGGAAGCAGGCAGAAACTAGACCACAAGAGATTTCACTTTAATATAAGGCAAAATTTCTTTCCTGTGAAAGAGACTTTCAAAACCCACCTGGATGTGATCCTTTGCAACCTGTTTTAGATCATCCTGTTTTAGAAGTGAGGGTGGACTAAATCTTCAGAGTTGACTTCCTGCCCTACCATTCAGCACATGAACAGACTGGTTTCGGGTAGGCTGTCAAGCAGCCTATCAACTGACATCACTTGGCAGACTGGTAGAGCTTGAAACTGAACTAAACTCAACTCTGTCAGCCTCTCGCCTTTTTACAAACATCTTCCACTTTAGTGGTCAGTTTTGTTTGTTAACAAGTAATTACTGGTCACTCCAACTTGTCATTGCAGTCCAAAAGGCTGAAAGGACTGCTCAGTGACTCAGGAGAGTGAGAAAAAGTATTTAACACAAGAGCAAACCAGAATCACAGAAGTGATTCAGTTGGAAAAGATCTCTGAGGTCATTGAGTCCAACTATTCTCTAACTCTACCAAGTTTGGTGCTAACCCACGTCCCTCAAGACCACATCTCTGTGTCTTTTAAACACCTTCAGGGAAGGAGATTCAACCACCTCCCTAGGGAGCCTGTCTTAGTCTTTGAAAACAGTCAAGAAGTTTCTTCTCACAGGAAGCAAGCCCTGTCACTGTTGTCTTGTTAAATCCTGTTATTCTGATCTCTGGATGTAATCAATCAATATGCTTAACACAGTATCACCAGGGTTGGAAGAGACCTCAAAGATCATCAAGTCCAAGCCATCACCACAGCCCTCAAGACCAGACCATGGCACCAAGTGCCACGTCCAAACCTGCCTTGAACACCTCCAGGGACGCTGACTCCACCACCTCCCTGGGCAGCCCATTCCAGCACTCAAGGACTCTCTCAGGCAACAACTTTCTCCTCACCTCCAGCCTAAACTTCCCCTGGCACAGTTTGAGACTGTGTCCTCTTGTTCTGCTGCTGCTTGCCTGAGAGAAGAAGGTAACCTCCCCCTGACTACAAGCACCCTTCAGGTAGCTGTAGACAGCAAGAAGGTCTCCCCTGAGCCTCCTCTTCTCCAGGCTAACCAATCCCAGCTCCCTCAGCCTCTCTCCATGGGGCTGTGCTCCAGGCCTCTCCCCAGCCTCGGTGCCCTTCTCTGGACATGCTCAAGCACCTCAATGTCCTTCTTCAATTGAGGGGCCCAGAACTGGACACAGCACTCAAGGTGTGGCCTAAGCAGTGCAGAGTCCAGGGGGAGAATGACCTCCCTGCTCCTGCTGGCCACACTATTGCTGATTCAGGCCAGGATGCCATTGGCCTTCTTGGCCACCTGGGCACACTGCTGCCTCATGTTCAGGCGGGTGTCAATCAGCACCCCCAGATCCCTTTCTGTTTGACTACTCTCCAGCTTATGCCACACCCCTAATTTTAAAAGACTGACATTCAAAGCAAGCTATACTGATGGAAATTGGATGAAACTCTGCTTGTGAGAGGAAAGTTCACAACACAAGCATACATGTTAAAGTCACCAAGAAAGTTTTCAATCTTCAAAAACCAAGAACCAGTGGTGAAAGAGGCCTGGTGGGTCCCTTTTGATCTGAGGTCAGCAGAAAGGTACCAACATATTTTGTTAAAGAATACATCAGTCCACAGGGACTGGAGTGACTGCATCTCCTGAAAAATATGTTGAACAGAACCAGTCTAAAAATTCATAAACCAACATATTGTACAAGGAGAAGATGGTGGGCAGTCCCTTACAAAGCAGAGTTCTTCATAAGGGACATATGGTAACCTGCTGAGAAAAAAAATGCTGGGTGATTTGAGACCAGAAAAGGTTTTCTTGGTCACAGGTCAACTTTCTGAAGAAAACAACTCTGAAATTACTTTAAAGATTTATTTCCCAGAGAACCACAAGCAAAATACAGAACTTTTGGTTAAGCCACATTAAAAGGAGGAAGTGAGTACTAGCATAGAAAGTCTGGATGCAAAGAAGGCATCAAGATGGGTTTAGATCCAAATGTGTCATTAGACCTGTTCATCATGCAAAGAACAGAAAGTGGGGACAGGCTGAGAGAGTTGGGGCTCTGCAGCCTGCAGAAGAGAAGGCTTCCAGGAGACCTTAGAGTAGCCTTCCAGGATCTGAAGGGGGCCTACAGGAAGGCTGGGGAGGGACTATTGACAAGGTCTTGTAATGACAGGACAAGGGGCAATGAGTTTGAACTGGCAGAGGGGAGATTTAGACTGGATGTTAGGAGGAAGTTGTTTACAGTGAGGGTGGTGAGACACTGGCACAGGTTGCCCAGGGAGGTTGTGGCTGCTCCCTCCCTAGAGGTGTTCAAGGCCAGGTTGGAGGAGGCCTTGAGTGAGCTGTACTAGTGGGAGGTGTCCCTGCCTCTGGCAGGGGGTTGGAACTAGATGATCCTTGAGGTCCCTTCCAACCTTACCATTCTATGATCCTGTGATTTGCTTCCAGAAGAAAAAAAGCTAAACTACATTTGCACAACCCAGATAGTTGAAAACATGAAAATCATACCGGTTTGACTTCTTGTTGCTGGATGTAGAAATTCGTGTGATTAAATAGCAGGAATTTATAGTCATGGCACTAAAACTGTGGTTTTGAAGATACACTTGAGGACTTGCATTCATGCTCTATAAAGACCTTGCAGTTCATGGACTGAATCTCCTCAAGGAGAAGATAGTTGATGAGATCTTTCTGACAACTGACACCTGTTTGTTTTAGCCATAAGGAGTTAAGCAAAAGTCTCCAAATAAAGCAACCTTGGAGGCAGATCAGAGATGGGACCTGTGATAACTGTGGTGACTGCAGGGCAGGCTGTGGATGTAGTCTACTTGGACTTCAGCAAAGCCTTTGGCACTGTCTGCCACAACAAACTCCTGGCCGAGCTGGCAGCTCCTGGCTTGGACAGATTCACTCTGATATCAGTCAAGAACTGCCTGGAGGGCTGGGCCCAGACACTGGTGCTGAATGGTGCCACATCCAGGTGGCAGCTGTCATGAGTGGTGTCCCCCAGGGATCAGTGCTGGACCCAGTCATGTTCAATATCTTTATTGATGATCTGGACCAGGGGGTTGAGTCCAGCATCAGTGAGTTTGCAGATGACACCAAGTTAGGAGCAGGTCTGGATCTGTGGAGGGTAAGAGGGCTCTACAGAGAGACCTGGACAGGCTGGATGAGTGGGCAGAGGCCAGTGGGATGAGATTTAACAAGGATAAGTGCAGGGTTCTACACTTTGACCACAACAACCCCAAGCAGTGCTACTGGCTGGGGACAGAGTGGCTGGAGAGCAGCCAGGCAGAGAGAGACCTGGGTGTGTTGGTAAACAGTAGCTGAAGATGAGGCAGCAGTGTGCCCAGGTGGGCAGGAGAGCCAATGGCATCCTGGTCTGGATCAGGAACAGTGTGGCCAGCAGGACAAGGGAGGTTCTTCTGCCCCTGTGCTTAGCACTGCTCTGGCCACACCTTGAGTGCTGTGTCCAGTTCTGGGCCCCTCAATTCAAGAGAGATGTTGAGGGACTGGAATGTGGCCAGAGAAGGGCAGCAAGGCTGGTGAGGGGGCTGGAGCACAGCCCTGTGAGGAGAGGCTGAGGGAGCTGGGGGTGTACAACCTGCAGAAGAGGAGGTTCAGGGCAAACTTCATTGCTGTCTACACCTACCTGAAAGGAGGTTGTAGCCAGGTGGGATTGATCTCTTCTTCCAGGCAACCAGCAACAGAACAAGGGGACACAGTCTCAAATTGTGCCAGGGGAGGTCTAGGCTGGATGTTAGGAGGAAGCTGTTGCCAGAGAGAGTGATTGGCATTGGAATGGGTTGCCCAGGGAGGTGGTGGAGTCACCATCCCTGGAGGTGTTGAAGAAAACCCTGGCTGGGGCACTTAGTGCCATGGTCTGATTGATTGGCTAGGGCTGGGTGATAGGTTGGGCTGGGTGAGCTTGGAGGTCTCTTCCAACCTGGTTGATTCTATGATTCTGTAGCTCTCCATGAAGGTTTCAGCACAGGGTACCTCCTAAGCAATTGTGTTCCAAAGATGCAGATGCAACTAGGCTTCTACATGTGAAATTCTTAGTAGTGCCAAAAAGGAAAGCGATGGGTTTCTCCATGTCCCCAACAAAAAACAAATCAGGTACAAAATAAGGGCAGATTAAAGGTTCCATGACAAACTTGGATATCTCAAGCCTTTATATATGCCGTGGTGTATGAATCTGATCAAAAATCTGATTTCATTTAAGGAACTTCAGAAAATGGAGCAAAACCAGTGATATCTGAGATGGACTAAAAAAGACTAATTGTGAAAATTCATATATTCCCTCATGTTCTTTTCCTGTTTCACTCCTCACTTGCATGTGTACCAGACAGCATTTTAAGACTTGGAAAGCTACAGTCATGAATTTCACCTGGAAAGAGGCAAAGTCGAGATATGAACAACTCCACAGAGATGAGGTTTCCCACAATGGGAAATCTTACAGGGTTGAGGGTGGTGAGGCAGTGACACA
Source organism: Eubucco bourcierii (assembly GCA_013396675.1). NCBI lineage: Eukaryota > Metazoa > Chordata > Aves > Piciformes > Ramphastidae > Eubucco > Eubucco bourcierii. The sequence continues at coordinate 12,365 of VWZE01020221.1, forward strand.
AGTTGCCCAGGGAGGTTGTGGAGCACAGAATCACAGAATCAAAGATCACATTCTGTGATTCTGTGCTTCACATCCTCCCTGGAGGTATTCAGGGTTAGCTTGGATGAAGCCTTGAGGGACCTGTTCTAGAGGGAGTTATCCTTGCCTATGGCAGGGGGGGTGGAGTTGGATGAACTTCGAGGTCCCTTCCAACTTAAACC
>VWZE01020221.1:13200-27513 GCA_013396675.1 Eubucco bourcierii
TCTATGATTCATTGGTTCTATGGTTCTGTGATTCTATGATTCTATGATTCTATGGTTCTATGATTCTATGATTCTGTGATTCTGTGATTCTATGATTCTATGATTCTATGGTTCTATGGTTCTATGATTCTATGGTTCTATGGTTCTATGATTCATTGGTTCTATGATTCATTGGTTCTATGGTTCTGTGATTCTATGGTTCTGTGGTTCTATGGTTCTGTGATTCTATGCTTCTATGCTTCTATGCTTCTATGAGAGAGCAGCACATTATTCCAGAGCTCAGTTGAAATAAGGAGCTCAGCTATAGGACGTTTTGTGCTTCATACCTACAAACTGATACAGAATGAGAATGGTGTGATGAGATTTCTGAGTGTTGCCTAACAAAGACAGTAAGGACAAAAAAATGTAAAGCCACCTCTTTACTTCACCTGTCTCGACACACAAATATAAATAAGATAAAAGCTCTTTTCCTTTCAATATTTGGGGTCAGTTCTCTTTCATATCTCTATCAGTCATCTGGACAAGAAGACGGAGCGTACCCTCAGTAAGTTTGCAGATGACACTAAGCTGGGCAGAAGTGTTGACCTGCTTAAGGGTTGGAAACCTCTACAGAAGCAGGGGGACAAGATGGATCCATGAGCTGAGACCAATTTTATGAAATTCAACAAAGAGAAGTGCTGGATCCTGCACTTGGATCACAACAACCACCTGAAGACTCCAAACTTAGGAATGAGTGGCTGGAAAGATGCCCCATAGAGAAAAACCTTTGGGTACAGATCAACAGCTGTTTGGACATGAGACAGCATATGCCTGTGTGCCCAAAAAGGCCAACAGCATGATGGTCTCCAACAGGAACACTGTGACCAGCAGAACCAAGGAAGGGATTCCTGTAGTCAGCCCTGGTGAGGTCACACCTTGAGTCTTGAGTTCAGTTTTGGAGCCCTCACTACAAGAAAGACATTGAGGTGCTGGAGTGAGTTCAGAAAAGGGAAAGAAAGCTGGTGAAGGGTCTGGAGAACAGGTCTAAGATGATCTAAGATGGGTCACAAACCTGAGTATGGTGAGTTTTCTCAGGGAAAGAAAAAAAAAAAGAAAAAAGAAAAAAGAGGATTCTGAAACAAAAGGGAAATGGAGAATTTGGGAATGGATAGTAAGAAATAAGCTTGACTGAAAAAAAAAAATGCTTAAAGTAGATAGGAGAAGCTGTTTTTAAGATGGATATTTCTTCCTAGACAGGCAGGTACACCCTTGACAGAAAAGGTATGCCTGGTCAGGGACCATCTTTGGGGCATTTCATCCAAGTTTGCTGCTCTGCAGAACCACAGTGTAGGAAAGATCTTAGTCAACCACAGAAGTAAAAGATTAAATTAAAGCCTTAAACCCACATCCCAAGCTCTTGCAGATTACTGACAGGCAGTCACAGGCACACCAAGAGGTACAAAGCAGTCTTACAGCCTTGTACTGTGCAATTCTTACTTTCACTGAACATAAATTAAAGGAATTTATCTCAGATTACACAGGTAATGCCTTTCTCACTGCTGTTCTGCCCAGTTTGGCTACTGAATTCGTATTTTCATCTTTCTGGGTCAGCTTCACGTAGTATGAACAAGGGAAGAATTCGCTCAGGTCACCAAAACTGATTCATAGCCACAAGAATGTGGATTTTGTGTCTGTCTTCCTTTATGTTACTTCCTGTTTTCCTTATGGTAACTTTTTTAAGCTTTTCCCTCCTAACTTTCTTAGGCTTCATGTGCCTGATACTTGCAAAGGCAAACACAACTGACTTCAAAGACCAGTCCCACTGCAGTTGCGGGTTGCATGGTGTCATGGGTCTGGCCTGCTGAGCTCATGAAAGCAAAGCTTCATCTGTTTTGTGGATTGGGCTCTTGACCTGCCATAAAAATAAATGCTGTCTTCTACAGTTATTAAATGGCAGACTGTTTCTTGTTACAACTGTGGTGTAAGTGTCTCTTCCACATGCCTGTCATTAAAAGTAATAAATTGGGTTCCCTTATCTTACGGACATCTCTTATTTTCCCCTTCTGTTTTGATCTCCTGTTCGTTTCCACAGATTCTTGCTGACAGACTCTCACAGCTTAGATGAAAACAAAACGCAGCAGCCTTTTTGCCCCCTCTGACAGTAGAGATGCCAGCAATTCACACCATCTGACGTTGCACTTAGCCAGAAGCACTCTCTGAACACATAAGGAAAGCAAGGCAAAATAATCCTGCATGATACTGAGAGGAAGTAGAGTTGCACACAAAGACAGCATTCCTGCTGCCCCTCGCCGCTGTTAAACCGTGAGCTGATTGCTTAATATGCTGCCATTTTGTAATGCTCTTTGCTAATGAATTCTATGTATATTGTTCCTGTGTCATGGAGCTGCAAGTTTCTGATAACAGAGTTGCTGTCCTGAAAGGATCAGCTATCAATTATTACTAATGAATACTGCACAGTCACTTTGTTGACAAACCGATACCTCATGGCAGTCTTGGTCATCCAGGTTGTACTCCTTATGCTTCCACCAGTGAGTGTGTGCTGGTTTGAGACTAATTGGAATATTTTAATAGAGAAAATTACACTATAGGCTGTGAAAGGAAAACATGGTGACGTCTGCTTCACTCATAGGCTTGCTGAGATGTTTGGGAAAAGAACTCAAAACATTAGATAAGGCAGCCTCAGTCAGTCTCTCTCTGGGGCACAGTGTCTTGGGCGGTCTAGCTTCTGGTTTCTCTCTGCCAATTAATCTCACTAACCACTTTTCTTCTAACCCCCCCTGGTCCATCCTCCAAGCTCATCTTGCGTGTAAGGCAAACCTTGGGGTAAGGTGCAGGGGTGGGGAGAAGGTGGAAGGGTGGTTGGGAGCCCCTCCTGGGGTCTCTGATTTCTGGGAGGGGAGTTGTGTTTCCGTATTCCCTTTAACTTGTCTATGTCTGTACCTATTCCTGTCTATAGTGTCTATCTCTGCTTGNCAATGACTGAGCCACAAGACACAGAAGTGGTTTTCTGCTTTGCTAGTCATCAAACAGTCACATCAAAATCAGCAAAGTTCCTTCTCCTTCTGTATGTAAATTTCTTACAGAGAGTTTCTTTTTTGAAGGATGAGAATTCAGAGGTTTTGTTGCACCGGAGGTGTCCTTCATCGCATCCCACCCCAGGTACCTGAAATGCTCCATTGATTTTACACCCTTCATACCTATTGCAAATCATGGAATAGAATCATAGAGTCATTGTGGCTGGAAAAGAGCTTTAAGATAACGTAGCCCAACTACCATCTAACTTTGCCAGCACTGGTGCTGAGCCACATCCCCCAGCACCACATCTCTGCCTTAAAAAAAACAAATCTCCAGAGATGGGGATTCAAGCAGCTTCCAGGGAAGCCCATTCTGCTCTTTGAGAACTCTTTCAGCGAAGAGGGTTCTTCTGTTATCCACTCTCTACCAATCCTGCAGCAAATTGAGGCCTTTTTCCTCTTATCTTAAATGGCCTTTGTACATTTTTCAGCATAAGAAATCTTCTAAATGCACTTTTTGTCTTGAGGATTTGTTTGTTCGTTTTTGGTTTTGGTTTTTTTTTTAGCTATGATTAGCTTCATTTCTCAGCTCTAAATTCTTCTTTCATGAAAAAGGCAAATTTTAAAGCCCTTGCTTGTTTCGTATGCAGTATTTCAGACTGTCATCTTAAAGTCTGACAGTATTTTTTATATCACAACAGCATTAATATATAAAAATTAAAGCCTCTTGGGGAACATTACTGATTACCTTTTTCTTTCATACCAACCACCACAATCTTATTCTCATCTCAGGCCAACGGCATCCTGGTCTGCATCAGCAATAGTGTGGCCAGCAGGAGCAGGGAGCTCATTCTCCCCCTGGACTCTGCACTGCTTAGGCCACACCTTGAGTCCTGTGTCCAGTTCTGGGCCTCTCCATTGAAGAAGGACATTGAGGTGCTTGAGTGTGTCCAGAGAAGGGCAATGAGGCTGGGGAGAGGCCTGGAGCACAGCCCTATGGAGAGAGGCTGAGGGAGCTGGGATTGGTTAGCCTGGAGAAGAGGAGGTTCAGGGGAAACCTTCTTGCTGCCTACAACTACCTGAAGGGTGCTTGTAGCCAGGAGGAGGTTGCTTTCTTCTCTCAGGCAACCAGCACCAGAACAAGAGGACACAGTCTCAAGTTGTGCCAGGGGAAGTTTAGGCTGGAGATGAGGAGAAAGTTGTTGCCTGAGAGAGTCCTTGAGTGCTGGAATGGGCTGCCCAGGGAGGTGGTGGAGTCAGCGTCCCTGGAGGTGTTCAAGGCGGGTTTGGACGTGGCACTTGGTGCCATGGTCTGGTTTTGAGGGCTGTGGTAACGGCTTGGACTTGGTGATCTTTGAGGTGTCTTCCAACCTTGGTGATACTGTGAGACTGTGAATCACACTGTGAAGTGGTGCCAACCCAACACGTGCTAAGAAGTCATGTTGTTGAACATGATGTGAATTCATTAGATGTATACATGTGTTGAGAAGCTACCCAGGTCCACTCCTCTACCATTTCTCTATCACTAACCACCTCTGAAATAAAGAGTAACTCATGCATGAAGCCAGGCAATGTTGCCACAATGGTTTTCACTTACAGTCACATAAAAAAATTGCCAAATACCTAATGTTTGTTTATGACTTTCATTTTCACATCTTATTTTCTTGCTCGCAACTGTTCTCAGCGTGTTTTGCACATGACTGAAAGCCCCACAAGAGAAAGGCAGGCACTCAAGTAATCCTTTGCATTTCTTACTGAACTCACTTTAAAACAGGAGCAAAACCCAATTCTCTAATGAAGAGAGCTGCTATTGCAATTACCATAAAAGGCTGCAGGAGAGGGTTGGCACCTCCCAGGTTTGGTTGGGCAGGACTACTGGTTCTCAACTGAAGAACAGAGCTGAGAGGCAACCCATGGGCTAAAAAAATAAAATAAAATTAAGGTAGTCCCAATTTCAGAGCTGTTAGAAATCAAAGATTTATTGGGAAACTCTTAGGCCTGAGTACCCAGATCTAGTTTGTGTGCCCTCAGGTCCTCTCTGCGTCCACAGTGACTCCTGGGTTGCTTCCCTGCACTAGGGCATCCATCAGTGCCAGAGCAGCCACGCTGGGAACTTCTCTCTCCAACTACAGAGGCAGCATTGTGTGGACAATCAGTGTCCCCCACTCTTGTTCTAGGACAATGCACCCTCAGGGTCACCATTGCTCAGCAAAGACCAGTTGTAACTGGTCCCATCAACAATAGTGCTCCTGCCATCAACTGAGGAATGTGTAGAAGCTGGCTCAGGCATGGTTATGTGGAGAGTTACATGGGGAAAAGTATAAGTTTATATTATCAGTGGGTTTAGATCTGCTTGTACTGAATTCCTCTGCTCAGCATCTCTTTACATTCTCTCCATGGTGTTTCCATGTATTGTTCCACTCTCTCCCCAGTGTTCAGCAGGAAGGACAATGGGAGAAAACAGTTCCATATTTCCATCCATCTACACACAGAATGAGCCTGTGAATTCTTTTCTTTTTCTTCCTTTTTTTTTTCTTCTTTTCTTTTTCTTCCTTTTTTTTCCTCCATTTTTTTCCTTTTTTTTTTTCCTTCAGTTTTTTCCTTTGGTTTTTTCCTTCTTTTTTTTTCTTCATTTTTTCCTTCTTTTTTTTCACTTCTTTTTTTTTCCTCCTTTGTTTTTTTTCATTTTTTCCTTCTTTTTTTTTTTTTTCCCATACTTTTTTTTTTCTTCATACTCTTTTCTTCTCCATAAAAACCTCCCAATGCAGGAAAGAAATACTGGATCAGGTCTGTCCATAGTCGTGTGTTCCCTAGCATCCCACAGAGGGATGTTGTTGCTATTATTTTAACAGCAGATCTCTGCTGTCATTGCTATTTTAATGGTAGATTTTAAAGCTTCCGCTGACATTGGTACAGACTCTGAAGCTCAGCTAGAGAAACAGAGGTGGTGAGCAGATGGTGATACAAAGGAAGAATGCAGCTATAAATATTCCAGTGAAATTCATAGCCAGTGTATCCAACAAACTATAACTAAACTCTCAATGTGGGGGTTAAGTTAGTCTTACATGGTAACTGGGATCTTAGACCTGGGTTTCCCTGCCAGAGAGATTTCCACTCAAAGGATGCAACTGTTTGTATCAAACCGTTGGGGGAAAAAAACAAAACAAAACAAAACTGGCTGGGGTGGTGAATGGCTGGAGAGCAGCCCTGAGGAAAAGGACCTTGGAGTCTGGGTTGATGAAAAGTTCAACATGAGCCTGCAGTGTGAGTGCAGGCCAGACAGCAACTGAGTCCTGGGCTGCAGCGAGAGCAGTGTGGGCAGCAGGGCAAGGGAGGGGATTCTGCCTCTTTACTCTGCTCTCCTCAGACCCCACCTGGAGTACTGTGTGCAGTTCTGGAGCCCTCAGCACAGGAAGGACATGGAAGTGTTGGAGCGGGTCCAGAGAAGGCTACAAAGATGCTCAGAGGGCTGCAGCAGCTCTGCTATGAGGACAGGTTGAGAGTTGGGGCTCTGCAGCCTGGAGAAGAGAAGGCTTCGAGGGGACCTGATAGTAGCCTTCCAGTATCTGAAGGGGACCTACAGGAAGGCTGGGGAGGGACTATTGACAAGGTCCTGCAACAACAGGACAAGGGGCAATGGGTTTAAAGTGACAGGACTGAGTGCAAGAACTGGGGTTGCTCAGTCTGGAAAACAGGAGACTGAGGGGAGACCTCCTCGCTCTCTACAACTACCTGAAAGGAGATTGGAGTGAGGTGGGTGTTGGTCTCTTCTCCCTAGTAACAAGTTACAGGATGAGAGGAAATGGCCTCAAGTTGCACCAGGGGAGGTTTAGATTGAAAGGGTTGCCAAGCCCTGGAATAGGCTCACCATGGCCCCTCAATTCAAGAGAGATGTTGAAGTGCTGGAACATGTCCAGAGAAGGGTGATGAAGCTGGTGAGGAGCCTGGAGCACAGCCCTGTGAGGAGAGGCTGAGGGAGCTGGGGGTGTGCAGCCTGCAGAAGAGGAGGCTCAGGGCAGACCTCATTGCGCTGTCTACAGCTATCTGAAAGGAGGTTGTAGCCAGGTGGGGTTGGGCTCTTCTCCCAGGCAACCAGCAACCGAATGAGTGGACACAGTCTCAAGTTGGGCCAGGGGAGGTCTAGACTGGATATTAGGAGGAGGTTGTTGCCAGAGAGAGTGACTGGCATTGGAATGGGTTGCCCAGGGAGGTGGTGGAGTCACTCTCACTGAAGGTGTTGAAGAAAAGCCTGGCTGGGGCACTTAGTGCCATGCTCTAGTTGAATGGCTAGGGCTGGGTGTTAGTTTGGGCTGGGTGAGTTTGGAGGTCCCTTCCAACCTGGCTGATTCTATGATTCTAGGCAGATATTTGAATCCCCAGTGTTGTGATTCTATGATTTTAGGTTTGAGTAAATATCTACATTGTGTTGGTTGTATTTTTCCAGCTCCCAGTGACCCCAGTCACTCTATTTTTTTCTGAATAAGGACATGGTAGTGGTCACACTTACATCCCACATAAGTTTCATTCTATCTTTCACCAACACCATAAAAAGGGAATTACTTGATAAATACTGCAGTTTCTGAATGGACTTATTTCAAGTTCCATTCTCAGAACCACTGAATGTGCTCAACAGGATCACGTTACAGGGAAATAGAATCAAACTTCTGTAGGAGTTGAATGACAAATCACAAAAGGACTTCACAGTTTAAGATTGAAACGAAGTTACAGAATGAAAATGAGCACACAGATTTCTCATCTCACAGCTATGGTAACTTCCATACATGCCACTTTAATAGCTGTTTCTCCTTAAAACTATGTATCTACAATATGAAAAATTACAGTCCCCCCTGAAGTACCCGCCCCTTACTGGAGCTACACATCACATCTAGCATCTCTCTAACTGAAGTATTAAAAGAACTCAGATGTATTTCACTCCATATTCTCTATTGCTTTCTTTGTGCCACAGACAAAACCCTGTTCAGTTTCCACTTCCCCTACAACTTAGCTGCTGATTCTACAAACACATAAATGTACGAATGTGAGGGCACTCTCCTGCTGGGAGGGATTTTGATTGGAGACTTGTTACAACAGATGACATAAATACATTTTGGCAGGATCAAGTCCTCAGATAGAGCAGAGGAAACTGGCTAACAGAAACATGAAGAGGAAAAGACCCCAGGAACAAAAATTAAAGTTTTATACACCTTTAAACATTGGTTGGAGTATTTACAGGGAGCGGAAACTGGAAAGCTTCAGGGTTTTTTTTTCTAAATCCCGGTCTAGAGTGTCCCTTTAACAATTTCTACCATGACCCAACCCAGAGTTTGCTTAGTTTGGCCTTTAATGAACAATTATTTCCTTTTACTGAGAGACTTCAGCAGCTAAAAGCGTAGCTTTTTCTTCCTCACAGCTGTTTGTTCCAATCCTATGGAATATTTTCCCTCCAGCTTTTGCCCTTGTCTTGCTCGACGGAATGTAAATGATGCAGGAATTTTGGCTGCTCTGCTTTAGTTTAGCAGAGTGATAATCTTAGGCAAACGTTGGCAATCTGTCTCTCATTAAAAGTTTTTTGCACTTCTGTTTAAACGGGGAGAATTTTCTGAATTGCCTTTCTAAAGCAGGATTTCACCTCCGCTTTCGCCCGGAGGGAAATCGTTGCTGCCGCAAATGTACATGCTGGAGAAATGGGAATAATCTTCTTGCTGAGTGGTTCTCAGAGAGTTCTGCCTTCAAAAATGTTGTGTTTAAAAGAAAGGAAAAAAAAAAAAAGAATTCAGAGATATGGTGCTAAGTGGCACAATTTATAATGATGGTTTGACTCAATAATATTAAAGTTCTTTCCCAGTTGTGATTCTATGATTCAACTCCAGGACATTTTGTATTTGCTGCAAACTTAAAACTGATACCTAAAATAATGTTTGTCCCCCTCAAAAAAATGGGTTTTTTTTCCCTGCCCTCTACAAAAACAGGTGTTTGGATTCCATTTGGAAATGAAAGTAGCTTTCATTACCAAAAGCCTGAAAGCTCTTGCAGACCATAAGATTCTGATTTCGAGCCTTCAAACTGAACACTAATACCTCATACCTGTTGCCACAACAAATTGTAACTGCAAAATAAGAATGGAAAATATTTGCATTTCTGTTAATGCACTCATGTTAAAGTTAATGCATTTCTGTGAATGCATTCATGTTTCAATTAATGCATTAATGTTAATGTTATGAGTCCTACGAGGAGAGGCTGAGGGAGCTGGGATTGTTTAGCCTGGAGAAGAGGAGGCTCAGAGGAGACCTTCTTGCTGTCTACAGCTACCTGAAGGGTGCTTGTAGCCAGGGGGAGGTCACCTTCTTCTCTCAGGCAACCAGTGACAGAACAAAAGGACACAGTCTCAAGCTGTGCCAGGGGAAGTTTAGGCTGGAGGTGAGGAGAAAGTTGTTGCCTGAGAGAGTCATTGACTGCTGGAATGGGCTGCCCAGGGAGGTGGTGGAGTCAGCGTCCCTGGAGGTGTTCAAGGTGGATTTGGACATGGCACTTGGTGCCATGGTCTGGTCTTGAGGGCTGTGGTATCGAGTTGGACTTGATGATCTTCGAGGTCTCTTCCAACCTTGGTGATACTGTGATACTGCAATGCATCTCTCTTCATGCATTTATGTTTAAATTAAATCATTAATGTTAAAGCATTTCTGTCGGTGCATTTGTGCTAGAGTTAATGCATTCATGTTAAAGCATTTCTGTTAATGCCTACAGTGTGTGCATGCAGGCCAGAAAGCCAACCGAGTCCTGGGCTGCAGCAAGAGCAGTGTGGTCAGCAGGGCAAGGGAGGGGATTCTGCCCCTTTACTCTGCTCTCCTCAGACCCCACCTGCAGTCCTGTGTGCAGTTCTGGAGCCCTCAGCACAGGAAGGACATGGAAGTGTTTGAGCGGGTCCAGAGGAGGATATGAAGATGCTCAGAGGGTTGCAGCAGCTCTGCTGTGAGGACAGGCTGAGAGAGTTGGGGCTCTGCAGCCTGGAGAAGAGAAGGTTTCCAGGAGACCTTAGAATAGCCTTCCAGTATCTGAAGGGGCCCTACAGGAAGGCTGGGGAGGGACTATTGACAAGGTCCTGCAATGCCAGGACAAGGGGCAATGGGTTTGAACTGGCAGAGGGGAGATTTAGACTGGATGTCAGGAGGAAGTTGTTTGCAGTGAGGGTGGTGAGGCACTGGCACAGATTGCCCAGGGAGGTTGTGGCTGCTCCCTCCCTGGAGGTGTTGAAGGCCCGGTTGGAGGAGGCCTTGAGTGAGTTGTACTAGTGGGAGGTGTTCCTGCCTCTGGCAGGGAGTTGGAACTAGATAATCCTTGAGGTCCCTTCCAACCTTACCATTCTATGATTCTATATTAAAGTTAATGCATTAATTTTAATGCATTTCTGTGAATGCATTCATGTCAATGTATTCATGTGAATGCATTTCTGTTAACACATTCATGTTAAAATGTTAAATTCAGGGATTTAGTGACCCTGGAAAGACATTAGACTACAGTTTTATATAAAATATATGCATAGTCAATATAGTATAATATATACATGTGCACATCACTAACCTATGTAGATAGAGAGACTTACACATGCACACAATGTGGAGAAAATATATAGCAAGCAAAATGGGATTTGAAAGCAAATTCTTTGCTGTCACTAGAATTTCTGAGCAGATATAATTTCTTGCCTACCAAAAAAAAATCCAATTTTTAATCAAAAGAAACCCTAGAAGGGAACAAAACAAAACACCAAAAAAAACAAAGAAACAAAGGAGAACTGCATTTACTAAAAATGGGGGATATATTAGATATTTGGACTAATTCACTGTCACTGTTCTGGTTGTGTTTAGATACACTGAACCTTCAGAAGTTCTGCAGACCCTTCTGAAGAGAAATAAAGAAGCAAAGATTTCTAAACAACTTGTGAAAGTTATATTCCCATAAAAAATAACCTTTCTCTCCACGTGAGGCTAGCCAAAATTTAAATGAAGAAAATGAAACTATTTGATCTCCAGTTTTGTAAATCCCTCGCGTGAAGAACTCAATCCCTAACTGATTGTTGTGCTTTCCTTACTAAATAAGGATGCATTCTGAGACAGCAATTTGGATTGGGAATCCTGATGCTTTTTTCATTGCTCTGCAAAAGCTGCAAAGTCAGCCTGCAGCTTCACACTGCTTTCTACACTCATAAAAGAAAAAAAAAAAAATTGCTGCTTTCTGTTTCTTCATTTATTTTTAAGACATACAAGAATGAAAGATTTTTTTCACCCAGCATCTAAGACAGAGGAGGAGTGAACAAAGCTTGGCAATTTTTTGTTTTGCTTTGTCGTCGTTGGGGTTTGTTTATTGCTTTTTGGTTTGTTTGTTGTGGTGGTTTTTTTCACAAAGTAATCCTTTATAAAATGAAGGTTTCACCTGTGCATTGTGTAGCAAAAGAAAAAAAAATAAAAGGGGGGGGGGGAAAGGAAGACATCTGTTTGACTTCATAAAGCTCCACTTTCATTCTTTCATCTTTTAGTTTTTCATTCTAGTTTTCTTTTTTTTTTAATCTCTCGTTTTCATGACCTAGTTTTCATTACTGCTAACAATAATGTCAGTATTACTGTTGTTGTTACTATTATTGTTGCTGTTCTTGTTCTTATTTATTCTTCATTCAGAGTTTCCAGTGGATTGAGAGTGGAGTTCCTACTCAAATATCGTGAGTGGACCTTCGAATTTATTAATACTTGATGTCAAACTCAGACCACAAGTAAAATAATGACAAAGCCTGATTGAAGTTTCTGTTCCTCTGATGGTGGAGATACTAAGAAGGAGTTAAGAGAGAATTTGACCTGCTATTTTAAAAGAAGCAAAGTCAGGCATACAAAATGAAGATCACTTATAACAGTGTGCATGGGGAAAAAAAATCATCCAAACACGGTGTAAACGGTTGGTGTTAGTGTTGTCTTATTAAAGGAAGGTGATGTGAAGGTTTGGGAGTTCCCTGCTCTCCCACACTGTGTAAAATGACCCAGACTAGAACTCAGCCGGCTGGAAGTTAAGGACCGAAGCTCTATTTACAGCTCAGCACAATGTACAAGCAGAGATAGACACTATAAACAGGAATAGTTACAGACATAGACAAGTTAAAGGGAATACAGAAACACAACTCCCCTGCCAGAAATCAGAGACCCCAGGAGGGGCTCCCAACCACCCTTCCACCTTCTCCCCACCCCTGTACCTTACCCCAGGGTTTGCCTTACTTGCAATCCTGGAGGATTGGTCAGTGGATTAGAAGTAAAGTAGTTAGTGAAATTAATTGGCAGGGAGAAACCAGAAGCTAGACCACCTGAGACGCTGTGCCCCAGAGTGACTTATCTATGTTTTGAGTTCTTTTCTTAAACATCTCAGCAAGCCTATGAGTGAAGCAGACATCATGATGTTTTCCTTTCACAGCCTATAGTGTAATTTTCTCTATTAAAATATTCCAATTAGCCTCAAACCAGCACAGGTGACTAACCAGCAACACCTTCACAAGATTATTCTTTGCATAACTGGGAAATCCTGAAGTCCCAGATGTCGACTGACACTTTGCTGCACTGTTAAATGTGAAGGAGATCATCAGGCTACCCTGACAAATCAGCAGTCCAAGCATGTACAACAGCCCAGGTGCTGACAATAAATCATCTCTCACTTCAGAAATTAAGATAGATGATTTTAAAGGTCCTTTCCAACCAAAATGATTCTATGATTCTAAGCATACAGGAGAAAAGCTGTGACTCAGAAATACTACAGCTCTGAGTCTGGAGAAAAGGAGGGAGAAAGGGGGAAAAAAAATGGAAATAGGAATTTTAAAAAATTTTTAAATAATCAGGTTTATTGCACAAGAAAAAATGCTAAATAACTAGCACACATCATAATAATAATGATAATGATGATAACAATGATGATAGCAATGATAATGATGATAATAATGATATTAATATTAATTTTTTTTCCCCAATTTAACTGTGCAGTAGAGGTCATAGAATCATAGAATCATAGAATGGTAAGGTTGGAAGGGACCTCAAGGATCATCTAGTTCCAACCCCCTGCCATAGGCAGGGACACCTCCCACTAGGACAGCTCACTCAAGGCCTCATCCAATCTGGTCTTGAACACCTCCAGGGAGGGAGCAGCCACAACCTCCCTGGACAGCCTGTGCCAGTGTCTCACCACCCTCACTGCAAACAACTTCCTCCTGACATCCAGTCTAAATCTCCCCTCTGCCAGTTCAAACCCATTGCCTCTTGTCCTGTCGTTGCAGGATCTCGTAAATAATCCTTCCCCAGCCTTCCTGTAGGCCCCCAAAAGGTCATTCTGCAAAAGCTACAGCGAACAACAACTGTCTGAGATGGGGCTGTTTACATTTAAATCCAGGGCTGCCAAACATTTTCTGGAATACCCAGCAACTGTCCTCAATATTCATTAAAAAAAAAAAACAAACAAAAAAGCACTGAAGGACCAGTTCACAAATACAAATTCTCATTCAGCTACAAATAAATGTAATAGAAAAACTCCTTCCTGCTGTCTATAGCTCTTCATTTTCACCGTATCACAAGGGTTGGAAGAGACCTCAAAGATCATCAAGTCCAACCCATTACCACAGCCCTCAAGTCTAGATTTTGAGTATTTAACCAGAGTGACATTTCCAAACAACTTTGCTGCCGTGCTGAAAAGTTGCCTTCCTCTTTCCTCTCCACCCACAAGAGAAAAAAAAACAAAACAAACCGAAAAAAAGCCCACAGATGTACAAAATAACAAGTCTAAATTTCAAGTAGAGGGAGAGGACTGAATTGTGTATAGGAGCTGATAATCATAAATCCAGTTTAATTGCTTCCTTAAGAAGAAGAAATGTGCTGCTCGCAATGTAATTAGCAATTAGAAGTTGCCTCCAGGTACACCTGTATAATAAATAACCAGCCTTATTGCAATAATGACTAACACATTCTCTCAGCCACCTGAAAAACTTCTGTATACCAACAATTTAAATATTCATAATATAAAGCACAGAAATGCCTGCTTTTTACGGGAATCAATAAGGTCCAGCCGATGCAACTGCGTAATAAAATTGGCTTAACTGCACGTGTAGGTGGTTATAAAAAGTCTGAAGAAAAAGTAACAGAGAATATTTTAAATATCATTCTGGAAAAAAAAAAATCCTACAGACTTCTCTGTAAGAGAAAATAGTTCATCTAGAGAAATCTTCCTATAGTTTTTCCCTGAAATTCTTCGATTTTTCACCTCAAATTACAGAGGGGGAAAAAAA
>VWZE01020221.1:27552-38508 GCA_013396675.1 Eubucco bourcierii
AAAAAAAAAAAGACCAGGAGAAAAAAAAAATCCATTTTTGCCAAAAGAATTCTTCTTAATTTGAGAGGTTTTTCCCTTTTTTCTTCCCACATCTCTTACATATCTAAGCTATGCCAAATAATTATGTTTGCCTGGTATAACTTACAACATTTTCACCAATTATTTTAAACAGTCTATTTCACTTATAGTAACCACTCATTATTTGGGGCGGGGGNACCCAGGAGGATACCCAGATGTGGGGAGAAAGTCTGAAGGTAGTTTCTAACCCCTCCTCATGCCACGAGCAGCCGGTGAGCAGGGAATGAAGCCCTGCACCGCTCCCTTTCCTGCCTCATTCTCCTCTCCTCTTCGCAACCGTGATCATCTTTTCTGCCTAGTTTTCTCCTCTTTTACCTGTGCTGTCTCTTCTCTTCCTCATTTCACCACCATCTCATCCCCAGGAGGACAGCATACACATGCAACTCAACACTAAAGCAAAGCTAACAGACGGGCATCGCGGTCCGTTCGCTGACGCGTTATGGCCCTTGTCACCACCAAGTGAGCCTTCAGAGCGATACGTGGCAGCCGGTCCTCATCCAGACCGAGCTGCAGCACTGGCATCCTTTATTTGGTATTCTTCTACCATTTCTCAACCCAAAGACAAGCCAGTCTCTACAGAAAGCCAGAGACATCCCAGTCCTTGCTTGTGTCTGTCAGCACAACCACTGGTACAAAGAACAGATGCTCCAAACGTTTTCCACCGCTTTGACGCCGAACTCCATTTCTATCCGTGTGTCCTGTATGTGTTCAGTCAAGGTTCCCTCCATTTTGATCTAAGCAAATTATTCCCAAATTACCTTCGATTAATGACACTCAGCACCTTCAGGTAACTCAAGTCAACAGGTCAAAAGTCTTGAAATACTTTTCATAAACAACCACTTCACAACTGAACCTTTCATTCCAACAAGCAGAGCAGGGTGGGTTGGTTGTTTTGTTTTGGATTTTTTTCCCTGAAGCCACATTACGCGACTCTGTTTTCACAAAAGCTATTAATTATTTTTCGTTTCTATAACAGCACATCACTAGTTTCTTCCATGACCACCCTCCCTTTCTCCATCCCTGAGCACAATTTAAGTTAAGGAATAAACAGAATTCCTATCTACAGAATAATCCCAGCAGTCTCCAACAGAGCAGCGTTGGCTTTCTGACGCTCCGTCGGTGTTGTGGGGACCTAGACCACAGAACTGTGATGGTAAAGTCTTACATGGGTAACCTTCCCAAGCACCAAAACCAATAATGTGACTGCTTTGCAGATGGGCAGATGGAGATTTTGCCAGGGTTGTTTGATGGTAAATGAAGAATTCTCTTTTTCACATTCGCTCCAAGGAGCCTGGCACAAGAAACCTGGCAAATCCTATAGTAAATCTTGTGTTTGCCTTTTAAATCCTGAAGCGAAATAAAAACCATTAGGTACCCGTGATCATGTGCAGTAATCTATATTTTCCACAACCTTCTGCCATGAAAACATTATGTCCTGTGAAGAACAACTTGTTAGTTTAAAAATAACAGCCTGACTGCCTTGCATGGAGCACTGCTTAATTGCACGAGACAATAAAAGCACAGGACCGGCTCTAAATTACTCATTATTAATTTAGGAACCTGCCCCTGGTCCAACCTGATCACAACTTGCAAGAAAATGGAAGATCAGAACAAAACACGTTCCTCCTCTAGCATAAAAGTAGCTCAGGCCTTAACCTCCCTGTTGTGAGTATTTTCTTCATACAGAGTAAAAATTATCGAGCAGATGAGGAAGAAATCCCCTTACATAAGTCAAAGGTAGTGATTCTGAGGAGGTGGCTATTTTCTGGCTGTTACTTGTCTGATTAGGGAATCTTATAAGAGAAAGCAAGTGAAATTCCTAAGGAGGTGGTTAATCCCCATCTCTGGAGGTGTTTAAAAGATACAGAAATGTGGTACTGGGGCATGGTTTAGCACCAGGCTTGGTAGAGTTACAGAAAATTTGGATTCAATGATTTTGAAAGGTCTTTTCCATACAAAATGCTTCTAAGATCTCCGTGGTGATCACACATTCTTAAGGCAAATAAAACGAGGTTTAAAATACCTTCACCCTCAAAAATCAGCACTATGAAGTCCTGTGAAATGCAGATTCAAGCCAGTGGGAGTGTTCCCATTACAGTCTGATAAGATACAAGGGAATATTCAACAGCTCTTCCTCTATCATTTTTTCACCCTAAGAAGAAAGACTACTTCAAACCCAATAAAAATAAATTTGTGGTTTTTCTGTGTGAAGCAAATCTGCACACAAATTTGAAAGAGAGAGGACAGGGTAGCGATGGGATAAATTCTGCATCAAACTAAACATTGGTTGTACAGTTGATGACATGAGAGAGTTGGGGTTCTGCAGCCTGGAGAAGAGAAAGCTTCCAGGAGACCTTAGAGTAGCCTTCCAAGATCTGAAGGGGGCCTACAGGAAGGCTGGGGAGGGACTATTGACAAGGTCCTGCAATGACAGGACAAGGGGTAATGGGTTTGAACTGGCAGAGGGGAGATTTAGACTGGATGTTAGGAGGAAGTTCTTTGCAGTGAGGGTGGTGAGGCACTGGCACAGGTTGCCCAGGGAGGTTGTGGTTGTTCCCTCCCTGGAGGTGTTCAAGGTCAGGTTGGAGGAGGCCTTGAGTGAGGTGTACTAGTGGGAGGTGTCCCTGCCTCTGGCAGGGGGTTGGAACTTGATAATCCTTGAGGTCCCTTCCAACCTTACCATTCTATGATTCTACCTTTGAAGATTGCCTGACCACCTTCATTGTATGTACCTTACATTTCTAAATATTTGGATGTGTTCCATATTCTCTTTGGAATTACCTTCTGTAAGCATCCACACAGTCCATCAGCACTTTGGTTGTCATATTTAGGGATACTACTACTTCTGTCAGCACTTTTGGTGGCATGTTTAGGGATACCACAATTGACTGGAGCAGTCTATGGTTGATGCTGAAGGTCTTTTCCAGCCAAACCAGTTCTATGGTTCTATCTATGACACACAGTAGTTTTTCACTCTCACTAAAAGCAAAGGCATTCTGGTGTCTTCAGCTTTTCTCCTAAGTTTTTGGGGTAGATTTTGGAGAGAGTTCTCTATTTCCTGAATCTCCTACTACTAGAGGTTGGTTTTGTTAATTCATCAGTCGCAGGAAAAAATGTTAACGCAAGCCAAGATTGCAGCAAGATCTTGAGTGAAGTCAAATAACTGTAAGTCATTCATCATTATGCTGTGTGCCCTGGCCCATTAGTTTTCAACCAGTTTTTGCTGTGGCTGCCTTCATCTAAGTGTGCTGGGTTTTAATATGATTCTTGCCAAGTCTTAACCAGTTGGTGACGTGGACTTTAGAAAACGTAAATTGGTTCTTTTAAAGGCAATTGGCAAAAATCTCTTCCCCAGCTCCTTCCCCAGTACATGTTGAGTACACTGCTGAAAACTTTGGTTTAACAACACTGGAAGATTTTTATCCCAAGAAACCCAAAGCTTTAAGAGGAATGAACAGATCCAGATGCAGCACAGTGAAACTGAGTGCTACAGCAAGGACCAAATTCTACTGTGCAAGAATTCAGATGAACTTTTGGTTTATATATATATATATGTATATATATGTATTATATATACATATGTATTATACATCTTATATATATATATATATGTATATATATATAGAGAGAGAGAGAGAGAGAGTGAACTGACCAAAAAAATACAGTTTTGGACAAATGAAAACTTATTAGTGTAATCCTGGAGACTGTGGTAAATAATTTCAATTTTTAAAAGAAGGAAAATTTGGGAGTAGTTTTCATAGAATCGTAGAATCATAGAATGGTAAGGTTGGAAGGGACCTCAAGGATCATCTAGTTCCAACTCCCTGCCATAGGCAGGGACACCTCCCACTAGCACAGCTCACTCAAGGCCTCATCCAATCTGGCCTTGAACACCTCCAGGGAGGGAGCAACCACAGCCTCCCTGGGCAACCTATGCCAGTGTCTCACTACTCTCACTGTAAAGAACTTCCTCCTAACATCTAGTCTAAATCTTCCCATGTTTTGAACATCCAAGTGCTTGATTTTATTATTCTCTGAGTTGAAATGGTTTGTCTTTCCTAATTTCAAATCCATTTTGTAATTTATCTTTTAAATGTTTTTAGTTCTTTCAAACAAGCAGGTTTGGAGACTTGTTTTTTTAACATGATGGCATAACTTAAAAACGTGAGGTAGCATGGCGATGGAAAAGTAGGTATTTAAAGGTGGTGCTAAAACCAACTTTTTTTTTTTCTCTCAATAAAGTAGGGGAGAGGGGAAAGTCTTTTATTCACAAAATCACAGAAAGAATTGTGGAAGTGGGAAGGAGCATCTGAAGATCACCTAATCCGATTCCCCTGCTAGAACTTGATTATCTAGAGCAAACCACACAGGAACAGGTCTGGGTAGGTTTTGGAATGCCTTCAGAGAAGAAGACTCCACAACCTCTCTGGGCAGCCTGTTCCAGTGCTTTACCACCCTCAAAGGCAAGAACTTTTTCCATGATATTTATGTGGAACCTTCCATGCCCCACTTTGTGTCCGTTGCCCCTTGTACTGTGACTGGGCACAACTGAGAAGAGTCTGTCTCCATCCTCCTTACACTCACACTTGTAAGTATTAATGAGACCCCACACATACACTCAAATCTAAACACCTCCTCACCATCTTTGCTTTCACACAGTTCAATCTTCAAATGACAAATTCTCCTCTCAATACTTTTGTCGCTGCAAATCACTATGTGCTGGCCTCAGACATTCAAGTTGCACCCAGAGAAGTTTACCTTGGATAACAGAAGAAACTTCTTCACTGAAATGGTTCTCAAACACTGGATCAGGTTCCCCAAGGAGAAGGATGAATCCTGCCCCTGGAGTTGTTGTAGAGGTGCAGAGATTTGGTGCTGAGGGACATACTTTAGCACCAGAATTGATAGAGTTAGGCAATGGGTGCATTCAGTGATCTTAAAGGTCTTTCTCAACCAAAACAATTCTACAATTACATTCACTAGGCACAGCCTTCCCTCTAGCAGCTGTAAGTTTGCATCTAAAAGCAGACAGCAAACATGGCACTATCCACATGTCACAGAGTTTTGATTTCTTGTCGTCTTCACAACACTGTCAGATCAATAGTTGAGCAAACAGCATGTGGAAATATTACTGTAAAAATTATTGCAAGCAGTGCTTTTGTCACCTCTTGGATTGATTTGCTGATCCATTGTTTTCCCATCTTGCAGAATACACCATTAGAGGATGCCCCTGGCATGGATATGGTTGTAAGAGCTTTGACTGGTGCTACATTCCCTCCCAGAGTTTTAAAATTTCTCAATCTGATCTTAGAGATATTTGAAGTTAATAACAGAGTGTTCTTGTTCCCCAGCCCTCTCACCAGAGCACACTACAGTTTTTCCTGCAGTAAATGCAATGCCATTGCCTTTTCAGACAGCAGGATAGTTGGAATTGCAACCTCTCTTGAACGTTATTGGGAAAAAGCAACAATGAGCTACGCTATGTTTTTTCATTTATTCAAGTAAAAATGTCTAAATACTCAATACTCTTAACCTGTGGTAACTCTAGTTAGAATAATAAGTCAGAAAAGTCAAATATTTTCATGTCCTGGTTGCAGAGCTTCTCTGAGCAGTGTTGGGCTGGAGCAACACTACTGCAAAGATAACAGTTGCCTGCTTTTCTCTGTACATGCAGGCACCCAGTTTTGCTCTTCCCACATGCTTCCCAGGTTGGCAGATATTGACCCGCTCCTCTTTTGCTGTCAGTTACATTTATATGTAACTCCCCATACCATTACTGCAAAGTAACTGATGTTCAGGTGAATATCTGAGGGCTAAGGGCTAGCATAAAATCCTGGTATTCCATTAACAGTATCAAGTCCAACCCATCACCACAGCCCTCAAGACCAGACCATGGCACCAAGTGCCACATCCAAACCTACCTTGAACACCTCCAGGGACGCTGACTCCACCACCTCCCTGGGCAGCCCATTCCAGCAGGCAATGACTCTCTCAGGCAACAACTTTCTCCTCACCTCCAGCCTAAACTTCCCCTGGCACAGCTTCAGACTGTGTCCTCTTGTTCTGCTGCTGCTTGCCTGAGAGAAGAAAGCAACCTCCTCCTGGCTACAAGCACCCTTCAGGTAGTTGTAGACAGCAAGAAGGTCTGCCCTGAGCCTCCTCTTCTCCAGGCTAACCAATCCCAGCTCCCTCAGCCTCTCTCCATAGGGCTGTGCTCCAGGCCTCTCCCCAGCCTCACTGCCCTTCTCTGGACACACTCAAGCACCTCAATGTCCTTCTTCAATGGAGGGGCCCAGAACTGGACACAGGACTCAAGGTGTGGCCTAAGCAGTGCAGAGTCCAGGGGGAGAATGAGCTCCCTGCTCCTGCTGGCCACACTATTGCTGATGCAGGCCAGGATGCCATTGGCCTTCTTGGCCACCTGGGCACACTGCTGCCTCATGTTCAGGTGGGTGTCAATCAGCAGCCCCAGATCCCTTTCTCTTTGGCTGCTCTCCAGCCACTCCCACCCCAGCCTGTATCTCTACACTGGCACTGGCAAGCTCAGTCTCTCCAGGAAGGTCTGAATATTTAGGAAATGTCAGGTTTGGAAAACTGAGGCTTCTTTCATTGGACTTGATTTTACATCACTGGTGTAAACTGTGGCTCTCAATATAGGCACTTGGAGTGATGTAAATTACACTTGAATAGCTCTGACTTGCAACAGGAGCTGACGTAAATGACATATGAGCTACGCTCAGTATCTCCAGGAATTTTCCAAACACACTCAGCCTGATTTTTGTGCATTTTAAAATTTGCTGTAAGCTTTTTCATCTAGCTCAGAAGTCAGAGGAGGGGGGAAAAAAAAGGAAACCACACTCTTTGACCTTTGAAGGCATAAAACTGCAATCAAAGATTCATAATCTGACTGGTTAAAATAGGAACTGTGATCTGTGAGAATAAAGATGACTTAAGCGGCACTGACCATGCTATAAAACAACACAAACACTCTTTCCTGCATGTAGCACTCTTAGAAGTCACCTTTCAACTCTTCCATCTGAAAAAAGCATCAGTTTTCCTTAAAGAGAGACACAGATAAAGCAGGACACTTCTGCCTGAGGAGAGGCTGGCCAGCCTGATATTTGATATAAGAACTCAGTCCCTAGTGGGAGGAGGGAGAAGTGATTGATGGTTTGTAAGGAATTACTTGACTTTTGCTTGTAACAGAAGCTTTTTTGGATTCTCCCAAAGTTCTTGTCAAAAGCAAGAGACAGCTTTTGAAATAGCAGCTTTCCCCCTTCCCAGCAGATGTGTGAAGAAACACATTGTGGAGCTAAAATGCTTAGAAAAGAAGGATGGAGAGAAGACATTGCCCCACATGCTGCCTTTTTTTCTAGTCCTCTGCTGTTCTGTAAAGTTTGTCCCTGTTATTCTAATGCCTGCCCTCTTAATGCAGCATGAGCACTTCACCTCCCTGCAGGAAGAATTTCACACAGCCAGCAGCATAAATTCACCCATTCAGTACAATAAGTATTACAACAGAGACCCATCCCTATCTTCTCCAGCTCAAAGGTCAAATTTGTATGAGTTTGACCAAGGCAACACCTTCCTGAGTGTCTCC
Source organism: Eubucco bourcierii (assembly GCA_013396675.1). Lineage (NCBI taxonomy): Eukaryota > Metazoa > Chordata > Aves > Piciformes > Ramphastidae > Eubucco > Eubucco bourcierii. The sequence goes on from VWZE01020221.1 coordinate 35,231, forward strand.
ATGCCCAGGGTTCTCCTGGCTCTCATCTGGACAGCTCCATCTGCCTCCTGCAACTGTCTCCCTCAAGAAAGGGGAGAGCATCAGCTCTGTAGCGAGCATATGAAAGTCAGATTTTGGCAGTTCCTTGCACTGCACACACGACAGAACAATAGACCTGAGCTCAGCATCCCCTCTTTAGGACACAAGCTGATGATGGAACAGGTGGAATAAGTTCCTATGATCCTGGTGACACACATACTTGTTGAAAAGGCATCACGTCAATAAATCCTAGTCCCAAGCACTTCTGCCCAAGTCTCTCTATCTTACACCTCATTGTTATGGAGCACTGTGCATCAGCAAACCCCAGGGATCACGCAAAGGACTGTGTGGACATCAAGAAAGGGTCAAGAAGAAGTTCTCTGGTCACTCTTGAAATCCTAGCCCCATCTACCGAGCACTCAAACAATAGCCAAAGCAAGAAACAACATGTGGAATGGAATTGTGTCTCTCCCAACTCACAAGTTGCATAGACATTGCTCAAAAAAAAAGAAGTAAGAAAAAAGGAATTTCATCACTATGAGCATTCAGAGGCAGTGGTATAAGAAAAGAAATTGCATTTCCCCTTCTCTTAAATTGTGTTTGCCTCTCAAGAGGCTCAGTGGGCTGCACAGCTAGGGGGACAAGGACAAATGTAAATTCTTTGCAGCTGGGAGGGATAGGAATGGATATTCCTGCCAGCATAGGCAGGAAAGCAGCACACCATGATAAAAAAGAGAGGTTTTACTCTTACCAGCCATGAAAGGTTTTGTCAAGCTTTTGGGTCTTAATCTTATGGATAATCAGCTGTAACAGAGATGTTGCAGGTCACAAAATGTGCAGTGTGTGTTTTTTCTCAACTTGCAAAACTTTAGAGTAGTTCATTGGTGTCACTTTAGAGGAACATTTGCAACACAATGTCTTTTGCAGGCTGGCAAAAAAAAAAAAAGAAAAGCCTTGAAAATGGTGTTCTGGTTAGTCTGGTTTCCTGGAGTTTTCTAACTAATGTGTGACTTTTTAATATATGAAACAAAAATACAGGTGGGATGTGTGCTGTGAAGAGTGCACTGGAGAAATCAGTTTTTAAAACTCATGAATGTGCTTCTTTGTGAGGGACAAGACAGAGAAATTCTGTATTTTTCAGATGGACTTTTTCTGCTTTGCCTTTGCAGAGCCTTGCATAGCACCTCACCATGTTGTGACCTCAATCACCTAAGGGAGCAGCCGGAGGGAGAGATTCACCGATGTTAAACTTTCGATGAGCAGAGGAGTAAGAAGGCTCTGCTTGGCTGTGTCTCTGTGATTCCAGAGTGACAGAGAGAAAGACCAACGAAAACCACCCGTGTAAACCACAGTAAATAATCTGTACATCCAGGGACGCAACGCCTGGGCCCGCCGTGACCTTTTCCGCTGCTCAGGTTTAATCTATAAATACCCAAAAGACATACGAGCCCATTGTTTTGCTGCCCTCTGAAACCAAACCTGCCAAGGGGACGGAGTTCGAGTCGGGGTGGGAGGGCAGAGGACCTCCCCCCAACCCAGCCTTGAACTTCGCCTCCTCTCCCAGGAAAATGCGGCGGTTGGGGTGGGGGGGGGGGGGAAGGGGGGGGGGGGTCTCTCGGACACTCCNGCGGGAGGGTGTCTCTCGGACACTCCATGTAGACTTAGGTTTGCCAATGTCGTCATCGAAAGGTTTGGGTACGGCTGGCAAATCGCACATAGGGGCTGAGGGGTTAGGGTAAAACCGAAAAAAAAAGAAAATAAAGGAACGCTGCCTCCCAAATACCCCCCCACGGAAGGTTGGATTTTGCAGATGCCCAGCGCGAAGCTGCGCGGAGAGCGGTTTAGCCCCTACGGTGTGGGCTGAGCGGCGCTGGCCTGTCCATACCCCCTTCTCCGGGCCACCGAGGGCCACTCACGGGAACGGAGGCCAGGGGAACGTGCCCCCAAGACCTGAGGAGAGAAAACCCTATAAACATCCGCAGGGAAAACAACTGCCAAATAGAGAGAGAAGCCTTATTCTCTTTTTCCCTGGGAGGAGTTTGCTTCACGACGGTGACTGGTTTGCCAGATCGTCCGAAGCTGAAATGGAGTTGGGGGTCGGGGGGATTATACGGGGAGATTTAGTTATCGCACACAAAACCAACACGCGATTTCCCAGCTCAGTTTGTGCCACTTGCACGCTAATACCACTAGCAGTCTTTTCTCCTTTCCACTAACAGTCTTTTTTCCTTTCCACTAGCAGTCTTTTTTCCTTTCCCTTTGCGTGTTCGATGGCAGTTACTTTGAGTTTTGAACCTTTGGGACGCTAATAAAACTCTATTTCTTTTTTTTTTTTTTCCCCTCTCCTAATTGTTGTTGTTGTTGTTTTTATATCACCAGAGATTTGGTAGATTTAAAATACTTTAGGTGTAAAGTTTTGCTCTTAATTGGCTCTTGTAAAGATGGAATTCGGTGGTCGCTCCAGAGCCGCTAATCAATTTTCACCCGGCAGCAAAGGTGCACCGCGGAGGATTTAGGTTTAATGAAGTGACTGCGCAAATTACCACCGCGAACTTTATTTAAAGTCTATCAACCCCCTAAAAATTATTCCTCAAACTGTTCCTGATTTCCTTTTCTTTATGGAAAACACCACCTTTGCCTTTCTAAGGTTTCAGGCATTAGAAAGCCGTTCTCTCTTGCTCACCACTCTGGCACAGGGAGAGGAATTTTCCATTTTTGAGGGTCTTTGGGCTTTAGGATTGCCTTTTTTTTTTCTTTTTTTTTTTCCCCCCCTTCGGTTTGTTGTGTTGTTGGGTTTTGTTAGGTTTGTTTTTAGTGGTTGGGGGTTTTTTTGTGGTTGTTTTCGTTTGTTTGTTTTAATTATTATTACTATTGTTTCGAAGTCATTAACAAACGGGGGAAAAAAACTTTTAAAGCGTCAAGAAAATACCCGATTGTGGCTATAAGATCACGGGAAGCAGTTCAAGAAAAGAAAAAAAAGAGGGTTGATGTACACATCTGCTGAAAACGGGAGTTTCTTTGCCTTATTTAATTTTTTTAACAGGGTAGACTCGGAAATGGTGAGCTATAATTTTTTAGGGGTTGATATTTAGCTTTTATCCTGTCTCCTTTACACCCGTGAGCTCCCAGACAGCCTATTTTACCCTCTTTTCTCCAAGGATCCATAGCGGGAAGAGCAAATTGAAATGCGGATACTTGAAAGAAGAGCGAGGCGAAGTCCCCAGAATTCCTGGGTTGGGGTTTCCCCCCCCCCCCCCCCC
>VWZE01020221.1:46868-63148 GCA_013396675.1 Eubucco bourcierii
CCCCCCCCCCCCCCCCCATCCCAAATGAACCCTTTTGCTTCCAAAACCCCAACAGGATTGAGTGTGATGATTGCGGAGATCTGGGGTTTCACCCACACACCGAGACGAGATCCAAAGTCCATTTTTCCAGGGAAATTGGATGCTGAAGTGTGCACAGCATTTCAATGTGTGTTCAGTACAAGAAAAAAAAACCAACACCACAAACCAACAAACAACAACAACAAAAAAAAGAAATCTCAACCAACCAACCACACACACAAAGACCCAAACAAACAAAAAAAAATCAAACTACAACACCCCAAAGCCCCGCCAAAACCCTCGCAAAAGAAAAATAAACAGAACAAACAAACAAAACCCACCACAAAGCAAACAAGCAAACAAAAATATCCCAACGAAAAATATGTATGTGGAATTTCATTATATTTTTTTTTCGCTTCAAGGCACAGCTCTTTGAACCAAGAGACCCCTGCGCACTCCCTTTCCTCGTACACGATGTGTAAAACAAGCTCGTTTAGGACCGATCCTAAACGGCAGCGGACTTTCATGAGACAGTTCCACAGAATTAATGCAAAAGGCTGCGGGGTGTGATCAGTTTGCTATCGAAAACACAGAGCAGATCCCTCACACACCCCACCCCCCCACCCCCCCCTTTCTGCGTTGCAAACCTCGCCACCTCTTGCTCCGAGGCTTGGGTTTATCCAGATTAATTATTAAGAGATTTTAAAATTCGTTTCTAATATCATTCTTAATAGTTTCTAGTAACCAAAACGTCTGCAGGCTACTGAGTTATCTCAGGATAAAGTTTCGGGGTGCCCTCTCCTGATGTCCTCCCTGACAGCCTCGCAGGGTTTGTTTGTTGGTTTGAGGGTTTTGTTTGTTTTGTTTTGGGTTGGGTTTGTTGTTTGAGGTTTTGGTTGGTTGGTTGGGTTTGGGGTTTTTTTTCCTGCTGGAAGATGGAAACCTTGGAAACAATTTAGCCGTGAGGTACCTCCTCATCCATCTGAACCTTCATCCCCCGCCTCGGTGCAGCCTTCTCGGCTCCCGAAAGCCAATTACCGTTCCGATAATTCCTAGCAAAGTCGAGGAAACCTGCAAAGATTCCCCTCCCTCCTGCTCCAACCTCGTTGCAGGCTACTTTTCTGTCGGGGTCTCTTTCTATCACTGTATTAATACTACGAGTGACTCTATTCTCCTCTTTCTGTGCCCAGGAAGAGACGGGCACCCACACAAGGTGTTAGATGTTCCCTCCTGTCACAAGTCCTCTCGTTGTCCCCTTGACCACCCACACGTCCTTTGTCGAAAGGGAGGGGAGGGAGGCGGAACGGAGTCGCGCCAGGTCAAGCGAGAGGCGTGTGGCATCCCGGCAGGGAGACCCTAAGGGCTGAGCCTGTACCCCTGCTATCACCGTGAAGTCAGTGGGAAGTTGAGAGCTACCTTCCCAGGACTTTTGGGGCTGGGGCAACGTCGGGCACTTGCCTGCACACTCTTGGCTAAACCAGATCGGGGCCAGAGTCGGGGTGTCATTGGAGGACAATGTTTTTGGGGGTACGGGGTTGCTGTGTGAGTGGGCAGCGGCCATCTCACGTCCGTGGGGACCGAATGACAGGAACATCCCCACAGCAGGGGACACGCAGAGTTAGTGCAGGCAGCCCAGAAGCGCTACTTGAAGTTGTCCTTGGGGCTGGGGAGAATCCACCTGGAAGGTTTTTTGTGGAATCAGAACGATACAGCAATTGGCACACGGAAGGGGAAGCGCAACAAAAGCAAATTTAGAGCTGACTTTGGACTTGGGTGAGGCGGGACCAGCGTGACGAGAGCGGCTGCACAACAACCAGACAAAGCCAGCCTGTGCTACACTGCAGCCGCTCTCCAGGCATGGGGGATCTGCCTTTGGAAAACAACAGAAAAAAACTAAAACACAATAGCAATTAAGCTCTCATCTGAGTGTGACTGCTTGTTTGGCAGGGACTGTCTGGAATCCAGAGGTTTTCCTCTCGCCAGCACACACATTTGCCCCAGTTTTCCCTCCTTCCCCATCAATGCGAGAGGCGTTCCGCATTGGGACGCATTGCGTCCCGCAGTTGGAAAACTCTCCAACGACCGGAATGAGAGCCTCAGGCTTTGGGTGTCCCCAAAATCCCAAGCTTAAGGAGGACAAGTGCGGCCTTTTGTAAAATAGCAGGGTCGAGCTAACAATCTCAGAATCAAAAATTCCCCGTAGCCACTCCGAGTGGAAGTTTTCTCCTTCACGGGTGTCAGTCCATTCATAGAACAGAATCACTGCATCGTTTGTGTTGGAAAAGAGCTTTGTGATCCTTGAATTTAACCATTATCTAACTCTACCGAGTCCGGTGCTAAACCACGTCCCTCAGCACCACATCTTAGCGTTTTTCAAACACCTCCGGGGATGGGGATTCAGATTCTGCCCCTTCGCCTGAGTAATCCGGCCCTGTCACGTTTTCTTTTAAGCGATTTCACTTCTTTTGCCTTCCAGGATTACAAAAATCTCTATCCCTTCCTCTTTTCCCTCTACAATCAGGTTTTGGAGGAACGTTGGCTAAAACTTCCTCAGCTGCTGCTCTCTTTCCCTCGTGATGGAAAATTCGGAGTCATTCGTGGACTTGCGAAAGTTATGATAAGATTTCGAGGCATTTTATTGTTTTTCTGTATCTCTGATGCGGTCTGTAGGCACCGGTATGTTGATGTGCTCCTGCGAGTCAGCATCTCCTTTCTATTGCTTCTCTCCCTTGTCCCCATTTCACTATTTCTTCCCTTCTTAAAGCATGAGTTTGTAATGGTCGGGATGAAACCGGCGATCACTCCCGTTCCTTTTTCCCCGGAACGGGCCACCTGTAGTGCTACCGGGCTGCCCCTCGGGAGGTCACTGCGGTCCCCTTTTCCCGGGTGAGGGCAGCACGGAGCAGGGGCGTCGGGTTGCGGCAGCGCCATACCCTTTTAAAAGGCTCTCGGGATTGCCCGCAGCTGACAAGCTAACCCACGCAGGGAAACAGCCCCTCCCCTACGACACGCCACCCTTCCTCCTATTTGATTTTTCCTTGGCAAAAAAACTTCCGCGACCTCCATAGGCGTGAATGCTCCCCGGGAGTCCGGACGGGTGGCTTGACTTACACAGGTGGCTGTGGCTCGGTCGGAGAGAGGAACTTGGAGACCAGGACGCCGGTCCAGGCGCCTCCGTGCAGGGGAGGGGTAGATGCTGGCTGTGTGAAAGCACAGCGCTCGCCCTCTTCTCCCGCCTGCTCTGTCCAAGAGGGTACGGGGCCTTTCTCGCCTTTGCAATGTCTCTAGATAGGCTTTTTAACAGCTTCTGGGCTTTACGCCACCCGACACAAGAAGGCCGTGAACACTCCAGGCTTGGGGAAGAGTGACTGGAAAGCTGCCCGACAGCTGGCCGAATATAAGCCGGTGTGTGCCCAGGTGGCCAAGAAGGCCAGCAGTATCCGAGCCTGTATCAGGAACGGTGTGACCGGCAAGACCAAGGGGAGGGATCGTCCCCGGTACTCAACACACCCTGAGTCCTGGGTTCCGTTCTGGGGCCTCACTACAAGAACGTAACCCAGAGAAAGGTAACGAGGCCGGTGAAGGGCCCGGAGAATAGGTCTTGTAAGGAACAGATGAGGGAACCGGGGAATGTTTAGCCTGGAGAAAAGAAGGCTGAAGAGAGACTTATCTACAACTCCCTGAAAGGAGGCCAGAATGAAGTGGGTGTTGGTCTCTTCTCCCTCCTAACAAGTGATAGGAGAAGAAGAAATGGTCCCAAGTCGCACCAAGGGAGATCGAGATTAGGTAGTAGAAGGAACTTCTTCACTGTTGGGGATGTCGGGTTCCCCAGGGAAGTGGTGGTAACCACCCTTGAAGGTATTCAAAACACGTGGAAACATGACACTTCGGGGCACGATTTAGTGGGCATAGTAGTGTTGGGTTGGGACTTCATAACCCTAAAGGTTTTTTCCAACCCTAACGATTCTATGATTGTATGACCTGTGTCCATCTCTCTCCACGGCATCGCATCCCTTCACCCTTCACCCTTCACCCTCCACCCTCCACCCTCCCACTGAGGGAGGCAGGCGCAGAGAATGGAAAGGTCCTCCACACACTGGCAAAACCTCTTCCCCTGTGAACGAGCTGAGATGGAAAGACAGCCCTTCAGCAGATTTCCGAAAATAGTCAAGCTCGTTTGGAGGAAAAGCCCCTTCTTTCCCCACTACCCCTCTCCCTGCAGCTTCCTCAGGCCCTCTCTGCCCCGTGAGCTCATTCCCAGCCATTACACTCGGAGTTATCCAACCATTTTTATTTAACACACACCGACAACACTCCAAAAAAAAAAAAAAAAATCTAAATCGCTGTTTTGTGAGATCAAAGTAAGGATTTTCTGGTGCATCTGGAAACTGCAGAAGGAGGGAAAAAAAACCAGTATGGAGCAGCAACAGTTGCACAACTTCAAAGTGTTTGGGTGTTTTTTAAACACTGATTTTTTTTTCCCCCCTCCTTCTCCTTCTCCCTGATCTTTCAAGCAGCAGATAAAGACGATAGTATCCGTGTCTGCTTTCCAAAGAAATAACCTGCTTAAAGAGCTGCACAAAACCCGGGGCAGGCAGAAGACACCTTACACGGTTTTTTTGTCTTTCCATCAAATGGAGTCTGGTCTTTTCTGCTAGCCCCGACCCCGGCACTGCTAAACTTCGTAGGGAAAGGAGTTTCAGACTCGGGAGGGTTACTAAAGGTTGGTTTGTTCTTTTCAACAGAGGTTTCTAACAACCCAGTACATTCCCCATATAACACAGCAGCCGAATGTAAAACAGTAACTCGCAGAGGGAGGCGGTGAGGGGAAAGTTCCGCCGCCGGATTCTCTCGAGCTGAGAGGGGTTTGCCCGAGATAGAGGGAGACAGAGTCCCGGGAGCGGCAGAACCAGGTTTGCCCTCTTTATTAGGAGGGATATGCCGGTCCTGGAATCCTCGGGATTGCGAGTCCCAAGAAGGGATCAGAAAGAGAAACAGCTTTCCTCCAGCCCCGCTTCCCCGGGCGGGGGTCACTCCTTGGCGAGTCGGTGGCTCTCACGCATGTGACATCTCTTCAGTGATTCCAAAGGGAATTCTGCGACATTTCCTTTCCCCTCCCCGTGTCCCTTAAGTCTCTGGGTCCGCATGGCTCGCAAGAGTCTAAATGGCTTTAACTCTGCCCCTCGGACCCAGTGTCTCGCCAGCACTTATCCCTTCACCTTACCACCACTACAACCACTCCCCCACCCCCGCCCCCCCGAGAGCGATTTCAGGACCGTGCCTTTGAAGTCGGAGCAGAAAAGAAGGAACCTCCAAGGGTTTAGGCGGTTCTCTGCCAAAGGGAAAAAGCCGATCGTGATTATTGAATATCGGGAGATACATCCTGGAAACCTCTCTTGGCGAATTTGTTAGGACAAGGATAAGGAATCACGGCAGAGAAGCGCTTTGCTCTCTGCTCAGGACAATAGCGGCTCCAAGTCTCCTTTCCTCCAGCACAAAAAAAAAAAAAAAAAAAAAAAAAAAAACCCAAAAACCCAAACCCAAACCAAACAAACCCAAACAAACAAACAAACAAAAAAAACCCAACAAAAATCCCCAAAGCCAACACCCAAACAAAACAAACAAACAAACGAAAAACCCAACAAACCCAAAAAGGATGAGCTGGGGGTTACCAGGAGCAAAATGACCTGACCCATGGCAGGAACCTTCAGTTTCGGATCTGTGATACTCTCCCTCCTAACACACCGGCGCTGGAACTCTGTGACCCTAAATTCCACTTCGTGACCGTGGCCTCGCCGGTGGGTGAGACCCGGCTGAGTCATCTATGCCTTCCTCCCAGTGCAGGTTAGATGTGACCCACTTCTTATTGCAAGCTGCACCTTCTCCGGTTTTCACACAGGGGTTTCCCTCCCACCCATTTTGATTTTTTAAAGGCGCGGTCGGGGCCCTGTGATACCGATTAATCATATTAGCTTGCTGTAAAGATTTCCAGGTTCCCCTTTAGGATTCACAACAGATCCCGGTCTCCAAAACGACGTTTTCAAGGGTCCTTCCGTTTTAACTTCGGCTGTGGGAAAACGATTTAGCAAAGACTTACCTCACCCCTAGAGACCGGGACGTCGTAGACGCCTTGCTTGCTGGAGAGGACACCTCGGCAGCACCACATCAGTCGTGGTGTCCTACCAAGGTGTTTCTTGGCCAAAGTGGAGGCTCTCAAGATTTTGTCTTTACGGTAAGGTCCCCTTAGGGCCGTAAACCTGAGCAGAATTGCACTAAGAACTGTGATATTTCGACCTTCCCGCACTGCCTACGAATAATCGTAGCAATCGGCTCAGGGTCGGAAACTGCAGACGTTCCAAGAGCTTCCCTCCTCCAGAGCTTCAGAGCGGCTCGTCCTTTCGGAAAGCCCCGTTGCTTCTTCATTTTGCCCTTTCCTAAATGTATCCCCCTCTAGAAGCAGAGCTTGGGGTGGGGGCATTAACTCCACTCCTTCTCTAACTGAGATCCCGAGATTTCCAAACCTATATCCCATTTGCAGCGGCAGCTACACCACAGAAAAAGGGGGGAAATACCGGAGAGGGGTGAGGAGTGATTTCAGAAGTGGGTTCATGTTGATTTCTGGAGATTAAGAAAACCAGCCAGCAAAGCGGTACCCTACTTTAAATGAGCCTAGAAGAAGATGAACGTTATCTCTTTACACACAAAACACTTCCTTTTGACACCTCATTTACACGCTGGTGAGGCTCGGTCTTTTTTTCCCGTATATAAATAGAAATACATTTCCTTCAAAGAAGCAATTTCAACCCGTCTGAAAGGGGTTTGGCCTTGGCCATTCAGGAGGACGTGTCTTTCTTTGTCTCGTTCCGGGGGGACAGGTTAGGGGGGAAATCCACGCAAACCAAACTGACCTGACTCTCCCAGAATGTCCTGCCCCGAAGGACACAGATGGGCAACAGGAATACATGGCCCAGGACAATGGGTATTGGGCAGCGACGAGGGTTTTGAAAAGTTAGAAAAGGAGCTTGAATTCAGCCTGGAAAGGGGGTTTGGGAGGGCAGCTGAGAGAGTGGAGTTCACTGGGATTTATTTCTTTGAATGGAAGCATATAAGGCTTTTGCAGGCAGTGCTTCGCGTGGAATCAAACCCACATTGATGTCTCCCTATCGAGTGCAGAAGAGGCAGGAGTAAATGCAGAGTAAACTTCCTAAGCAGCAGAAGACACACTCCAGCCAAGACAGCCTGGTAGCTCTCACACAGCACAAACAGGCATTATACAACCAGGGGCTACAACACTCACACTCACCCTGTCTCTCTTGGTCCAGTGGGTTGTGTGGAAACCAGAGACAACACTTAAAGATGTCTTCAAACAGTAACCAGGCACAAACATGGCAGTTTAACACATCCACACACCTACAGGATGCTCCCTTCCTCCCATTTCCCCCCTGCCTTCCTTCATCCATGCTGTCTTTTCACCTGCCCCCTGCCTTCCCATTCTATGGAGTACCCATTCACTGTGTACCAAACCTCACCTCAGCAGCCCCGGCCTCGTCCCCAAGCCCCACAGCTTTCCCTTGTATCAGCCACTTTACACTTACCTTCTTTCTCCCTCTTTCTTGTTTTTAAATCCTCTATTTTTTCTTTTTCACATGGGATCTTAACTCTTATTCTTGACCTACTTTCCATGGCCACCAATTGCTCCATGTTCAGCCTGTTCTCAGTAATACCAATAACCATTTTCCCAGAGCATTTTGTTTTACGGATAGACTCCCTCTGCTTTAAAGTGCCTTTGCCCGAGATCTGGTCTAATCTCTCTGCCTGAATGCCTCTCCCAAACTACTCTCAGCATTTTGGGATGTGAAAGGAGTCAAACATGTTATAAAGATGCCTTTCCCAGCTCAGAGCTGCCCAGCTCACAAGAATTTCAAGGGGGGAGTGGGGAGGGAACCTAAACCATATGTGTAACGACGCCACATTGTGCACTGCACTGTGAGATAAAGAGCTTTACATCATTGATTCCATGGAAGTCATTATAACAAAAGAAAGTCTGGGAAGATTATATCTGCGTTTGCCTCTGTGGGACTGGGATTTTTTCAGAAACTGGGGTAGAAGATATTCCACCTGGGTGCACACTAGCATTGGAAAGGGAGGGAAAGTGGCTGCTCCAAGCCACAGAAATGATGTGCTACCTGAGTCCCACTGGCTACAGTGCTCTAAGTCTCATCTGGAACTGCTGGAAGATTAGTGGGATGCTCCAGGAAGAATTAAAATGATCGATGGGACTTAGATAAGGCAGTCAATGATGTATCTTTCACATTGGAACAGTTGCTGAGTGCTCAAGGTTTAATTTCTGCAAATGCATGAGCTTTCTGATTGTTTGTGATGGTTTGGGAGTTCCCTGCCCCCACACACACTTTGTAAAATGACCCAGACTAGAACTCAGAAGTTAAGGACTGAAGCTCTATTTACAACTCAGCACAATGGACAAGCAGAGATAGACACTATAGACAGGAGTAGTTACAGACATAGACAAGTTAAAGGGAATACAGAAACACAACTCCCCTCCCAGAAATCAGAGACCCCAGGAGGGGCTCCCAACCACCCTTCCACCTTCTCCCCACCCCTGCACCTTACCCCAAGGTTTGCCTTACGTGCAAGGTAAATTAGGAGGATGGGCCAGGGGAGGTTAGAAGAAAAGTGGTTAGTGAAAATTAATCAGCAGAGGAGCCAGAGCCAGAAGCTAGACCACCCAAGCTGCTGTTCTCCCAGCAAGAGACAGACAGAGACTCACTTATCTATGTTTTGGTTATTGTTCCCAAACAAATTTTTTCAGCAAGCCTATGAGTGAAGCAGACATCACCATTGTTTTCCTTTCACAGCCTATAGTGTAATTTTCTCTATTAAAATATTCTAATTAGCCTCAAACCAGTGCATTGTTTTTTCTTTACTTTTCCCCCTTATGATTGTTTGTTGTGAGGCAGTTGCTGCTGTTTTCCTTGCTGTCATGCTCTGAAATGAAAGAGCCTCGCCTGACCTGATGCACATTGCCTCTGGGGTATGTTCAGGTGAACCTGGAGTTCAAGCTCTGGTTCATCCCTAAGAGCTCAAACCATGGGCAATGTTCCATGTGAGCTCAGCAGCTCACAGACCTATTCCTTGACCTCAGCACAACAACTCTGGGGTCATTCTTGTTTAATGTTTTCGTCAGTGATCTGGATGTGGGGGCTTAGGCACTCTTAGTACATTTGCAGATGACACAAAGTTGGGAAGGAGTGATCTGCTTCAGGGTAGGAAGGCCTTGAAGGGAAATCTGGATGGGATGGATTGATGGGCTGAGGCCAACTGTATGGGATTCAACAAGGCCAAGTACCAGATCTTGTATGTGGGTCTCAACAATCCCATGAATGCTCCAAGTTTGGGGTAGAGTAGTTGGAAAGCTGCCCAGGAGAGAAAGACCTGCAGTTGATCAACAGTTGGCTGAACATGAGCCATTATGAGTTGAGGTGGCCAAGGTTAATATTACACTGGCTTGTATCAGGAAAAGCAGGACTACAGAAGTGATCATCCCTCTGTGTTCAGCACTGGTGAGGTCATGCCTTGAGTCCTGAGTTCAGTTTACAGGCCCTCATTACAAGGATATTGAAATACAGGAGTTGACCCAGAGAAGGGCAGTGAAGTTGGTGAAGAGCTTGGAGAGCAGGTCTTCTGAGGAGTGGTTGAGGGAAATGGGGTTGTTTAGTCTGGAGAAGAGGAGGTTGAGGAAAGCCCTTACTGCTCTCTACAACTACCTGAAAGGAGGCTGGAGTGAAGTGGATGCTGGTCTCTTCTCCTTAGGAACAAATGATAGGAGAGGAAATGGCCTCAGGCTGCAGCAGTGGTGGTTTAGGTTGGATATTAGAAGAAATTTCTTCACTGAAAGCTTTTTCAACCACTGGAATAGGCTCCCCAGGGAGGTGGTTGAATCCCCATCCCTGGAGGTGTTTTAAAGAGGCAGAGAAACAGTTTAGCAACAGCCTTGGTAGAGGTAGATAATGGATGGACTCAATGGTCTAAAAGGTCTTTTCTAACCCAAATGATTCTATGATTGTACTACTACCCTGACCTTGGACAGGGTCTGCTCTGTTTTCTGCTGAAAAATCGGTGGGAAGGTCAGGAAAGACTCCTTCAGGATGCTGAGATAGCAGGACTTTAAGTCCTGTGACTCTGCTCCATGCAGTGAGCAAAGGCATTATCCCAGAGGGAAGGGAGGAAGAGGAAAAGGAGCTTGGAAAAGTGATGCACAACTTAAGCATTAAAATCATAGACTCATAGAATCATAGACTGGTAAAGTTGGAAAGGACCTCGAGGATCATCCAGTTCCAACCCCCTGCCATAGGCAGGGACACCTCCCACTAGTACAGCTCACTCAAGGCCTCCTCCAGCCTGGCCTTGAACACCTCCAGGGAGGGAGCAGCCACAACTTCCCTGGGCAACCTGTGCCAGTGTCTCACCACCCTCAACTTCCTCCTGACATCCAGTCTAAATCTCTCCTCTGCCAGTTCAAACCCATTGCCCCTTGTCCTGTCATTGCAAGACCTTGTCAATAGTCTCTCCCCAGCCTTCCTGTAGGTCCCCATCAGATACTGGAAGGCTACTAACAGGTCCCCTTGAACCCTTCTCTTCTCCAGGCTGCAGAGCCCCAACTCTCTCAGTCTGTCCTCACAGCAGAGCTGTTGCATCCCTCTCAGCATCTTCGTGGCCTCCAACACTTCCATGTCCTTCCTGTGCTGAGGGCTCCAGAACTGCACACAGGACTCCAGCTGGGGTCTGAGGAGAGCAGAGTAAAGGGGCACAATCCCCTCCCTTGCCCTGTTGCCCGCACTGCTCTTGCTGCAGCCCAGCACTCAGTTGCTGTCTGGGCTGCACTCACACTGCAGGCTCATGTTGAGCTTTTCATCACCCCAGACCCCAAAGTCCTTTTCCTCAGGGTTGCTCTCCAGCCATTCACCACCCAGCCTGGAGTTGTGCTTGGGATTGTGCCTACCCAGGTGCCGGACCTTACCCTTGGCCTTGTTGAATTTCATGAGGTTGGCCTGGGCCCACAAAATGGCCTCCTGTGTGTTTTTTTGTCGTTTTGGGCTGCTTGGTGGGTGCCCAGAGGTGCATGTCCTTGTCTCGCCCCTCTTGCCACAGCTAGGACAGCGAGAGAGGTGCAAAAGCAACCCCTGCAAACCATGTTCCTGGGCTGGGGGGGTCCTTGCCTGAGGAGGGGAGATGGAGAGGATGGCGATGGGGTTGGAGACGGAGCTGTGCTCCCCTCTGGAGCCAGCTCTCCGGCCCCGTGGCTGCCGCCTGGTGCCTCCCGCCCTGCATTGCACTCCCTGGCTGTCTATCTCGGGGATCTCACCCGGGACGCGGTTTTCCCCGGCAAAGGGGAAGCTCCTGCCTTGCCGTCTGACTCCTTCGACACCATTCCCTAGCAAACCTGTTTTTCCCACTGGTTGTTGTTTTCCAGGTGGGAAGAGGAGGCTTTGCAACACAGGTAGACGGGGACATCCCATCCCAGTGACATCCACCAGCAGAGCAGAGGGACCAGTTCCTTGAAAAATGACAAAAAAAACCCAAAAGAACCCAAATAGCTTACTACTCGGGAAATTTAGTAATGATTTTTTTTTCCCCCTCACCCTGCAGTGGCATTACCCTTCTTTCGATATTAGATCCTTGCTGGAGGCCCTTGCTTTCAGGCTGCAGGGAGGAGGAGATGAAGATTAAGGAGCTGTTGTAGAGACCATGACATGACTTTTTTAAGGGACATTTCCAATTAGAACAAAAAGTATGAAGTCAGGAAGTGGTAGCCTGCAGGTTTCTGTGAAGCTGATGAGTTTGACCCATCATTCACGACTCTGGACTGAACCATCTGCCCCCTCAGCATGTTCCACTACATTTCATAGAATCATAGAATGATAAGGTTGGAAGGGACCTCAAGGATCATCTAGTTCCAACCCCCTGCCATAGGCAGGGACACCTCCCACTAGTACAGCTCACTCAAGGCCTCCTCCAACCTGGCCTTGAACACCTCCAGGGAGGGAGCAGCCACAACCTCCCTGGGCAACCTGTGCCAGTGTCTCACCACCCTCACTGCAAACAACTTCCTCCTGACATCCAGTCTAAATCTCCCCTCTGCCAGTTCAAACCCATTGCCCCTTGTCCTGTCATTACAAGACCTTGTCAATAGTCCCTCCCCAGCCTTCCTGTAGACTCCCTTCAGATACTGGAAGGCTACTCTAAGGTCTCCTGGAAGCCTTCTCTTCTCCAGGTTGCAGAGCCCCAACTCTCTCAGCCTGTCCTCATAGGAGAGCAGCTCCAGCCCTCTGATCATCCTTGTGGCCCTCCTCTGACCCATTTGCTCACTGCTAACAGAGCATCTTGGGAAGAAATACTGCAATGGTTTAGCACTAGCATTGGTAGAGTTAGATAGTGGTTGGAATCAGTAATCTGAAAGGTCTTGGAAGAGATACTGCAATAGTTTAGCACTAGCATTGGTAGAACTAGATAATGGTTGGAATCAGTAATCTGAAAGGTCTTTTCCAAACCAAATTCTATGACTTAAAGCCAAGTGAAGGCATCTTCAGTTGGAATGCTTAAAATTCTTGGCAAATATTAGCCTAGCCTCCCCATACCTGTGCAATGAGATCTCCTGCATTTTATCACAAGAAGAGCTTAATCTAAGCACAGTTAAACAACTCACTCAAAGGTATCAAAGAAATGGAAAGCACTGTGCAGGTTTAGGTTTTCTTTGGCTCAGCCAAATAGCAAAACTCTTCATTCAGAAACACTACTAAAGGAATAGAGAACTGCAAGACATGCAGCAAGGACCCACATCAGATGAAAAGCCCCACAGACCAAAATGGTCTTGCTGAGGCATATGTCATTGTTTTCTGAAAAGCTGAAGCAAACTGTTTCGGTGGTTGGACTCAATGATCTTAAAAGTCTTTTCCAAACAAAATGATTCTATGATTCTATGAATGTGTTAGGAAAACTTCTCTATTTATTTAAACTCTCAGCTCCTGATCTTTAGTTGCAGGTATGTTACACTTTTTTAGTATTAAAAAAAAAAAAAAAAGGAAAAAAAAGAAGAAAAAAGAAAGAGAACTAAACCACTGCAGATCTTCCAACATCCACTAAATCTTCTCAGGCCACCCAGAGATCTCCCTCAACAAACTACTCATCATTTAGTGAAACATCCTCATAAACCACAAAAGATAACACTCACATTTCAGCTAATCCATCTCCTCAAAGGCAAGCAGAGAGCAGAGTGAAGCCCTTGGGGTCAGGACTTAATGAAGGAACAAAGCGGAGTTTCTGTTCCTGCCAGCACATGACGCTGGTAAGCAAAAGAGATTAAACTTGCTATTATTGCATTCAGGTATGTTGAAATCTGTTTTAACAACACTTTGTAGGAGTTAAGCCAATTAGAAATAGGCCTTCTGCAAAAGTACATTTGCAGAGGAGGCTCAGGGGAGACCTTCTTGCTGTCTACAACTACCTGAAGGGTGCTTGTAGCCAGGAGGAGGTTGCTTTCTTCTCTCAGGCAAGCAGCAGCAGAACAAGAGGACACAGTCTCAAGCTGCGCCAGGGGAAGTTTAGGCTGGAGGTGAGGAGAAAGTTGTTGCCTGAGAGAGTCATTGACTGCTGGAATGGGCTGCCCAGGGAGGTGGTGGAGTCAGCGTCCCTGGAGGTGTTCAGCGTGGGTTTGGACGTGGCACTTGGTGCCATGGTCTAGTCTTGAGGTCTGTGGTATTGGGTTGGACTTGATGATCTTTGAGGTCTCTTCCAACCTTGGTGATACTGTGATACTGTGATACATTTCATTGATTCAACAAGGCCATTTTCCAGGTCCAGAATGTTCAAGGCTTGGGGACTAGTGTTTGGAAAGCTGTCCAGCAAAGAAAGCCCTGGGGATGCTGATTGATAGCCAGCTGAAGATGAGCCAGCATGTGACCAGGTGGCCAAGAAGACCAACAGTATCCTGGTCTGTATCAGGAATAGTGTGACCAGCAGGACCAGTGCAGCAGCGAACTGGACTCATCAAGTACTGGTTTCAGTTCTGGGGCCCTCACTATAAGAAAGACAGTGAGGTGCTAAAGGTCCAGAGATGGGCAACAGAACTGGTGAAGGGACTGAAGAACAGGTCTTGTGAGGAGTGATTGAGGGACCTGGAGTTGTTTAGTCTGGAGAAAAGGAGACTGAGGGGAGCCCTTCTCCCTCTGTACAATTCCCTGAAAGACGACTATAGTGAGTTATGTATTAGTCACTTCTTCCTAGTAACAAATGATGGGATGGGAGCAAATAGCCTCAAGTTGCACCAATGGGGGTTTAGATTTGCTGTCAGAAGAAACTTTTTATAGAATCATAGAATGATAGAATCATAGAATGGTAAGGTTGGATGGGACCTCAAGGATCATCTAGTTCCAACCCCCTGCCAGAGGCAGGGACACCTCCCNTGAGATGTGGTGGTGCCGAAGGACATAGTGTAGCTTCTCTGGTCCTGCTTGTCATACTGTTCCTGAAACAGGCTAGGATGCTGTCAGCTTTCTTGGCCACCTTTGCACACACTGGCTCATGTTCAGCTGGCTGCCAATCAGCATCCCCAGGTCTTTCTCTACTGGGTAGCTTTTCAGCCACTCTGCCCCAAAGCTTGTATGGGGTTGTTGTGACACAAGTGCACGGCCTGGCTCTTGACAACACAAGACAACATGTCAGGTACAACATGAAGTCCCTACCTAGGCTGCAAGCATCTGGTTCCAGAATGGTTTAGGGCAGCACAGAGATCTGGTACCACCTTGTCTGCCATAGCTTGTTGTGTCCCACCTGCAAGGGTTAACCCTTCAGATCAGAGTCATGCTGTCTTTACACTGATTGTCTCAAGCAAGCAGATGATTTACTTTATTCCACCATCCCGTACAGCCAGTTGATTTTTGTTTTTTGTCAGGCATATGAACAAGGTTATGACCATGCTTATGGGTTTGAACTGGCAGAGGGGAGATTTAGACTGGATGTTAGGAGGAAGTTGTTTGCAGTGAGGGTGGTGAGGCACTGGCACAGTTTGCCCAGGGAGGTTGTGGCTGCTCCCTGCCTGGAGGTGTTCAAGGCCAGGTTGGATGAGGCCTTGAGTGAGCTGTACTAGTGGGAGGTGTCCCTGCCTCTGGCAGGGGGTTGGAACTGGATGATCCTTGAGGTCCCTTCCAACCTTACCATTCTATGATTCTATGATCTATGATCTATGCTGTCTTACCCAGGCTTTCACAAACACACTGTTACTACAACACGTTCAATAACTTTGAAAGGTTTGGGTGTTGGAACTCTTGTCCTGACATTTCTTCTTGCAGATATAGCAAAATCCAGGACATCTGGAATTGATCAAGGCAGAGATTTGAAGTTTCTGTCTCACAGCCATGTTGGAGTGCTGAAAGCACAAGAGCACAGCAGGCAGGAAGCTCAGTGCTTTAGTTTCATGTCCGCGGGCAGCACGAGACCACTCCGTGCTGGTTTAAGGCTCATTGGAATATTCCAATAAGATAGATTAGATCATTGGTTGTGAAGAGAAAATGATGATAAAGTCTCTATATATTCATTGGTTTGCTAAAAGGTACACAAAGCCAACGTGTAAACAATTCTTTCTTCTTCACTTTTGGGAGCTGGATCTCTTCTTTTCTCTCTCTGATCTCTTCCACCAACCTTGGCTGACCAGAGGGTGTATAAGGCTTGCTGGTTGTTTTCTGTCCAGGGAGACAGAGAGGGTGGTGTGGGTCACTTCTGGACTTTCTTTTCCTTGGGGAGGGGTTGGGGAGGTAAGGGAGGGAAGTTTAGAGTTCTGTGTTATTTCTAAATTGTATATAATTGTAAATTCATGTAAATATATTGTGTATGTATGCTTGCACAGGCTGGGAGGTGATCTGCTGGAGAGCAGCCCTGTGGAGAGGGACTTGGGAGTGCTGGTGGATAACATCCATGGCGCAGCAATGTGCCCTTGTAGCCAAGAAGGCCAATGGGATCCCGGGGTGTATAAAGAAGGGGAGGTTCTTCTCCCCCTCTATTCTGCCCTGGTGAGACCTCATCTTAAGTACTGCATTCAATTTTTGGCTCTCCAGTTTAAGAGGGATAGGGATCTGCTGGAGAGAGTCCAGTGGAGGGCTACAAGGATGATTAGGAGACTGGAGCACTGCCTGGGGAGGAGAGGCTGAGAGACCTGGGGCTGCTTAGTCTGGAGAAGAGAAGACTGAGAG
>VWZE01020222.1:0-10581 GCA_013396675.1 Eubucco bourcierii
CTAATATACCTGTAGAAGTTCTTCTTGTTCCCTTTCAAAGCTTTGTGCCTCGTGTGACCACGCAGGTACATTGAGGGGCTGCACCAGACACCTGCAACGTGATGTTAAGCTCCTAGCCTCAAGGCATTGCTACTCAACTCCCAGACCCACAACAGGAGGAGGAGAGCAAGGGTTTAAATTGGCCTGGCAGGATTTATGCCCTACCAGGGCAGCGTCCCAGCTCAAGAAGGACAGGATGCTGCTTGAGAGAGTCCAGTGCAGAGCCACAAAGATGATCAAGGGAATCAACATCTTCCTTATGAGGAGAGACTGAGGGAGCTGGGGATTTTTAGCTTGGAGAGGAGACGACTAAGGGGTGACCTCATTCATGTTTATAAATGTGTAAGGGGTGAATGCCAGGAGGCTGGAGCCAGCCTCTTCTTAGTGATGCCCAGTGACAGGACAAGAGGCAATGGGTGGAAGTTGAGGCATAGGAGGAACCTGAGGAAGAAATTTTTCACTGTGAGTGTGACAGAGCACTGGAACCAGCTGCCCAGGGAGACTGTGGAGTCTCTCTCCCTGGAGATATTCAAGAACCATCTAGATGAGTTTCAGTGTGATCTGCTCTAGGTGATCCTGCTCTAGCAGGGGGGCTGGACCAGATGATTTATTGAGGTCACTTGCAACCCCTGACATTCTATGATTCCATGATTCTATGATTAGAGACCAAAGCAAAATCATATAAATTTTGTTTAAAAATAGCCACTTCTTTCACTGTATCTCAGACAATTTACATCATAGGAAAATTATATTTTCCTATATTTCCTAACCATGGACAGACTTTTCTTTAAAATCTGATTGTCAGGCTAAAACATCTACGACCAGGTCAGATGGGATGCAAAAGAGTTTCAATGAATGGAAATATTCAAGACCACTTGAATTTTTAATTTCCTAATCTGTCCTCATAATAATTAGATATATTTTCTTTTAAAATTTTAGGTTATATATGTAAATAAGGACTTTGTGCTACCATCACCCCAAGAAGGACATGAGGGAAGGTGGGTACATATTTTGAATCCTACAGTGCTTGAGAATGAAAAGCAAAGAGGGTAGAATGATCAAGACTACACCATGAGAAATAATTACCTTTAGCCTAGATTAATACAGCATTCTATCTTTAAGAGATGTGCTAATGTCAGTCCCCAGGGGATGGCTAAGGATAGCCTAGATTAAAGAATATCCTTCCTGGAAAATGGGACTCAGGAAAAATAAAAATTAAAAGACAAGATGGGACGTACCTATGCAATGACCCCTGACCCTCCTAGGAATCCAAAATTCAGGCCTTTGGTATTTTCATTTTTTGGTAAATGAGTTTATGATTTACTGACATCCATTCTCTTGACTCTATATGAAATTACTTTGTCAATAATAAATCACAGGTTGTTGCCGGCATTTGAATAGAAATGTTCTGGGTTGCCATGTACTCTTCAGCAATAGAGAGTGAAAAGTATAACATTTCTTTGGTATGCTATAATAGGTGTCTTAATAAGTCCCTACCTACAAGGACAATATGATAGATTGCCCCTCTTCCAAGTTTATGAGAACACAGAGCTCAGGAAAAGCACTAGAATTACAACTCAGGTTAGACACCTGATACTTTTGAGATGTGTGCATATGGCTGCACCTCATCTTGAATTAGACTTTTCTTCTAGTATCTGCAGCTAATTCAGGCATTCCTGTCATGTTTCAAAAATATCTATAAAAAGTATCCTTACTGATGTGACTGAGAAGATAATCTCCACTGTGATAGATATATAGGGATCAAGATCCCACACAGATCTCTGTACTATAAAAAGCACACATATTCCAAATGCATTTGTTTGCTTTTCTTGACAGGTAGGTCTCTGCCAGTAGGGTACTGGTCAGACCCCCAGTTAAGTATCTACCATGCTAGGGCAATTATTTTATGTAGTAGTTCATGTATGCCCTTCTAATTGTCACTAAGATAATAGAAAGAATACCTTGCGAAACTATCTCAGACTGCTTTCAAGACCTTTGTCTTATCCAGGTAGATACCAGTTTTTTCACGCACCAGAAATGCTGGCAAAAGTCCCATGCCATCAATAGACATCCATCAAATGGTTTTTCTGTTAAGTAGACTGGATAGCTTTAGGATAGAATACAAGTCCTGCAACTCAGGAGTTGCAAATCTCTTGAGAAGACTGTTGACAGAGGCAACACTGAAGCAAAATGTCATCATTTTGTACGTGAAATAGATCTTTACTAAGATTATTTCAGGCCCACCCATCTTTTTTTTTTTTTTTTAAATTTTTTTTTTAATTAATGAAGAAATCTCTGAAAATAAAGAAGGTTCTTCCCTTGAAATTTCATAAAATCTCTTCTACCAAACCTAAAGGGAAAACAGCATTCATATCTTTAAAAAGCTTTCATGAAAACAAAGATAATTATAGATGTTGTAAGACACAAAACATAACTAGATTGCTACCATACACAACTTTGCCTGTTGAAATGTACTCAGCTCTTTTGACCTCTAATTAATTTCTTTGGTAATGACTCTTAAAGTCTACTTAGCTCAAGAATAGCTCAAATACTATAAAGGTCTGAAGGACCGGCTCATTGCTAGATGGTCAGAGCTTAAAACATGCAAAATACATCAGTAAGATTCATATTGAAAGGGGACTTTAACTAAAAGTATTAACTTCAAAGAGGTGTAACGTTTGATTGTGACAGACATACAAAAAAATAAAAGTTGTGATTTTTTTTTTCTGTGATGCATTAAGGCTAAGTTTAAATTAAATTCTCAACGTGTTTACGGTGATTAACATAATAAGAAGTTAATGTTTCCATTACTGTACTGATAAATATTTTTAGAGTTTTAGATCTTACTATCAGCTGTTGGGCCAAGTGAAAGCTTTAGCTTGCTTGATATCAAAATAATTTTAATGAGATTTCTTTTAAATTTTTACTTTTCAAGAAAAATTGCAGGATCTGAACATTTACACTGCCCTAAATCCTGGAAGACACAGATAACTTAATTTAAAACATTCCAAAGAAGCACAGCTACTAGCTATTTAACTATATGCCCACCAATTATTTAACAGAAGCATCTATTGCTTATGTAAAGCTGCAAAACCCCTCCTTCTGCTACCCATTGATGTCTATATATCTCATTTTCAATTTGTCATTTGATAATATGCAGTTGTGCGTTTTCACTTTAACAATCTACAGCCTTTTGGAGGTTAAAACAAAAGCAGTATGAAATGTTCTATTTCATTTAAATATGAAGTAATGCTATGATCATTCAATTAGTACGATATTCATCGGAGCTTTCTGTTTATCTGAATCTTCAGTATGCTGCACTGCAATGATGAAGATTCAATGTCTTCAGGTGAAACTGGGAAAATCACATGAAGGGGTTGATGGAACAGGAATGTTGCTCTGTTACTCTGTGTATGTGTCTTAAAAGTGTTAACTAGTTGCAGTATTGAATACACAGGAGGATTTCTTCCTTGGGACAGAAGGTAAGTAAGACGCATTGATATTCTGAAATGTTTTGTGACATAGAGCCTGTCCAGACACCTTAAAAATCAGATTCACCCCAAGAATACTTTCAGTTTTCAAGAAATGAGTCACTCCAGTGCAATACTTGTTCTTCTCAACAGCAGTAAATACACTTTTTTTTTTTTTTATATTAGTAAAGTCGCACTGCAGTAAATTATGTCTTTCAAAACTATTGGCTTTTGCCTTAAAGGTTACACTGATCTGTTTGCTTCATATCTTTTATATGAGTAGTTCCACAGTCAACACGGGATAGCTGAAATCCCAATAAACAAGGGTGGTGACCTTTCGTTAGTTGTAAACATGAGGCAAACTCTATCAAATATTCAACAAATTCTCTTACAATAGCACCTGTGTTCTGATCCCAAGAGGGAATTTGAGAGCAAGCAGATGGATGAGGCACTCATATCAAAATACATTCCCAAGAAAGAGATCAGTGCAGAAATGTCGACTGAGATTTTATTTACTGTTCACTCAGTGAGTTGCACAGAGAACAGGAAATTGAAAACACAGATGTGATGGGAATTATAAATGAAAACACCCAATAAAATGCAATATGCAATGTATTCAATTTCAGTTCTCTGTATACTTACAACATACTGAGGCATTGGCAATATCAGCTTTCTTAAGATATTCTGCCTATCAGCAGCTTATATATCACCATCAGACCTCCTTGTTTCCAACATCAGAGTAGAACTGATACAGTTACATCTGCAACAAAGAGCATTTTCATTCACTTTTGGCTTTCCGTGACTCTAAACTATTCTACTCTGAGAAAAGGAAAAAAACTTCCTCTGAAGTTCCTTTTGAAGTTCCTGAATTTCACTGGGGACCTTCTGAACTAAAATGAGTATGCTTGCTTTTGGGTATAATATTTATAGCTCTTTATAAACACTAGAATTCAGGGAAAAAAAGGCAAGCAGTTTTACAGGAATACCTCCTGTGCCTTTGCACTTGAAATTTTATTCTAGATAGCTCTTATATGGTAGATGCGAGTTGCAGAACACTGTTGTACTGGGTTAGGGTGGATCCCTCCCCTGGTAGAATAAACTCACCACAACACAGATGTTTGGGGTTTTTTGGGGGTTTTGTTTTTTGGTTGTTTTTTTTTTTTTTGTTGGTTTTTTTTTTTTTTGTGTGAAGTCAGAAAAAAAATATTTCTTATAGTTTAAACTAAATATAACAGTACAGGGAGAATGTAACTACTACAGGAATATAAGATGTGGAAGGGGTCAAGTGGTGGCGAAGTAGCAAAAGCAGCAGCAGCAGCCAAAACAGTGGCAAGGGGAAGATAGCAGCAGGCACAGGCAAAGCAGTGGAAGCAGCAAGGGGAAGGTACAAGCTGTGCTTCCAGACATAAAGCTCTTGATGTTCCAATGAAATTATATTAACTTATCCATTGTTGCCATTGTATGGCCTATCCCTAGAACGTTCGCCTCAAAGTTTCCACTTCTAAGTTCCTCTGTTCTGAATTTTTGTTATGTCTGAGGTAGGAACCTAACTCAAATGCCCACAACTGTGAATCCAGTAGTCACTGATGCTAAAACCATCTCCACCAAATTCAGTATCAGAGATCATCAAGTCAGCTCCTTGTTCATTCATGCAGGTCTCCTGCCTCCTCTACTCATTTTTTTACTCAAAGGAATGCACCTATCTTGAACTTGGAAGAGCTTGAATAATAATCAGCTGTCTTGCCCCACCTACAGTCTTAACCCACAAGATTCCTCAAGCAGGTCTTTGAAGAGGACAAAGTTAACCCTTCTGAAGTCTGGGGTTGCATCCTGGGTTAACACAGCACTGTCACAAATCCCCAACACAGAGAGATGGGAGGGAAAATAATATAAAAAAAATCTGAGTTGAGATAAAGAGAATTTAATGACATGATAAGCTGCTCAATTACCTTAGCCTATTTGCAGAAGAGTGCAGCAAAAAAGCAAAAGCAGCACCACAAGCCAGTGACCTCCTTGTCTGCCCAGCAGACAAAAACATCACCTCAAATTCTCAAACCCAAAGCAGAAAGTGGAACACGAAGTCTCTCATGTTACAATATTAATCTGAAGCCCCATGATACTTTTCTCCAACCTCAAATTTTATTTTAAGGATGGCATGCTAGCACTATTACACTGAATATCAGCCGCTGATTCAACTCAACCCATGACAGGTTGCAGTTGTATTTATTGTTCTGAGTTCTCATACCATACTAAACTCTACCATATCATCATCTCTGCAGCCAAGACTGCTCACAACCTTCACATCCCTGACCAGACCTTCTTTGTTCATTAATACAAGGTCCAACAAACAGCACACCTCCCCTCCCTGGCCCTTCCACAACCTGCATCAGGAAGTTAGTGTAATAGCACTGAAGGAGATTTCTGGAGTGACTATGAATACGTACCTATGTGGCCTTTCCAACAAACATCACGGTGATCGAAGTCACCCATGTGCACCAGGGCATGTGATCTTTAGGCTGATTCATCAAGAATAGACCTCTTCTTCCTGGTTTGGTGGTCTGGAGTAGACACCCATAACAATTTTGCCCATAGTCTATTCACTTTCAGTTTTGATTATTGGCTAAACTGGATTACTGAATTACCTAGGCTTTAAGTAATCAGACAAAATCTACATGAGGTCACGGCATCTCCAAGTTTCAAAGAAAGATGGCAGTAAGAAAGCTTTCCTATTTCAAAATATTATTGTTTGGAAAGTCATGGTAAAGACAGTAATAACCTATGAGTATTTATAATAAATTGGTAAATATATATTCAATTATTTTTCTTTCCAGTTGAAATTTCTTTATAAATGCATACATAGGAAGCTTGGTATTCCTCAGACTTTTAGAGAGGTACAAATTTGGGGTTTATTCTACAACTGGAAAAGATAAAGCGCTCCAGGTAAAATGGTAATGGAAATGTCTGTGCTCTCCAAGTCATTATGTTAACTTTGGAAAACATTTCCTTTTGTAGTTTAAAAAAGAAAAACATTGAGAGAAAGTTTTGGCTTTATTTTTATACACAAAGAATAAAATTCAATCCAATAAGATTAAAGAGAGACAAGTCTGATACTCTTATCATCTTAAACTAATCTAACATTTGTCTAAAGCTTTTTTGATGTCTATGGCTTTTTTGATGTTTCTAACTTATCTTTTTTCCTTTTTAAAAATCTTTTTAAATAATGGATTCTCCTGCTGTTGTTTTGCCTGACAATAAAAGATCATTGAATTATACCTAGACTGCTTTGTGGCTCTAAATCTTCCCCAAAAACACAGTAAGAAGAGAAAGAAAAATTTTTGTTCCTCATATTAGTAGTAGTCATACAAAGATAAGCCCATATATTTGTAATTAATTTTGTAAGTACCTGTAAACAGCCATTTTTAACACATGTATTGTCTCAAAAAAGCATGCCTTTTATTTTAGGAAGAGAAGGGTTCAATGCATTCTCTTCCATAACATACCTTTGCTTTGCCTCTCATATTATCTCATTGGACAAGAGTATGAGTAACAAAGTGAGAAATTATAAAAATTAGGATATGGAAATACAAGGGAAAGCTGAACCCAGGGAAACTCCACTTGTGCTACTACAAGAACATAGCAAGCTTCTGATGGAGCCAAATATCATCATTATTCCAGTCACTGAAACAACTGGTTGTTTCTCTTTAGCCACTAATTTGTTCATTCAAATATTATCAATTAACTTTATGTCACTCTCCATTACTTGTCTCTACTTTCTGTATTCACCTACTTTTTCTTCTTTCCTGTGCCTTACTTTTCAGGTGCTCAGTTGTAACCAGCACTCTTCTATGTTATCTATTTTCCTCCTTCTGACATCTGCTGACATTTCCTTTTTCTGTATGAATTTCCACTTCAAAACTGTACCCACGTAGTACAAACAAAGGACCTGAAAACTGAGGCAAGCTCTATTTTTACAGGCAGACATAAAAAAAACAGAATTATTATGAAAGTTGAGAGAGACAAACCATGTATTTGCAAAGCACTATCATTGTGCTTTTCATTCTACTATCCACCCTGCATGAACTTAAGACTGTCTCAAGGAAAATAAGACTACCGGTTGTCTATTTTTCATCTGAGAAGTGCCCAATGAATACATATACTGCTGCCTAAATGCAAACAACTAAAAAGATAGGATTTTTGCCTTGAAGATTGTGCAGTGAGGAAAAGAACAAAAAATGAAAGCAAGATGAGGGGCGAGAGAAGGCAAAACTGTGGCAGCTGAATAGCACTGATAGCATTTTGAAACTTTGAACACATGGGGACATAAATAAGTCTGAGCTGGAAGTCTACACTGGAAAGAGAGAGAAAGAAGAGGGTCTTTTTCAGGAAGGGATTGATAATGTTCTAAGTGGTTTATGAGTGCAGACTATGAAGTTTAAAGAGGACTTTCTACAATAACATAATTCCCAGTTGAGCTAATTTTCGAAATTCATAAAGAATACTTCTGTCAATTTGACTGTGCTGGTCTCAAAGAAGGCTTTATTCATCAAAGCATCCCCACACTTTACTGTGTGTGTCCCCACCCAAAACCATGACCAGAAAAAAAAGGTTATGAATATTTCAAAGAAATAAATGGCATGGATGGATGAATATTTTAATTCAAGTTATACTTCCCTTTTATCAAGATGTAACTTTGAACATAATAAATTCTGTTTAAAGAACCAAAGGCTTTCATATTCTATATTTTGCATCTTTTTAAATTATTTATTTTAAATTACTTCTAAACACTATAATGTTTATGGACATAGCCAATGGCATGCCAAAAGCAGAAAACAAAACTAGGATTGTATACAACCTACTCTTCTGGTAAATTTTCCATCTAAAACACAGGGAAAAGCTGTTTTCCATTGCCTGCTGCAAACGTTTGTCCCATAACTTTCTTTGCTTCTATTGACAGATCCATAAAAAGAGCAGTATACAGTATTTACCCAGAAAAATGTGAAGAAGTATTTTTTGAGACTGGCTGCAGGCAACAGCTGAATTACAAGAGTCCGGCTAGTGAATGCTACTGGGAGTGTTCAAAAGATAAGGATTCAAAAAGATTGAGTGATTCACTCACCTTCTCCCGCCATACAATCACATTTATTTTAAAAAATTCATTGACAATAAAGTGTAGGCACATATTTAGAGAAATTCAAAACAAACTGAAAAGGCTGTGGGCCAATGAAGGATTTGCACTTTGGACGCAATTAAAACTCCCTAAATTTAACAAAGGCAAAACTGAACTATAGGGGCATGATTTTCATATTTCTATCACAGCAAGTTGATATTTCTAATAATAATCTTAAGAGAATTTCTCAAGACTTCTTTAATTAGTAGTTCTTTGACTGCTATTTGGTTCACTTTATTACACCATGTTTGGTTCAGTTAATTCAGTAACTTTGTCTGCAGTAGACAAAGTATGGCCAGCATGACAAGGGAGGTGATACTCAGCAATGAGGAGGCATGTCTGGAGTGCTGGGCCCAAAGCTGGGCTCCTCAGTACAAGAGAGATGGACATACCACAGAGTCCAACAGAAGGTTAAGAGGATGCTTAGGGGTCTGGAGCATCTCTTTTGCAAAGAAAGGCTGAGAGAGCTAGGACTGTTTCCCCTGGAGAAGAGGAGGGTGAGGGAAGAGCTCATTGGTGTATAGAAATACCTGAAGGGACGCTGTAAAGAGAGCAAAGCCAGGCTCTTTTCTGTGGTGCCCAGTGACAGAACAACAGGCAACGGGCACACAGCTAAACACAGGAGGTTCTCACTGAACACTGGGTCAGATTTTTTCACTGCAAGGGTGACCAGGCACTGGCACAGGTTTCCTAGGAGTCTGTGGAGTTCTCCATCCTCAGAGATAATCAAAAGTCATCTAGACACAATCCTGGAAAACTGGTTGTAGATGGCCCTATTTTTTGGACCAGATGAGCTCCAGAGGTTCCTTCCAACCTCAATGATTCTGTGATTCTGTAATTACTTCCTTCACCACTGGTATCAATCAAACTCCACTTGTCCCAGAATCACTTGTTATTTCCTATACTTATCCCCTTATGCCTCCCTATCCTGCTCTGCGTAGGTACACATGAACTTATATCAAATGCCTTCTTATAATGCAATATTTAGAATGTAATATAAGAAGAAAACTGAGAGTTGGTATGCAGCAATGAATCACAGAATTAATGAATTTACCAGTTTGAAAAAGACATTCAAAATCATCAGGTATCACCTAACACCTAACAGCTTTTAATTAACTAAACCATGGCACCAAGTGCCTCATCCAGTCTCATTTTAAACACCTCCAGGGACAGTGACTATACCACCTCCCCAGGCAGCCCATTCCAATGGCAAATTACTCTTTCTGTGAAGAACTTCTTCTTAATGTCCAGCCTAAACCTTCACTGGCACAGCTTGAGACTGTGTCCTCTTGTTCTGTCATTGGTTGCCTGGGAGATGCATCTGTAAGGCTCTCAAGGTACAGAAGATGTGCCTTGATGGTACATATCTATTTGAGAAACAGTATTTTGGCAATCTTCCATAATCTAGGCACTACTCTGTCAAAGAGTTTACAATAATAAAAAATTCAGAATATGCTAGAGAAAATCTATCAACAGTCAGATGGGTTCTGGTTTGGTTTCAGTTTTTTTGTTTGTTTTCTTTGGAACACCACATTATTCTAGCAATATGAAATGCATACTGTCCCATGCTAGTGAGAGCTATTGTGAAACTGAGATCTTGCTAGTAACAATTTGGAAAGCAGACCACTGAACCAATGGGTGAGGTTGAAAAGGACTTGTACAGGTCACCTGGTCCACTGTCCTGCTCAAGTAGGGTCACCCAGAGCCAACTGTTCAGAACTATGTCCAGAATATTTTTAATATCTTCAGAGATGGATATTCCACAACCTCCCTGGGCTTCCTTTGGAAACATCCTAATACATCTAGTAAGTTCCATGACATGGTTTAACACCTTTGTCAGTGACATGGACAGAGGAACCAAGCGCACCCTCAGCAAGTTTGCAGATGACACCAAGCTGTGTGGCA
>VWZE01020222.1:10739-28321 GCA_013396675.1 Eubucco bourcierii
TCTGCTCTTGTCAGACCCCACCTGGAGTACTGTGTGCAGTTCTGGAACCCTCAGCACAGGAAGGACATGGAAGTGTTGGAGAGGGTCCAGAGGAGGGCCACAAAGATGATCAGAGGGTTGGAGCAGCTCTCCTATGAGGACAAGCTGAGAGAGTTGGGGCTCTTCAGCCTGGAGAAGAGAAGGCTTAGAGGAGACCTTAGAGTAGCCTTCCGGTATCTGAAGGGGGCCTACAGGAAGGTTGGGGAGGGACTATTTACAAGGTCTTGCAATGACAGGACAAGGGGCAAGGGGTTTAAACTGGCAGAGGGGAGATTTAGACTGGATGTTAGGAGGAAGTTCTTTGCAGTGAGGGTGGTGAGGCACTGGAACAGGTTGCCCAGGGAGGTTGTGGCTGCTCCCTCCCTGGAGGTGTTCAAGGCCAGGTTGGATGAGGCCTTGAGTAACCTGTACTAGTGGGAGGTGTCCCTGCCTATGGCAGGGGATTGGAACTAGATGATCCTTGAAGTCCCTTCCAACCTTACCATTCTATGATTCTATGGTTCCTTCTCTCTCATGTTATAGAGTTCCCTCCTTTCATTAAGTTGCAATGTTCTACAAAAATTGGATATTTTTCTGTCTTTCAACCCAAATTCTTACTTCAAATAGCAGTAATGATGAGATACATGTGAAATGGCACATACCTCAATAGGGCTGTAGAGATGTCAATAAAGAAGTTTCTGACTATGTTTTTGAGACCAATTACGGTACTATCACTACATTGTGTTTCATCTCCTTGCAGATATTCTGACTTTTCTAGTTGTGACTGTTCTGTTCAACAATGTATAAAAATATTCCATTTAAGACACAGCTGTGGTTTTGCAGTCTGAGAAACTGAGCGTTAGAATTTGTTACGTGGCACAAATCAACTCAGAAAAATGTGGTGGAATTTGGCTATGCTTTCTCCTGTTCAATTTTTGCTTTACTCAAGCCTCACAAGTCACCAGCGTCACAGAAGAAGACGTCTTGCATATATGGGCCCATGATGGACACAACTGCACATCTTCATGTGCAGCAATATGCCCTAGTTAAGCCAAATTGTAGGACAAGGTTTTATCACATCTGAGGGTGTCAGGGAATATGCTATCACAAGGCATATTCCCTAGCTTGGGTGCATGGTTACTGCCTTCTTTCTACCCTGGTGTAGTCCTCTGGTGAAAACTACAGGTCGGGCTTACAAGAGAAAAAGTATGTATCTTATACCTCAGCTGGTTTTAGAAATCAGGAAGACATTTTTTTGTTTGTTTTGCTTGTTATTATTTGCAACTAGAAAGAGTACTTTCTCAGTTAGATGCTATTCAAAGCTGTTGCAAATTCCAATGTCATCTTCCTAAACGCCGGTTGACACATAACCATTAATATCTGCTATTCGTGTGGAATACCTTGCCTCTGGACTGTTAACAGATTACAGGGCTGATTACTTTCTAGTCATTAACAATTATCTGAATGTCAGATGACAAAAAAGTTATGGTCTTATGGCTCTCCTTTCTCTTAATAGTTCTCCCTGCACTAATCATATATTCACTTTGCTACTGAACACTGAAAGGTCACTTAGAATTAGTAACATACTTCGAAGTAGCTCCTCAGACACTTCAGCATACGTGGAACTGAGTATGGTCTCAGCCACCACCAGATTTCTGTCAGCTTCGTTTTCTCCTTCATCAAGGGCACAATGCAAATGATCCTTCCACACCCTTTGATGTGGAATCATCACTTGAGTATTGCTCAGATGCCAAAAGGAGAGTAGACTTGGTTTAAATACCAGTTGGACACCACTGTTATCTGTTTATTTTAGCAATCTTAATTAAATATTAGTGTTTAGTATTTGTGTACTAACCTTTCTTAACATATTTAAAACAAACACAGGATACATTAGCTTCTCCCACATCATTTGAAAGCAGTTGAGCAATAACTGCACATGAAAATACTGTGACAGTGGAAACCAGTTTGAGAAGCAGAAGGTTTACCACTAGGTTATCAAGTTTACCTTAAATAAACAGTCAAACTGCATTTAATTTAAATACAAAATGTACAGAACACTTAGTTTTTTTTCTCGTGTTTTGCTAATTTAGAATAAACAAAAGACTACAATAAATTTGAAATGCAATTGGAGTGCAGCCTTTTGTCAGTGATATGGACAGAAGAATTGAGTGCACGCTCAGCAAGTTTGCATATGACACCAAGTTGTGTGGCACAGTCGACTTGCTAGAGGGCAGGGATGCCATCCAGAGGGACCTGGACAGGCTGGAGAGGTGGGCCACAGGCCAATCTCATGAGATTCAACAAGGTCAAGTGGAAGGTCCTGGACCTGNTCTGCCCCTTTACTCTGCTCTCGTCAGACCCCACCTGGAGTACTGTGTGCAGTTCTGGAACCCTCAGCACAGGAAGGACATGGAAGTGTTGGAGCGGGTCCAGAGGAGGGCCACAAAGATGATCAGAGGGTTGGAGCAGCTCTCCTATGAGGACAGGCTGAGAGAGTTGGGGCTTTACAGCCTGGAGAAGAGAAGGCTTAGAGGAGACCTCAGAGTAGCCTTCTGGTATCTGAAGGGGGCCTACAGGAAGGTTGGGGAGGGACTATTGACAAGGTCTTGCAACAACTAGACAAGGGGCAATGGGTTTAAACTGGCAGAGGGAAGATTTAGACTAGATGTTAGGAGGAAGTTCTTTCCAGTGAGGGTGGTGAGGCACTGGCACAGGTTGCCCAGGAAGGTTGTGGCTGCTCCCTCCCTGGAGGTGTTCAAGGCCAGGTTGGATGAGGCCTTGAGTAACCTGTACTAGTGGGAGGTGTCCCTGCCTATGGTAGGGGGTTGGAACGAGATGACGCTTGAGGTCCCTTCCAACCTTACCATTCTATGAGTCTATGATTCCCATTAATCTTTCAGATGCAGCACATGAAAATATCAGATAAAATGGGAAAGCTCTCTATTTTCACCTGCATTAGAAGTATTTCCTCCATATTGATCAGAAACCTTTTCTGTGTAATCTGAACTTATCTTATGGAGAAGTCTTTAGTGTACATGAGGTGTACATCAAAGTTGAATATGTAAGAGAAAATCATGTGAAGTTAACACTGTCACAAGTGAAAAACAGTAAATCTCATTCTTGTCTAAAACTAAGTTTTCTCTATGCATCATTCATGAGGCTTCCCCAAAGAAGCTTACATGGTTATGTCTGATACTAAGAAGCATA
This sequence comes from Eubucco bourcierii, assembly GCA_013396675.1. Taxonomy (NCBI): domain Eukaryota; kingdom Metazoa; phylum Chordata; class Aves; order Piciformes; family Ramphastidae; genus Eubucco; species Eubucco bourcierii. Next base: position 13,965 of record VWZE01020222.1, read on the forward strand.
TCAGTTGAGAAGGAATTGGAGAGCAGATGATCACAAATGACAGTTTGTTCAAAACTTATGAGAAAGTATTGAAAGAGTTGATTTAGCTTCATTTAGGGAAGAAAAAAAAATCTAAAGGAAATATAGCAATGGCCTTTTAGTAAGCAACAGCACGCACAAAAAAAGTTAACTGTCCTCCAACTCCACCAGAGGGAAGACTAGAGGAAACCAGTTGACTGTAATGATGAAGACTCTGGTATGTGAAGAAAACCTAACTCTAAAAATAATGAAGGACTTGAAATGTGCCATTGTGGCCAAGAAGGCCAGTGGGATCCTGGGGTGTATTAAGAAGAGTGTGTCCAGCAGATCAAGGGAGGTTCTCCTCTCCCCATGGTGAGACCCCATCTTGAGTACTGACTGCATTCAGTTTTGGGTTCCCCAGCTTAAGAGGGGCAGGGATCTGCTGGAGAAGGTCCAGCAGAGGGCTATGAAGATGATTAGGGGACTGGAGCACTGCCTGATGAGGAGAGGCTGAGGGACCTGGGGCTTTTTAGTCTGGAAAAGAGAAGACTGAGAGGGGATTTAATAAATGTTTATAAATATCTGAGGGCTAGGTGTCAGGAGTGGACAACACAGGCTCTTCTCACTTGCTCCCTGTGATAGGACAAGGAACAATGGATATAGGCTGCAGCACATGAGGTTCCACCTCAACACCAGGCGGAACTTCTTTACTGTAAGGGTCACAGAGTACTGGAACAGGACTCCCCAGAAAGGTTGTGGAGTCTCCTTCTGTGGCAACTTTAAAGGCCCATATGGATATGTTCCTCTGTGACCTGAACTAGATTATGGTCCTGCTCTGGTGCCTTCCAACCCCTGACATCCTGTGACCCTGTAATATTTTCCAAAAGAACTCACTATCCTTGTGTAGTTTAGTTTGAAAAGAAAGCAAAACAAAATAGAGCAAGCAAGCAGTTATGCAGTGTCTTTTTGAAAAATAGAAAATGGACCATTTTGTCTGGGAAACTCTGAAATATCACACCCAAAACTGAACTACAGGACTATGTTAAAGTACTTGCTATGAAGTCCTCTATGAATGAATCACACCTGAGATATTACAAGTAACTGCCCACCTATAATTCCAAAATAATTGCAATTCAAGACATATGGAAAAATCAGTTATGCTTTATATGCTAACTAGTCTTTTCAAAGCTTTTCAAAACACTATGCACATCATCCTGCATCTTTGAATCAGCTGAACAGGGACTTGGTGGAGAAAATAATTCCATAATTAATTTCTTATTTGTCTGGGTATAACAGCATGTCATGAAACACTCACTGAACATAATTAGCTCTTTTACACTACTAATTCAAACCTTTTTGGACTGAAATACTGGTTTGCCAGACGGTGAAGATCAACATGATACCTCACCAGCTGGGAAATGTTGAGTTCAGGTTCACAGGTCACAGGACAGTGATGGCCAGCAAAGGTCAGAATGGAAAGTGAGGAACACAGTGGAGTGGGAGACCGCATATGTTTTTCTTTAACAATTTTGTACTATGTTTTTAAACAAAGGAAAGACTTCCTGTGAACCACTTCATTGTTATGCAGGCTTGTAGCTAAGGTTCTGCATGCTCCTTAGTGGAATGCAGCCTTAACTGAGGCAAGTTAGAGAAAAAAAAATATAATTGAAGATCATTATGTTTGAACTGTGAACTAAAACTTCTGGCCAAAGCAGGACACTAACTTAAGATGTCTTAATTGGATTCTGCAGCCAGAAATATAAAAATGGAAATCAGGAGGGCTGAGTCATAGTGAAACTTTCTCTGAAAACTCTACTGGTATATGTTGTTTCTGTCCACTGAATATCATTATTTAATGCAGGTAGGAATAAAACTGTTTCTTTAAGAGAGGTAAGACAGTTCCATAAGGGAACAGAGAAGCTGGCTGCTTCCAAAGCCAACGAGGGTAGCACCATTGGTGGGGGATCCTGGTGAGGGTGCTCTGGGCCAGCAAGAGCACCAAGGAAACTGGCAAAGCCAGAAATACAAAATCCAGCATAAGATCTACATATGCTGTCTCATTTAAACATAACTTTAATCACAGATGGAAACCAGTGAACATATTGTTCCAAATCACTGTGAGTCCTTTAAAACAATTAGAAGCAGAGATCTCAAAGGGTTTCTTTTTACCAATATATCTAAAAAATACAAGTTCAGAAAAACATGCTGTGTCATGAGCTGCCAAAAGTCAGCAGGGTTCTGAGCCTGGGCCTAGTTCTGGTGCTCCTCACAAAGTGATGAAGTCCAGGTCCTCACTGCAGTCCACACAGATAACACCTTTTCATCCTTGCCTACAGGTTCACTGCCCACCACTTTATAATAGTGGGGTATCTGCAATAAACCTGGATCAAACCATAGCCTTACCATGCCTGCCTGTGAAGGGCTTATTACACTTGTGGTGCCACAATCATAATGACAACAACAATAATAATAATAATACTAATAATGGCATTATTTTGGCAAGGGCGATCTTAGTGTCATCTATCATGAAACTTTTGATAAAGCATTACATATTCCAGTAGACCACAGTATTTATTTAATCTATTTTCCACACAGTGACACCATTTAACTCTTTTCCACACTTAATCCTTTATCTTTTCCTACTATTTTGTATTCTATCACTGCAAATGTGGTGAAGAAGACTGTAAATTTTGCAGCTGCAATGGCGGCAGCAAGTAAATTAAAACACAGAAAGTTTTATGAATTAAATATGAAACTGACTAATGCAATCAGTTCTGTACTATGTACATTATTTATTTTATTAAATTAATTTGACTCTAGTTCAGTTTCCAGGGTGCTAATGTTTTCATATGAAAGACACGATAGGACACCAAGAGAAATGGAAAGAAAGCTGACAGCTTTGGAGCTGAAAAGAGTGTATTTTGAGATCTGGCAAAAGAGACTGCTTGGGATTTTGGAAATTGTGGCTACTTTGGTAAGTAGGATGATGGCTTAAAGGGTTGCCCTTTAACATATGAAGATTGGGCTACACAACTAACACCTGAAAGGAGAGGAATAACTCATATTTCTCATGTCATGATTTCAGTCTTTCTGTGAACTAAGACATCACTTCAGTGGTCACATAGCATTTCCTTTGTGGAATCTTCTTTTGATGCATTATCCCCAAAGGACACTGTAACAGATGGCTATTCAAACAAACACACAGTCTTCCAACCCATATGCCTTTGTCCCCAGCTACACTTCAGAAAGCAGTAACGGAAGGTATAAAAAATTAGTCAGTTCTACATCAGCAAGGGTTGTAATGTTATATTCTTAAATTAACACAAATCTCCTTCAAATTATTTTTAAAAGCATTCTACTCAGTATATAATCATCACTTTTTCAAGATCGTCTTAGAGCTGATATTTTTCTGTTCTTTGGAGAGCAGTTATTAAAAAATGAAGGGAAAAAAAAAGAAAACGCTACTTATACAAATAATCTGCTGACTTTCTACCTATCCTCCTCCTCCAAACAATTTTTTTTTTTTTTCAAAATCATAGGATCATAGAGTGCACTGGGTTGGAAGGAACCATTTTCTGATAAATAATTGCTGCTAATATATTGTTCATATTTCTTATGAGTACTATCACAGTATTTCTCATTCCAGACAGAGAGGTCAGCTTCTTTAAGCAATTGTAAAGGAATTCTAATCAGGATAAAAGGTTTCCCAGCAGGAAACAGACTGGCATAGAAATATTTGACAAAAGATTTGCAGTGGGGAGTAGAAGCTAAAGAATAGATGGCTGTAAGTTAGTTCATTTTTAATGTGTAATACATGTGAATGTACTTATTTCTTAAGAATAAGGATTTTTTGTGATCACAGCATGTAGAGTATTTGAACACTTCAGATAAATACGTCAATGACATTACGTTTTCTGTGATTCTGTTTAGCTATTTATAGAAGTTTGGATAATTCTATCCCAATATATGATGCAGAAGTGTATTTACTTTGTGATCAGTTAAACAGAAAGTTTCTTGAGGAAAACAATTATTTTGTTTCTATTTTCACAGCATGTTTGTATGTTGCTCAATATGACAGAATTATAAGTGGGTGGATAAGACCCAGTTCTATGATGTTTGCCAACAGGAGCAGCATCACCCCAAAACTACTTCAGATTGTCATGAAAATATGATTTGAAAGCTGTCTGAGAAATCACAGACAAAATGTATTATTAGATGTCAGCACATCTCAGTAGGGGAGGGTGCTAATGGAGCCAGAAGAGACTTCTACAGAGTAGTCTTCCAGCTTCTGCTGCTGGGAATTTCAGTGAAATTCATGTGAAAAATTTAGACACTCTTCTTGTACAAACACTGACTGTAATTCTATTTACATTTACAATCCTTTGTTGTAATGTCATCTATAATTGCTTATTTATTTATAATTTATTTACTTTTACAGTCATTCATTAATAATTAAAAAAAATCAATAATTATTTGGCAAAAATAAATCATGTCCCAGATTAGGACATTACTCCAAAATAAAAGCTGAGATTCTAACCAAGAAGTCCCTCAGCTGCCTGCTGAGACTATGGAAAATTATCAAACCTGAGATCAAAGGACATCTGATCTTTTAGAAGGTCTGCCCTTCAAAGAGAAAGGGGAAGCTGTCAGCAGCAACTGGCAGTCACAGACTAAAAAAAAGTATCTGCGCAAAGTAGATAAATGGAGAGCACTTAAAAACTACTGAGAAATCCTAAACACAGAGAACGATTCATGCATGACTGTATATTGGTTGCTGCTGCCACAAGAGTAAAAACTGACAAATCATAGCTAAAAAAGAAGTCCCTTCTGTGTCCCCAGACTACTCTCAATAACATGTCAAATGACAGGGGTGAACTCATGGGTCTGAAAGATAACTTTGACTCTATGCCTCAGCTACGAGATCTGGGCACTTTCCAATCTATTATTTCAAGGCAAGTCTAAGATATGCAAAAGCCTGTTTTTAAGGACACGAGTGTATAGACTTCAAAGAAACTCCAATCCTTCCTGCATTGGATGATCAGTAGATCAGGAGTATTAGGATTCCCCAGATTCCAGTTCCAACTACAGGTTGCAGCACATCTAAAAGCCTGAAGAGTCATGATTAAAATCAACTGTCAAACTACTTTGTACTTTATTGATCATAAAGAATTTTCAAGTGTTGTTGCTGCTTATAAAAAGTGGCAGAGGCCTTGAACCAAAATTTTGTGATCCAGAATACACAGCTAATAGAATTCATGCCTAATGCCAGCTACTGTAATAGTTTTATGATTTTTTTCATAGATTTATAAAGCACGGACGATGTACAGAGTTTAAAGATGCCATTATTTTTAGTTTTTGTTTTCTATTTTATTCTTTCCATGTTAAAAATCTGATGCTATTTTTGCAAGACTGTGCATAAAGTAATATAATTTCACTGAGAGTCTGAACAGACAAGATAAATTTTTGTCAGAGTGAAAAGAGACAGGCAGAAAAGAAGGCATAGTAGTACAGAGCAAAGAATAAAATCAAACACTGAAGCTGCACAACTGTAAAAACCAGAGAGAGCTAAAACCTGGCAGCATGAAGCCAGAGCAGAGATAGTACAGAGAGTTTTACACTGATGGGTGAGGAGCTCTGACTTGACAAAGGAAAAAAAACCACAAATGAGTGGAGATCAAGAGTATTCATTCCATGTGATGTAGGCTTCAGCTATTATTTCGTGATATTTGTTATACCACATCCACGGTTTAATCAGACTCAAGAGAAGATATTTTTTTCCTAACCTTTGACATTTGCGATTACAGAAAAGGTTATTCATGACTGAGACTGCAAACAATATTAAGCGAATTAGTTCAGTTACATTTTACGAAGGTAAACAAATAGTTCAGAGCCCTGCATAATGTAGGAAAATGGGTCAAATAGAAGAAAGTGTGAAGCCAGCCTTAAAAGCGCATTACAGTTCATCCGAAATTGAAAAATAAATGATTCCTAAGAATACCCAAGAAAGTGGTAATAGAGAAAGGAATCCAGAAATTGTTTCTGTATGCAAATTATATTGAGTTTACCTGAAATGCAACAATGTCAATACTATTTTTGCAGTTCTGTATGTGCATAAACATCCACCTTGGCAGCACAGGGAGGGATCTTTCTTACTTACCTTTAGTATAAGAACTGCTAGAAAACCTGCTGCAGATTGTGAGTGGAAAGGCTGACAGTGCAATAGAGACAGGATTCCTCTCATTTGACAGGAGCTGTCTAACCGGTATTAGTCACTGAGTGTCCTGCATTGTTCATGGCACTTCTGGAGGATGATTCACTCATCCATCTAAAATCTCTGTATTTCTATGGGATGATTCACCTTCTAAAGGTGTCATAGGTGAAAAGATGATCCTAGAGGACTACTTGATCTTACTGCTCAGTCTCTAAAGAGCCAAAATAATGCAGTCAAAGGAGAACCCTGTGACATCTATAAATGATAAATTACAAAAAAAATAATTCAGGATATCATTAATATCCTTTGCCTTGAACCCAAAAGTAACCCAACTAAAACAATGAACCAGCAACAGTATATAAATAATTTGTGATTCTGTGAATGCATAGCCAGACATAATGTGCACACATTTCACATAAGTATGTGAGCAATGTGACTATCAAATAAGCAAAAAAAAAAAAAAAAGTGGATACAGGGTAGAGGAAATACCCAAGTGACGCTAAACAGAACAAAATAAGAGCAAAGAACTGAACATATGTGTCCTTCTGCACAAACAAGAAAGATGAACTGCAAAATGAAAAATCAGACAAGCATGATAGAAACTACAGTTTCTATCAGAAAAACAATGTTCTGTAACACCACTTGAGTGAAAATCAAGGTTGTAATTTAGAAGAACAGAATAGAATAGAATAGAATAGAATAGAATAGAATAGAATAGAATAGAATAGAATAGAAGTAGAATAGAATAGAATATTTCAGGCAGAAGGGAGCTGCAATGATCATCTAGTCAAACCAAGAAGAAGGAAGACAGGTCCATTAAGTAAGTGTAAGTATAATAAGTTTTGTATATATAATACTGGTGATAAATAATGTGTAAAAATAAACTATTAGCATGAAGTATGTTGTTAATTAATTAGTTCAGTAAACGTTTTGTTTTAAAGTTTAAAATTGGTCTCATGCATCAGTCTCAAAACTACATCACAGAAATCTCTAATTTATACATGCTCAAGTTCTTAACTGCAAAAGTTGCACACAGGCTCACCTTACTGAAGGACTCTTTTTTATTTTTTTATATCTGTATGCCACTGTAAGTATTCAAACACTTTGAAACTCACAGTCTATGATATTACAATTTCTTTACCTTTGAGTAGAAGTGGTCAGATTAAATCAGGGTACAAAATTTCACTTTATGTAAAAAAGTAACCATAGAATCATGGAATATTCTCCACTGGAAAGGACCCACAAGGGTTATTGACTCCACACCGGTCAACCTCAAATTTAAAACATGCATTCAAGAACATTTTTTAAATATTTCTTAAACACAACCAAGCTTTGGGCATGACACTCATTGGGAGTGTTTCTGTGTTTAACCACCCTCTTAGTGAAATACTTGTTCCTATGAACTTCACCTGGTGTAGATTTAAGATATACCCTCACTTCCCTCACCAGCGAGAGGAGGTCAGCACCTCCATCTATTTCCTACCATGGGGAAGATGAGGAACATATGAGATCATGCCTGAGTCTCCTCTAAGATGAAAAAAACAAGGATCCTCATCTGTTCCTTGTAATCCATGTATTCTAATCCTTTCACTGTCTTTGTTGCCCTCTGTGAAGGTTTGGGAGTTCCCCACCCCCCCACACTTTGTAAAATGACCCAGACTAGCACTCAGTCGGCTGGAAGTTAAATGATGAAGCTCTATTTACAGCTTTGCACAATGTACAGCAGATATTTACACTATATACAGAATATTTACAGATATATACAAGTAAAAGGTAATACAGCAACACAACTCCCCTCCCAGAAATCAGAGACCCCAGGAGGGGATCCCAACCACCCTTCCACCTTCTACCCACCCCTGTACCTTACCCCAAGGTTTGCCTTACATGCAAAGTAAATTAGGAGGATCGGCCAGGAGGGTTAGAGGAAAAGTGGTTAGTGAGGCTTAATTAGCAGAGGAGCCAGAGCCCAGAAGCTGCTAGATCCCCCAGCAGCTCCTGTTCAAGCAAGCAACAGAGAGCAATTGACTTATCAATTGTTTTGGTTAGTGTTCCCAAACAATTCTCCAGCAAGCGTATGAGTGAAGTAGACATCATGATGTTTTCCTTTCACAGCCTATAGTGTAATTTTCTCTATTAAAATATTCTAATTAGCCTCAAACCAGCACACCCTCCTTTGGACACACTGTAATATTCTTACATCCTTCTTATACTATAGAGTAGAAAACTACACATAGTACTTGAAGCAGTGACATACCAACATTGCACAAATTAGCATTCAGGTGAATTTGCAAATTAAACATGTTGAAATTTGAAAAACATGAGTAAAATTTATTGATAGAGGTAGTTTTTACACTACTATTCCATAGCCACTTTTTTCTGATGCATGCTATTGAGTTGTTTTATTTGTGTCAAGAAGGAAGTCTGGAAGATTCCTAAATAGAATGGAGAAAAATAATTGTAACATGTGCTTCTCCTCAGAAACCACATCTGATTCAAAGGTGTAAGCAAATCTGGACAAAACTGGTTAGGTGCAAACCTTTGCTAACTTAATTGCAGTTTGACAAATCTCAGAAGGGATTCATACAGTCCTAGGTAAAGTGGCTTTTCCAACAAAACTTACTTATTATGATATTTATAGCTATATGTATATATAAATGACCAATATCGTAACAGCCTTATAAGATCTTTGAAAACTTTTAGAAGAGAAACAAGGAGCAATAAGTTGGAAACGTAACATTTTGTGTTTTACTAAAATGTTACTACTACATATCTCCAAGTAACAGAATTTGCGAAAAGCTTCTTAATATTTCCATCAAGCAACATTGCCTCTCACATATCTTCATTTTTCTCGGAAACATACTTTTTAATTCTAAACTGAATTTAAATAGGAAACATTTTCCAATATATGCAAATCCAGCATTATCACCCTGTGCATTGTTAAATAATGTTTCAGTAGATCTTGTAAAACCACAGCAATGGCAGCATAAACCTCTTCTATACAACTCAGATAAATAAATCTCCGGAGAAAGTAGAATATTCTTTTCTATTGCTGTAAATATGGAAGTATATTAAGCTTCTGAACTGTGATTTGGTTCAGGAAAATGCTAAGTGCCTGCTTTCACTATCAGCTAAGATAAAGGTTTAGTATGAATCATGTGCACTTTAAACAGTACTGACAAGAACAATGCATTATTAAGCACTGAACTCTGCCACAGAAAATAATATTTATCTGACAAAATATAACGAGTGACTGACATTTTCTATATTAATGTCATGTTTCATCATTTTAGAAAATGCATTTTCTTAATTTCTACAGAGTGCCCAAGGTGTATGAAGCTTTAGCAGATGTGTGAATATACACTCTCTGTTCTGAATATCTCACAGACTGACTCACACTGGAGAATATAACAGTCAGGGAATCAAATGTAAGCAATACAAAAAGGGGAAATTAAAAAGTAGTATAAATATCTGTAACGTAAATTCATGATGTAAAGCCATAAAAGTGACTCTTCAGAGACAATTTAGTGGAATAAACTGAGAACCATAGGCAATATTTGAAAGTTAGACCACATGCCCCCTGAACCTCTAACAGCCCAAACTGAATTTTTAATGTCAAAGTCTGGGAACTGCTACTTTCATTAGGAAGAGTAAGAAGTATTCCTCAAGGAGACATTTAGACAACTGAGATTCTTTTCTCCAGAGGAGGGCCACAAAGATGATCAGAGGGTTGGAGCAGCTCTCCTATGAGGACAGGCTGAGAGAGTTGGGGCTCTTCAGCCTGGAGAAGAGAAGGCTTCGAGGGGACCTGATAGTAGCCTTCCAGTATCTGAAGGGAGCCTACAGGAAGGCTGGGGAAGGATTATTTACAAGGTCCTGCAATGACAGGACAAGGGGCAATGGGCTTAAACTGGCAGAGGGGAGATTTAGACTGGATGTTAGGAGGAAGTTCTTTACAGTGAGGGTGGAGAGGCACTGGAACAGGTTGCCCAGGGAGGTTGTGGATGCTCCCTCCCTGGATGTGTTCAAGGCCAGATTGGATGAGGCCTTGAGTAACCTGTACTAGTGGGAGGTGTCCCTGCCTATGGCAGGGGGTTGGAACTAGATGATCCTTGAGGTCCCTTCCAACCTTACCATTCTATGATTCTATGATTCTATGTGGTTCAGGACATGACTGAAAACTGGTTGTGCTTCCATTTCAGCAATCCAAAGCACTAATAGAAAAGTCAACTACTTCAATTTCTTTGATTTAACAGAAATCCTGAGATTTCCCTCTTAAAAAGAGAAAAAAATCCAAATTTCATTGTAAAAAAGGTGTCTTTTATTCTGTTCTTATGGAAAAAGGGAGAAAAACGGTGAAGGAAAGAGAAATACAGGGGGGAGGAAGTAAAAAGTGGGTTAGTATTTTTATAAATGCAGGACTTCTTACAAATGCAATGAGTCTTATGTTCAGAATTCATTGGACTTCAGTAAGTGCTCTGATTTTCTTTAGAACATTCATGTATTGGAAGAATCAGCTACGCAGCATTATTGAAAGTTAGACCTCTTACTAAGTGACTTACTGGTCCCGGTATGGACCTCTGAGGGACACTGCTTGTCACCTATCTCCCTCTGAACTTTGACACATTGACCACTACCATCTGGATGTGACCATCCAGCCAATTCCTTATTCACCAAACAGTCTATCCATCAAAACTATATCTCTCCAGCTTAGAGAGAAGGACGTTGTGGATGATTGTGTCAGAGGCCCTGCAGAAGTCCAGACATATGACATCTTTTGGCCTTCCCTAGTCACTGCAGAAAGCCACTAAACTGGTCAGGCAGGACTTGCCCTTAGTAAAGCCCTGCTGGTTGTCTCAAAACACCTCTTTGTCCTTAAATGAAAATGAAATGCACACTGTATTTGAATGAAATACACATCTCACCTTAGTTCTTCATTATTTATAAAATCATTTTGCACAATACTTTTTGAACTGGTTATTTTTCAGCTTCTGCATAAATCTCCTCAAGCAGTTTTAGTTTATCAACCTTAAATCATACATACACATTTTAGAGGCATTACTGACCACAGTGCTTGCCTTCAAGACAGTCTATTAACCTGCACAAGAAAGCAAATGCTAGGAATTCAACGAATGTGTCAGAAAAAACCAACAGTGAAGTAATTAACTATACAGATATCCATACAGTTAATGCAAGATTAATGTGGAGCAAAGGTGCTAATTTGACAGTTGTGAAGGGTCAGCTTCACAAAAGCTTAGAGAACATACGCTAGCAGTACCGAATCTATACGAAGTTTGTACTCTCTTGGACATTCAGAAATTGTCACATTCTCTAATGAAAAATAATGTCTACAGTGCTTCACCTCTTTGTCCTCCCTGCTGCGATGGCTAAGAGCACAACATAATGCTGGTTTTAAATTTTTGGTGATCTTGAAAGTTTCATATAAACTAATATGAGAGAGCAGGGGTTATTTAAACTAGAAAATATCTTCAGCATAAAATATCCTACAATCACAAAATCTTTTACATCTTTTATGTGTGAGAAAAATGTTTTTAAAACATGTTCTGCCTCTCACATAGCTTTTTTACAGTTTTCTTTGTTTGCTTGCCTTCCTACAGCAAAATTCCTTGCACACATTTCCACAATCCTTTCAGCAAATCTTCTGTCATTATACTAGCAGAAATGTCTGTCTTTGTGCTGTTACTAAATACGCAGTCCTGAAGGGCTCCTGCAACTGCCTACTCACACACAGCAGTAGCACTGAACTCAGCTGGAATGTTTATTCAAGTGCTTTGAAAGATCTTGAAATAGAGAAGGTGTTAGAGAAAAGCTATCTCTACTTCTATTTCATCATATACATAAACAGAAATCTATAGTGTCTTCTGCTGTGAACAGACAGATGAAATGCCTTTCAGGAGACCCTATCAGGAGAGCGAACACTTTCAAATGTATCTGCAGTTGCTCAGATGCCCAAATAAAAAAACCCTAAGTGGTCATGAGTATTACATATTATTTCAGAACAAGAAGAAATTAGGTAAGACAACAAAGTAGATGAGATTGCACATCACACGTCCTAAAAGACACTTCTGCACTTAATAACAATTCTGTAATCGCTATCTCAGTCCATGACTAAATGTTAAATAGTGTATACTGACAGGACTGCAAAAACTAAGATTTTTTTTTTTTTAAATAAACACAAATGCACTTAAAAAATATAACTAGAAAAAGCATTTATCCTATGAGATTCTCTGTGAGTTTTATTCAGGTGGCCTAATATAACTTGTTATTATTAATTTTTGTTTAATTCCTTTATTATAACTGGATTAGCAATGCCACACTACACATGTTTCTGGTTAATTACCCAGAACCCTAAGGGACTTTTGCTTTTCAGTTTCATGCTTGATATTATACCTACGACGAACTAAAACAAATAGAAGTATAGTTGCAATTTGCCAGCTGTTTTCGCTTCTTAGCTTGCGATGAGCAGAGGCTGTGAATTACAATGAACAACTGAGAAACTGCAAGCACTTGCGATGGACACCACTGAAGGGATGCTAGGGAACGCATGTCACTTGTGGTATGCAATCCTTTTTGCTACTCTAAAAACATGTGAAATCTTATGCGGGTTTCAGAACAAGTCCAAATACTGGCAGGTGGTCCCTACAAGCAGTGCTACCTCTGATTGTGGTAGTTCAAAGGTTCTTACCATAAAAACAAGGAAGTTTATTTCTTCATCTACGCATTTAGCACTTTTTGTGCCACAAATTAACATGGGAATAATGGAGGAAAGATTAGAATATCAAGCAAGAATAAGATTCTTCTGGTGCATGATTGTATGAAAAAGACATGATCTATTTCCCCGAAGCTTCTGCCAGCCTTGGGCAGATGGAGCATGGCAGGGGCTAGAGAAAGGCATGGAAGGGTGAGTTGTGTGCCATCCCTTGCTGGGGAGAGTCTGCAGTGCTATAAGCCTGCAGCACAGCATCAGCAGGAAAAACCTGCTGGAGAATGAAGTCCTGACCTCACTGAACTCTGGCAAAACTCCCAATGAGTCCCGCTGTTTTTACCACTTTAACCTACTGTACAAACCAGACACAAAATCAACACATTCTATCTTACAAAAGTCGTGTTTGATTTTTTTTTCCCCCTGACTTAGGTAATAAGGATATTGTAAATGTCCACGGCCTCCATGGTTTTGTCGTGTTTTGTTTTTTTTTTTTCATTTGGTTGGTTGGTTTGCTTTTTTGTTTTGTGTTGAGGTATTTTTTTAAAGTGGAATATAACTTTACGTTGATATAGATAGAAAAATTGAAAGCAAAAATCTCAGAGTTTACTCAATGTCATGTCATTACTACAGTCACTGAAAGTCCACTTACTGCTAGAGCTTGATTTACACTTTCTCTGACATTTCAACACAATCAGAATACTGTGAAAAAGAGATATCTGTTGTGAAATTCCAGGTTTAATGGAAAAAAATTCCTGAGTTTTCCTTTGGTGGCAGATAAGATACGAATCTAAAACTACCAGCCATTAATGCTATGTAACACTTATTCTATGAAAAGTTTAATTTTGTCAGAAAGAAGACATCATTCCATTTTAAAGGCATACTTTATTTTTTTATTTCAAAATCTATAAGCAGTATCTCTGTGTTCTTTTTCTTCATATGAAACTTTGATAGCTTTATTCCCTTTTGAATCTCATTTTAAAATGCATGCATTTAAATGCCAATTGGGACTTTGTCTGGAGAGTTAGGAAGTAAGACTTTAAAGTGGAATTCTGACAGAAGAATAAACTTAATGTTTTTATTCCCATGATGATTGAATCTTTTCCAGATATCAGTTATCTGCCACTGTCTCTGCTGGTAGACAGAACTATTTTTCCTTATTTTATATAGTTAGCAAAAACAGACCTAGTTGTTCTGAAAATAATCAAATCCTACTTCTGTCAAATGTATCAATGCTTTGTTTTACCTAAAGGTGTCATACTCTTTGTTAATCTTGTAACATCAGTATTTGTTACTTTAGCAAGACACTATCAAGAGCAAAGGTCATAACAAATAATAATGAAAGCACCTGCGTAGGCACAATCCCAAGCACAAATCCAGGCTGGATGGTGAATGGCTGGAGAGCAGCCCTGAGGAAAAGGACCT
>VWZE01020222.1:28625-56499 GCA_013396675.1 Eubucco bourcierii
GTGGTGAGGTACTGGAACAGGTTGTCCAGGGAGGTTGTGGATGCTCCCTCCCTGAAGCTGTTTAAGGTCAGATTGGATGAGGCCTTGAGTAACCTGTACTAGTGGGAGGTGTCCCTGCCTATGGCATGGGGTTGGAACTAGATGATCCTTGAGGTCCCTTCCACCCTTACAATTCTATGATTCTATGATTCTATGATCATGCTACAGAAGGTAGTGTAATATTTAGTCTTGTTGTAAAAGAACAACATTTGAATTACACAGAGATTTAGAATGTTGGTTGAATAATACGATGACCAATGAAGAATAACACCTATGTTGATTTTACTTACATTTTTGCTATGAGTTGGAAGAATTTGTTCACTTTTTTTAGATGGTAAATGTACTGGGTCTTTAATTATGCATGATAAAGTCAGCTCATATTTTCAACATATCAAACATTCCCTTTAAATTTTCATTCTGTTAAAATAATGTATCTTCTTTGACCTCAAATATTTTTACAAGAAAGGGAAAAAATCAGATTTGCAAAACTAGAAGACACTGTACTTCTTTCTTCCCCAGCTTATAAACAACAGATACTTTATATTATAACTGGGCCTACCTGGTGGTAACAGCACTCAAGGAACACTTACTATTTCATTAACAATTACTTTATAACGTATCATCTGTCTAGGATATCTCAACTTTTCCATCTCTGTAAAACCCATCATGGGAAAAGATGCAAAATTCCTTTTTTTTTTCTGATTTTTTTTTTTCCAAAACCTTAGTGCAAAATCTCATCACATAAGGTAAATGGATGTGCTCTTTTCCTGCGTAACCCGGGGAATATGGTGAACTTCTTCAGAGTACCATCAAGAGATATCCCCTCTTAAGAAATACAGATTTTTGCTAGTAGGATAAAAGCTAGCTGTAGAGGTTAAATTTGCTTTCACAGGATTTGTCTCTCAGGTTATAATTTCAAGAGCTTATTGTGTTGTTTGGGTCACAGCTCTTTTGGAGAGACAAAATCCTAATAACTTAAGACATTAAAAAGAGTGAAGCTAAGGTTACTCTGCTGTTGTAGTTCAAATAGTGTGAGATTCACTAAAAATGGGCAAGTCAGGGCAAATGTGAAGGTTCAGTTGGTGGTTGACAATTTGACAATACCTTTTTTTTTTTTGTCTCTGTGAAGCCTGCAGTTTTTTTTCTATATATAAGTAATCTACTACAATGTGATTAACAAACAAGATTTCACATGCTTAGACAAGTGACAAAGTTAAATGACATGGTTCTATTGACAGTTTACTGCTGAAGTAACACAAACACCTTTACAATTTTTGTTACTGTGAAATGAATTTGTCTAAAATGCATGAAGAGAGAATTCTGAAAGTAAAGCAAAGAGGAGAGATAGCTTGTTACACCATTTTTCTTCTCTTTTACTACTGCATGACTTACATCAGGGTAAAGCATATCCTGAAACTTCAAACTAAAACACAGCTGTTTTACATACAAGGCCTTCAACATAACTCACACTGCATGTAAATGCTAATGTAAGACATGAGATGCTACAACTGAAATGCAAAGTTTGCTTCTGCAATTATGTGAGCCCTACATTATTCTACTTGGTGAACTTACCTTAAAACCAATTTTGGGTTTGGCACAAAGAACAACATTAGACTCTTTCTTGAAATTAGTGCTTACTTTTCTTAGCCACAGCAATTGTTTGCTATTAATATTAGCAAAACCTTTCTTTGGAATAATCAGGAAATAAATTATATTTACTTCTGTATTTATGGACATATATGAACTCAGTTTATCAGTTCAGTACTGTCCTGGATGACTTTTGTCCTGGATCTAACAGAAGAAAAAAGAGAACGGCACTGTGATAATGGAAACAATCCAGGAGAGTGAACACAACCCCAATTACTCAGTAAAGATGTCTGGCCTAGCAAAGGAATATTTTCTAGGTGCTAGTTTTCCACCAAGCAAATGAGTGATGAAAAAAAAAAAGTCTTGGAGGGCCTAAGGTTTGCATGGGGTTAAAGATAATCTCTAGATAAGGATAATATAGCAATATCATGGTAGGTCACTTGCAGAAACATCTTTAAAACAGAAAGTTTACCTGTGTAGGCACAATCCTAAGCACAAATGCAGGTTGGGTGGGGAATGGCTGGAGAGCAGCCCTGAGGAAAAGGACCTGGGAGTCTGGGTTGATGAAAAGCTAAACATGAGCCTGCAGAGTGTGCATGCAGGCCAGACAGCAACCGAGTTCTGGGTTGCATCAAGAGAAGCAGGGTAGGGCAGGGGATTTCTGCCCCTTTACCCCATCTGGAGTACTGTGTACAGTTCTGGAGCCCTCAGCACAGGAAGGACATGGAAGTGTTGGAGAAGGTCCAGAGCAGGTCCACGAGGATGATCAGAGGGCTGGAGCACCTCTCCTATGAGGACAGGCTGAGAGAGTTGGGGCTCTTCAGCCTGGAGAAGAGAAGGCTTCAAGGAGACCTCAGAGTAGCCTTCCAGTGGGGCCTACAGGAAGGCTGGGAAGGGACTATTGACAAGGTCTTGCAATGACAGGACAAGGGGCAAGGGGTTTAAACTGGCAGAGGGGAGATTTAGACTGGATGTTAGGAGGAAGTTCTTTCCAGTAAGGGTGGTGAGGTACTGAAACAGGTTGCCCAGGGAGGTTGTGGCTGCTCCCTCCCTGGAGGTGTTCAAGGTCAGGTTGGAGGAGGCCTTGAGTAACCTGTAGTAGTGGGAGGTGTCCCTGCCTATGGCAGGGGGTTGGAACTAGATGATCCTTGAGGTCCCTTCCACCCTTACCATTCTATGATTCTACACAGCATAGTCTGCTTTGGCCTATGCACAGTGGAAAGCAGACAAAGTTGGCTTTTGATCAAATTTTCAAGGGAAGACTAAATATTAGATAAGGAAATAAATATAAGCTTTATAGCACAAAGTTTTCTATCTGGTTCCTGCAGACCCACTGACTATGTGAATTATATTTAGCTTTGAAAACATTGTTTATCAAACATTCGAACTAGTTCATGCCCAAATTCCCTAAAGACAGTAAGCCTGTTGGCTATCATATGCTAAAAAGAATTACTGCAGCCCAGAGATCCTATCCAAGCGCATTAAGGTCACCAAGTTTTTGAAGGCTATGTATGAATAGCCCAAATTCTTAACATTTCACGTAGAAGTGTCACAATTAAACACCAATACTCAGCAACACATATATGCACAGTGAATTGATAAAGATTTAGCTTTAAATTAATCCAGTAAGGTAACTTATTTTTCAAATGTTGCTGGAATATTAAACAGATTATGAGGACGTGCAACTTAGATCTGATAGCAAAGGTTTCAAATGTCACAGTCATGAAGCTGATAGGGCTCAGCCTGGGCCAGGGCTAAGTATCATTCCTCCTGAGGCTAACAGGCTTGAATTGTGCTCAGCTTGACAAGGAAGGTGACTGTGCCTGGCAGACAAGATGTTTCTAACTTATACAATTACAATCCATTTCTTGGAAAGGAAGGTTCCATAGCACAAACATACCTGGTTTGCACTGGTATGTGCATACATTAACAGGGCTAATAGCATTCAAAAATATCAGTAATTTCTAGCACTCGGCAATATAAGGAAAGAATGAACTATAAATTTTAAATAAACACATTTACCACTGCTGCTACTTGAAACTGAGATACTGTGACTCAAGATACTTACAGCAAGACTCTAAGAGTAGCTAACAGCAAATGGCATACAGAAAGATGCAAGACAGTCTTGAGTAGTATCCAAAGTGAATAAAAGAGATTTGCTCCTAACTTGAATGGTTCAATGTAGTACAAAGAGTGCATACTTCATTAGTGGTTTTAGTCTTGTTCAATCTAAATATTTGTCATTTAACAGTTATTTGATTTGTAATACCACCAAAGTCTTGACCATAATTCAAAACACAGTGGATACTTTGAAAATTGATGTGAACAAAAACTCATTCAGACACTACAAGTATTTTAATAGCTGTCAATAACTAGGAAGAATAGAATTACTCTCTGCATGGATTCATTCACACAGTATAATCAAAGTTTTGAATTCTGACTTTATGCCTTTATGAAACAAGTAAAATTGTGATGGTCTCCAAAATTAACTGATGGATCTCACGTGTTTATGAAGCAGTTTCCCAAGTCCCGTATTACAGGACTTACCACAAAAAAAAACATACCCTAGTGGCAATAACATATTGTGCTTGGCAAAGGGGAGTCTTTTATGTCTTTGCAGCTTGGGAATAGAGGGAACATAGTGGCTGCAGCAATACCAGAAACCTTAGGGGGAGCATATATACTTTCACTCCAAAGTGTATGTCAATTTTAGGTACTCTGTAACCTGGAAAACAAATGCAGGCATTTCAGATTTATCCTATATGTGGAAACCTACATTAGTAACATTTGGAAGATCAGGTCTGAATTAGTGGCTTGTGGTTGTGATTCTGGAATGCTTCTATCTAAACATTAAATTACAAAAAAGCAACCTCTGGTATGCTCTTTCTTCCTGCCAAATCCTCTGAAATGTGAAGGGAGCTATTACAATAGATGGAGCCATAACCTGCCAAGCAGCAGTCATGAAGAATTTTGTAGGTAGTTACTTCTGATCCCTCTCCCTTTTCAGTGTATTACACCTTGTTTTGGTCATTGGCTTCCCCTGGTTATCATTAGATATAGCATGTATAGGCCAAAATTCAGTGTTGGATATCAGTTTCAAATCTGTTACAGAGTCATCCAAGAGTCTGTTATTTTGGCATCTAAATTATACAAATCTTGTTTTATAACAAGTTGCAAACAAGCCTGAATTTTAATTTGTATAGTAGGAAAACATGTTAATATAATCAGGTATAATAGAGAATTAAAAATAGTAAACTTCTAGGAAGGTAAGATTTTTAGAGCATTTTTAGTGGGAGGAAGATGAGATTTAAAACTTATGACTGGCTTATCCATAAAAAAACCTAAGTCCCTACAAGGTGATCCAAAGTAAAATCAGTCAGGGTTGTAGCTCTTCAGTTTCCCCCTTTGGATGTGTACCAAGTCAGAGGTATAGTCTACAAATGATAACTCTGGCAACATTGACTAAAGGCTTTAATAAACTAACAATTTGCAGAACTGCATAAAGATCACTTAACTTACATTCATCCAAAGGCTGCAAAGCAGTGATTGCAGGGACCATTTACTATGCTCTTAAAACCGCACAGTGTGGTGACTTAAGAAGATAACTGATTATTCATTTTACCATCATTAAACACTGAAAGGTTTTGGGGTTTCTTCACTTTTTTTTTTTTTTTTTAATTACTGATGCACAGATTTCCATCATCAAAATGGCATGATTTCCACTACAAGTAGATGTGATACTTTGTAGAACAGTACATTTTTCTTTCTTTCTTTCTTTCTCTTTCATTCTGATTATTGATCCATTGCTGATCCACAATGAATGCATGCAAAGTGCAAACTATTTATTGTCTTCAGATTTCTAGGTTTGGTAAGAAAGAAATATCAGATCTTATTATCATGTCATATTAACTAGTACCTTGGTTCCCTTCCACCTCTACAGAATCTCTGCCCCATGTTTTGATGTTAAGACTGGCAACGTTTTGTTCTTGTCTTGGCTACAAGTGCAGTGACTTGGACCTAACTGTATCTGAAACTTTAGCTGCTGAGAAAACTCCTACTGGATCCTAGTCTGCTTTGGGAAGAGGCAGTACTACCTGATGTGAATTATGGCCAAGTGAAAACAAACAAACAAACAAACAAAACCAAAACCAACACCAAACCAGTATTGACCAAATGCAATCACTTTGCTTTCCTATAAATGGTGATCCTAAGTGAGACCTTCAGAGCTCTCTGGGATAACTGCAAGCTATAACCTTATATTTAACCCCTGAACTGGGATCTCTTTCAAGGGAAATTTCAGAAGGACTTCAAATAATAGATTTCACAAAGGTTTTAAAGAATTGTTTTTGCAAAGATTTTGAAGATCATTCACTGAAAGGAGTTAACAAAGAGAAAGGGTTCAAAGGTCATCTGCTGAAAAATGCTGATGAAGAGTAATAATAATTCACCACAGTTGGATTTTGTGAGGTTTGAAAGATCATTTCATACCACCAATTTATAACAACTTGCAAAGACACAATATGTTAACCTCTATATCTGTGTGATCTGATTTAGGAAACTCTGTCATAAGTTCTGCGTGCACCTTGTAATTTTTGAATTTTTAACTAAGTCACAGTGATGACAAATTTTATTAAATCATTCTGCTAATTGACTGATAATTAAGGACTGTTAAAAATCATATAGCCTAGCCTTGTGATTTTGCATAGTCATTGCTAATAAACCCTAAACTGCTCCTATCTCTTAGTTGTGTAGGTTTCATATAGTAAGTAATAGAATTAACTTTGCCATAAGATTTTATAAGTCACATTATTACATGTTCATATTAAAATCACTTTTATTAATACCTGTAATGGTGATTCTTTATCCATGACACTCAACTGTGACAGTCTCCATTACTGTCACAAATTTCAGTCTTACAAATTAACATTTCCTAAAACCTGTGATCTGGTCTCCCTGTTTCAAGAAAATATATTTCAAAAAGGAAGAGACAACACTGATATAAGCTGTTATATATATATATTTGTCCTGCAAGGCCTAAACAGGCCAGAATAGGCCTGAACATGTCCTGGTTTTCTGTTCTTCCTCCTTTTGCTGTTGGGAGAGGCCACCATGGGAAAGGAAAACAAAAGGCCCTGGTGCCTCCATGTCTGTCCAAACATGTATACAGGGTACTCACACATATTTAACCTTGCTTGTGTTCTGCCCTAAAAGGTAAAAGAAAGCCCTGACTTCATCTAATATGGTTAAGTTTGGCAAAGTGCCATTCTGATTGGCTAATCTGTGTACAAAGGCCCATTAGACTTGGGCTACATTGATAAAAAGAGATGAGCAGGTAGAGACATCCTGCCTGCTGCTGCCATTGTCTTCTGCCTCATTGCATCCTGCCACACTTTGCTACAAGCTAGCTCTGCCACAAAGTAATGAACCCTGATACTTTGAGTTTGTCCCCCTGGAAACTGCTTCTAGTTTATCAGGAACAGGCTTTAGATTGCTCCATGTGATAGGCTTGCTTAGCCTGCGTGACATGGTGCTAAGACTGTACATTTGCAAGACATCCTGATGGAAGTACTCTGCCAAGACTGGGAACCCCTGGAAGGAACACACATCATCCAGAAGGAACCAGGATCAGGTCAGAGATTGTCTGCTTCTCTCCCAGCATCCTTGACAAACACTGGGGAGATCAGAAGACTCAAGGTTTAGAAGACACCAACAGAATCCCCCCCGCAGGCATTTGGGTACTGTCTAGGGAACTGTAGTTAGCCCTGCGAGTCAGGAAATAACTTTTGTGAGCAAATATTCAGGAGTGTCTTTACCAAATCATAAGCAAAACTCTGTAATTGAATCTACTTGAATCCTAACCTTTTGTCTTAAACGGAAAGGGACCTCTTGAGCCCATCTTGAGGGCAAGCGATATATTGAATGAAAGAACTTCTCTTCCATTTCTCATAGTATAATGTCGTATTATTGCTAGTTATTTCCTAAGTTGTCTAGAGCCAGTTATTCCTTTGTATAACATTTTCATGACTGCTGCACCGAACCAATTATTAATAAAATTTACCAGGTGGGTAGCAAGAATCCTGAATATCAAAATAAGCAATATTAATTTTGAAAAAAAAAATCATATGGCATTAATGAATACCCTCCATTACAGTATTTCAGAAGAGTATTCATTAAAATCATATTGGCATAGATGGATTGGGGGGAAAAAACAAAACAAAACTCAGCAGCCCTGAGGAAAAGGACCTGGGAGTCTGGGTTGATGAAAAGCTCAACATGAGCCTGCAGTGTGCACATGCAGCCCAGACAGCAACCGAGTCCTAGGCTGCATCAAGAGAAGCGTGGCCAGCAGGGCAAGGGAGGGGATTCTGCCACTTTACTCTGCTCTCGTCAGACCCCACCTGGAGTACTGTGTGCAGTTCTGGAACCCTCAGCACAGGAAGGACATGGAAGTGTTTGAGCGGGTCCAGAGGAGGGCCACAAAGATGATCAGAGGGCTGGAGCAGCTCTCCTATGAGGACAGGCTGAGAGAGTTGGGGCTCTTCAGCCTGGAGAAGAGAAGATTTTGAGGACACCTGATAGTAGCCTTCCAGTATCTGAAGGGGGCCTACAGAAAGGCTGGGGAAGGATTATTTACAAGGTCCTGCAATGACAGGACAAGGGGCAATGGGCTTAAACTGGCAGAGGGGAGATTTAGACTAGATGTTAGGAGGAAGTTCTTTCCAGTGAGGGTGGTGAGGCACTGGAACAGGTTGCCCAGGGAGGTTGTGGATGCTCCTTCCCTGGATGTGTTCAAGGCCAGATTGGATGAGGCCTTGAGTAACCTGTACTAGTGGGAGGTGTCCCTGCCTATGGCAGGGGGTTGGAACTAGATGATCCTTGAGGTCCCTTCCAACCTTACCATTCTATGATTCTATGATTCTATGATTCTATTCTATGAAAACCAACCTACACACAAACAACAACAACAACAAAAGACCTCCCCCCCAAAAAAAAACCCAACCAAACAACCAAAAAAACCAACACTGAAACCAATTTTGCAATTAGAAAATGTGATAGTGAATTACAGATACTACGGCTTGTAGGCATTTTTATGTATCACTGGTATTCAAAGTTTTACATAGGACTTGTCCTCATAAACATAGAAAGCTGCTGGCCACCTCACCAGAGACTTCTGCTCTGCATAACATGCAGTTAAATTTATGATAGCTTCATAAATTGTATATAAGTGAAAGAGGAAGCAATATATATTCACTAACTACATAGGAAGTATTGTATAGAAGTTATTGCTGCCTTCATGCTGTTACTAATACCAGTTTTTGTATTGCACACAACTGTTTTAAATCTCAAGGTTTAGAAGAGAAGAATTAAAATGGTTGTACTTATTCCTATCTCTGACATTGAGCTGCAGTAGCTCTTAATTGAAATGAACATAAAATTTCAAACCCTAATAAAAGCTAATCTGCAGTGTTCAAATTCTCAGAGCAAGGAAATTATAATAACTATAACAAACTTTAATTAATTTGTCTCAAATAACAATCAAGGGGAAAGGAATATGTTCTACAATTTATTTTGTAAGTATATTTAGTCTTCAGTTAGGTCATCATTCCTCTCAGCAAATACAACGTTCTGTGGGAACTACCTCTCAAGGACTATTCTTATACGTCTCTCCTGTAGTGAAAGGAAGAACAAATAACTTTAAAAATCTGCTATCAGTCTGAAAGTTCCTCTAGGTAACACCATGATTACGTTCATCAGAAAACTATTTCTATATTTTTATAGTTCTATTTCTTCTTAAATACAAGTCATGAATCTGTCCATTCCATGCTATATTTATAAGAAAACAGTTTCCAAAATGCTCTGATAGCTTTGATAACAATCATGAACAGTTATTGCCACAATATGGTTAAATCTATTTAAAAATTTAAGGCATTCCTGAAATGGATGTCATCCTAATGAACCACTAATATCAGTAAGATTATTCAGTTTAACTGAGGTGTTTTAGTCATTAAGTCTTTCAAAGTAAGAGAGAGAGAGAGAGAAGATACAAAGTAAACAAAAAGAAGCAGTATGAATCATGCAGTCTCTCAGGCTTAGCAAGATCGGGATTTTCTATTCGCTCCATCATGCACCTCTAGAACTGAACTTCAAACATGGCCAGGTTAGGAAGATCCATCTTACCTTGTATACTTTCAGGTTCTTCTTTTTAGAACAGAAGGAATACAGATAAAGTTTTGCAAAGACACTTACACAATCTAAAGTGAAATTTGATACATTTTGTAATCCTTTGAGAGAAGATAACAACAGGAATATAGTACTATAGTAGAGAAATTGACCATTTTTCCACTCCTGATAAATGTGGGTCCATCAGTTTTAATAGATAGGATGCTAAACTGACAAAAGTTTGCTGTCCTAAACAGGATAGTTTACTGACAAAATAAAAATCACTTTCATAGATGCACAGAACCATATAGATAGGAAGGTCGTCCAGTCCAACATCCTACTCAGAGCAGGGTTAATTCACGTTGCTCAGGGTCTTGTCCAGTCAGACTTTTTTTTAACCATCTCCCAGAACAGAGATATCACAAACTTTCTGGATAATCAATGCATGGTTTCCCTCTTAAGGAGAAATTATTTTTTAAATATCTTAATAACTATTCCAAAATTTCCATGTTGTGGAAATTTTGTGCCTATTGTCCCTTTTCCTAATATTCTGCATCTCTAAGAGTCTGGTCCAGCCTTCTTTATATATGGTACTGTAGCTGAGGACATCCATGAGCTCCCCTCAAAGCCTTCCTTGCTCAAGGCTGAACCAGCCCCATTCCTGAAGCCTCTCCTCTACATAGTGTGCTACAGCACTCTAACAGCTCTTTCACAGGTCTCATTTTCCTTTGTCACTGCAACTCTTGTGGAAGGAACCCCAAAGCACAGTATTGCTGACCATACAGGCATTACATAGATGGAAAAAAATAAACCCCAAACAAACCCACTTCTATTAAATAATTTGCAGAAGTATTTGCAGTTCTATTAATATTATTCAAAATATTTCAAGATATTTTGTTCCTAAATTCAATAAAAAACACAGTTATAAATAAACAAATATGCATTGGTTTGTACATTCACTGTCATACAAATATATATTTCCAACCTTCCACTATGATGTGGAATCATGTAAACAAAGTACTACTCTCAAGTAGTCTTATTACAGAATTGACCAATTTAATGAGATGAGTACTTACTACACCAAAGTATTTATTATCCCTGGAACCAGGTACATAGTAATTTCCCAGAATTCTGCAAACTAGAATTTTATTTTAGGTATCAGTGACTGAGCTTTGGCAATATTCCATGCCAGGGAATTAGAAAGAAACAAAAATATTCAATGGATTTTTAAAAAGACATCCTGGTAAATCTTACTATGAATGCAAACATCAATCAAAATTCTCTACACAGTTCAACTATAGAAAGACCAGGAAAGATTCCTTTGTGTCTCATTTCCATTAAAACAAGTAATTTACAAGATCCTACATAAAGAATAGAATGGTATAAAATATGTAGAGCTTTTATTGAATAAAAGGTTATTTCAAGTTACAACTTGAAAATAAAAATAGAATTGTAAAGAACCTGAGAGGTATATAGGGCTAATCAAATTATCATACTGGAATGCAGAGTTGTTTGAATTAATTAAGTACAAATGATGATATGAATCTGACACCTCTCTGATCTCTAATATTTCATTAAATCCATCTAAAATTACTTCAACACTTTTTTTCCCTGTTTATTTCCATGTAAGAGAAGTCAAAAACATGAATCAGCTGTTCAGCTGCAACTGGAAAAGGTACTTGCATTCAGAAATATTTACCAAACACTTGGATTCATTGTGCTTGGGATTATTACATAAATCTTGTTCCACAAGCAGGATGACTGAAGCTTTTTGACTAGTACAATGCTAAATAACAATAATACTAAATAATAATAAAGCAGTAGAGTACTAAAGACAAATAGCTAAAATGCAGAAAATGTTTAAGATTGCACATAAAACAAAAGTTCCAAACTTTCTGCTACAAGTCTTCATAAGCATTCTGTTGCTAAGACATAGAGTAGACTTGAGAGTTTTTGATCACAAACACACAAAAAACTTTATATCCTGAATGTGCTTAGAGAATATATCATATTTATACTCCTATTTATATTAATTGAACAACAAAAATAAGTAAAAGCCTTCTGAGCATATTGCCAGGATTGCTTCAAGTAGATAGATAAGGTTCAAAAAGTCCTGTCTGGATTGCTGATTGGCTGCTTGAAAAATTAATTTTCAGTCATTGGTTTAGACAACAACCAGACTAAATATTTTAATTTCCAAGAGAGTAAGGATAGTCATAAAGGATTTTTTTTATCCTTATACTGCAAATTTGGTTAGTCATGATAATGTAATGAACAGTGAGGCCACACAGTCTTATCACAGTATCACAGTATCACCAGGGTGGGAAGAGACCTCAAAGATCATCAAGTCCAAGCCGTTACCACAGACCTCAAGACTAGACCATGGCACCAAGTGCCACATCCAAACCCACCTTGAACACCTCCAGGGACGGTGACTCCACCACCTCCCTGGGCAGCCCATTCCAGTAGCCAATGACTCTCTCAGTGAAGAACTTTCTCCTCACCTCAAGCCTAAACTTCCCCTGGTTTAGGGGAAGCTTGAGACTGTGTCCTCTTGTTCTGGTGCTGGTTGCCTGAGAGAAGAAGGTAACCTCCCCCTGGCTACAATCACCCTTCAGGTAGTTGTAGACAGCAAGAAGGTCCTCCCTGAGCCTCCTCTTCTCCAGGCTAAACAATCCCAGCTCCCTCAGCCTCTCCTCATAGGGCTTGTGCTCGAGGCCTCTCACCAGCCTCATTGCCCTTCTCTGGACACGCTCAAGCACCTCAATGACCTTCTTAAAATGAGGGGCCCAGAAATGGACACAGTACTCAAGGTGTGACCTAACCAGTGCAGAGTACAGGGGGAGAATGACCTCCCTGCTCCTGCTGGCCACACTATTCCTGATGCAGGCCAGGATGCCATTGGCCTTCTTGGCCACCTGGGCACACTGCTGGCTCATGTTCAGGCGGGTGTCAATCAGCACCCCCAGATCCCTTTCTGTTTGGCTGCTCTCCAGTCACTCCCACCCCAGCCTGTAGCTCTGCATGGGGTTGTTGTGGCCAAAGTGCAGCACCCAGCACTTGGATTTGTTGAATGCCATCCCCTTGGATTCTGCCCATCTGTCCAAGCGGTTGAGGTCCTGCTGCAGAGCCCTTCTGCCCTCCAACCCACCAACATCAGCCCCCAGTTTGCTGTCATCTGCAAATTTGCTGGTGACTGACTCGATGCCCTCGTCCAGATAATCAACGAAGATATTATTATCCAGGTTGCCCTTCAGCAGCTCCTGAAGTGAACTGTCATTCTCAATAGACAAGACACCATCCCAATTTGCATCTCATATAATATTCTCTCTAAAGGAACAAGCCTGTTTACCCTTCAAGGTTTATCTATCATCAGTCATAACAAATAATGTCCCAGCCATTTTACTCATCAAACACTTTTGTAAGTTCAAGCTGTGCATGCATTCCATTTACTATGGATAACTACATGCTCCATATGCAAAGGGGTTTCTTTCTGATTGCAATTTTACCTATTTAACTTTTGCCAGTGGTCAGATATAAATATTATGGAATGTCATTGGCTGCATATTTGCACTGCACACTCTGTTTAAAGACAGCTCCATTTCTTCTTTAACACCCAAGAGAAAAAGTAGAGATGTCATAGCTCCCTTAAGAGTCATGCTGCTCTCCAAGGCTACATCTACATAGTGAAGTGAAGGTGCAAGTACTGGTCATGATGTTAGCCAAAACAAAGTAGAAGGAGTTGCAACATCAACTAGGAAATTGATGCAGAAGAGTCTCCAGTAGGACATTCCAGCCTTCAGTAATACTTTGCCATCAAAGTTATCCTCACCTACATTAACATTAGGAGTGTAAGCACAGATAGGTATTTGCTTGCTAAAATCGTGCTTTGGTTTCATAACACTTGACTATAGTATCTTGATTTCAGTTTAAACTATGAAAAACAGGGTTTGGGACCCTGCTATTGAAACTATTCATCTTATGCCTCTCTGTATGGTTGGTTGGAGTATGGGCACACAAATAGGATCACCAGGTAGACCTGGTAGAATTCTCCCTGGGAAGAGTATGTCCTGATGATGTACGTTATTGTGCAATTTTAACATGATACTGCTCAGTACACTGCTGTAAGCTTTCAAACTCTTCTCACATTTTTCTCTAGAGGCTACCCCATTTCAGAGAGATATGTGATTCCTGCACTAGTTTATAGCTCATAAATGAGAGCTTCAGCAGATGGCAAGATCACCACCAAGATGACGCGCATGTTTAGGACGAGAGGCATTCTTTGTTTGCTATTACGTAAGTAATCCAGAACAACAGAAAGATATCAGTTTCTTCCTTCAGTTGTTCTCTGAAATGTCTATTCTCACAGGCTACAGAATTCTTGGATCAAATATTTCCTTTATCAGCAAGCATGCACTGCACTTCACTAAAAGTGTATTATTTCAGTTCACATTACTAATTAATGAACTTTGCATATATTCTGGTTTAGACTACTTGTATTCAGTAACAGAAGTTACAGAAAGAAATATAATAGGTCACATTCTATTATTGTTACTAATTGGATTTGTTCATTGAGCTTGAAAAGTTATACTATTTATGTCTTAAATCTAAGAGAACAGATGCCTTTGAAAAGCAAATTAAAATAAAAACAGAATGCTATGGGGTTGGAAGGGACCTCCAGAAGTTGAATCCAACTCCTCTGCAGAGCAGGACCACTTAGTCATACAGGAATGTGTCCATGCAGGTTTCAAAGATCTCAAGAAGGAGACTCCACATCCTTTCTTGGCAGCCTGTTCCAGCACTCCATCACCCTCACAGTATGAAGTTTTTTCTCATGTTGAGATGCAATTTTCTGTGATTGAGTATACATCCACTGCCCCTCATCCTATCACTAGGTATAACTGAAAACAGACAGGCTCCATCCTCCTGACAGCCACCCTTCTGATATATGTAAACACTGACAAGGTCCCCACTCAACCTTCTCTTCTCCAGACATTCCTCATAAGAGAGATGCTCCAGTCCCTTAATCATTTTCATAGACCTTTGTTGAAATCTCTCCAAATAGTTCTCTGTCCCTCTTGAACTGGGAGGCTCAGAACTGTAAACAACCTTTGTTGAACTTCATTAGTCTTTGCCCAGCTGTCCAGTCTGTCCAGGAACTGTTGAGTGGCAGCATAGCCTTCTGGTGTATCAGCCATTCCTTTCAGTTTCAAGTCATCAGCAAATCTGCTGAGGGTACACTCTGTCTCTTCACCTAGGTCACTAATGAATATGTTAAACAAGACTGGACCCAGCACTGAGCCCTGGGGAACACCACTAGCTACAGGTCTCCAATAGGTCTCTGCACCACTGGCCACCACCCTTTAAGCTCTGCTGTTTACCAAGTTACCAATCCATCTCACAGGTCCCTCTTATAAGCCACACTTCCTGAGCTTACCTACAAGGATGTTGCGGGAGACAGTCTCAAAAGCCTTGCTGAAGTCAAGGAAGACAACATCTACTGCTCTCACTGCAACTAACCATTCAGTCACATCATCATAAAAGGCTACCAGATTAGTCAAATATGCCCAATGACTAACAAAACTCAGCATATTCACTTATTTTTAATGTCATTCTAGTCTGTAGAGTTTTTGAATCATAGCCTACAAGTTTGTGCTGCTGAAAGAAAAAGCAGACAGGAATGTTTTTCAGATAGTTTATTACCTCAAATTACAGTAGTGTATTGCTTTCATTGGCACTCATAAAAACTGCCTCTACAGTAATGCTGGCTAAAAGCATCCTGCTCATTTGAAGTTTATGAATGTAAACCTTGTGTAGAATAAAAAGCCAGACTTGTGTTCAACAGGATTTACTTTTGAGAGTAAACACATTAAAAGACAAATATATGTTTAGTACAAGGACTAGGATAGGGACCAAACTGAGCCAAAAATGATGGTTTATGACAATTACTCAACCTACCTGTGTCTCAAGTTTCCCAAGAAGGAGGATAATAGCCTTTTTGCCCTTACACTGGATTGCGAAGTTTGACTCATAAAGAGCCTTATCCAAAGCCATTAAAGCTAATAGAAATCTCTCATTGACTGTAATGAGCTTTTGTTCAGGTTCTTTACAAGACAGCTGAAAAAGTGCCATTGACTTCAAGCCCTAATTTTATAAAGCTGTTTCATGTCCTCAGTACAGAGGCATTTCGAAACAGAGAAATTTAGTAATGAGAGTATTATAGTTACAAAGAAATCCCCAAAAGATAAAACTGAACCTTTTTTTAAAAATTCTGAGGTGCTACTCACTGCATATGTGTACATTTAGGAATATGTGTGTGTGTGGTGTGTGTGTGTACACGCATATATATATATATATACACAAATGATTGCATTCACTGATTAATAACTGGTACTTAAGTACCCTTATATGTTGGTTTCATCCCTGCACTGCTGGATATTAACTCTACACATTTAATCTGTCAAAATACAGTTTATAACATATACATTGATTTAGATAGTGTCAGATTCAGTATATAAACTATCATCTCCTTTTTATGCTGGTAATATTCTGGTTGTGAAAGCAAAGACAACAACTGATTTGGCATAAAGTTAACCCTTTAAAATCATTAAGAAATTTGAAACTGCTGAGGACATTAATAACTGAGCAATTCTTTATAATGTCCTCTGCACTTCTCATCTAAGAAAGTAGAAGCATTGCCAAGAATAGTATTTTCTCTTCTGTTGAACTACAGCCTCATAGTAAAAAGGCCACTCAAAATAGGAAACATACCAGAGATTAAAATAAAATTCTAAAAAAATTAGAAACTTTAAAAAGTGGTATCATTATATAAACTATTTGTTACTGCATTCCAGTAGTATGCCAGTTAAGGAATGCTAAGTTAATATCATAAAAATGTGTCTTCATTCTATAAGAATTTGAAAACAGTAATAGTCAATTGAGTAGAAACCTTTATTCTAGTCCAGGGACCTGAAATAAATTTCCACTGGTATGTAACTTTTTGTCCCCTTAAATAATAGTAAAGAGATGCAAGTTCTGTGTATAACTATTGGCTTCTTTTCAAAACAGCTATTTTACAGCATTATGAACGGTTGGCATGACATATTTCAAACCCTGAAACACAGCAGTATCAAAGCAATAGCTTTATATAACACCTGACATACTGTATTACAGAAAACATTTCTTTTTTAAAGACAACGCACAATAACCATATATTACTTCATTTAGTACAATATTTTGGAAAGGTAATTAATTTTTTTTTTTTTTTTTTTTAATCTTATAGAGAGCCAAAACCATATCTTCGTAAAATCAGTTAAGGCATGAATTTTATTCAATGGCACAACTAAATGGAAAAGAAATATTAAGCTCTTTCAAGTCTTAGTTAAAAGATTTTCGTTTACGCACTTCAGGAGAACATCTCGCTATGCCTCAACATTCCCATATTAGTCTTAGAAGAACCATGCAATAACAAGAGATCATATAATTTATATTTTTTATATTTTTATGAATTAAAGATAATTTTGCCTGTCAAGATTTCGTATTTTAGAAACTCTTATGTCTTCAAAGGTGCATTTAATTTCAAACTCAATTGCAATCTGTTTTTTTGCTTTATCAACCTCACCCATTAGACAATTACACATATTGTTAGTCTCCAAGACAAAAAGTTATTCCAACCTCTGTTGTCATTCTGGTTTTCCATAATTTCCTTTTATGCCCCATGTAACTCATTAAACAAATCCAGAAAAAATCAGTGTGTCTGTCTACACTGTATATGCCTTTTCACTGTAAGACTGCATGAAAAATAATAGCCTTGAATCCAAACCATTTTTAAAATACACTACTTTTACTGAATCCTTTGATCTAAGAAAATATATCTGGCTTTGCATGTCAAAACTGTGACACATGCAAAATTTAATCTAACCTCTTAAGTGACCTAAATTTTTGATGAACTGAGAAAAATAGGTTCACATCTTATTATTGTGCAGTCTGTTCCTTACAACTGCTGCAGTGTTATGAGAGGAAAAGTATTTAAGAACGTATCTTCCAAATGGCTTAAAGAAAGTAATTTTAATTCACTTGTGCAAGTGATCTCCAAAGTACATCAGATAGGGGAGCAGAAAACACCCAGGAACCTAAAATCTAATGTGTTTGTAGGATGGTAAAGTCCAGTACATCCTTCTCAATACACTTCCATTTTCTACAAGTGCAAATGCTCTGTATTCTCTTATTCTCAAGGTAGTTTCCAGTTCTTTGATCTCTTGTGTCCTCTTCTGTCTGAATTCAACAATTGCTACTCCAACTTAATTTCTGAGGAAAATACCTATTGACAGCTGACTTGCCCATAATGTATCCATCAACACAACACAAAGGTCATTCCGTCTGAAGAAAGCTGAAGAATTCACTATAAAAAGCTCTCCTACTAGCTTTCTATAGGTGACATTGCTGTAAGAAGTGACATATTGTCCAGTGCTAGCTAGCAGTAAGGTCAAAGACCAGCAAAGCTAATTTTCTAATATGTATAAACTTTAGGAAAAGGAGTAAAAATCTGAGGATATTTAGATGTATTTAACATGCTATCGTGCATGAAAGCTGCACAGTATCCACACTGAGGATTTTACTTTGTATTAATTTCTGTGTGAGCTGCTGTAAATATGAAACCAATGCCCAAATGATAATGTTTCCATATGCTCTGAGTCTACATTGGGAATATATTTGTAAGTGAAAAGAATATTACTAAATTTATGTATGACTAAGATTTATCTTGGGAACAGAGAGAGAGATAGAACAGGAAAAAACTACTACGGTAGGAAAGAGATAACTGCACAGGACAGACTGAATAAAATCCTGCAGGAAACAACCTCTAAACTAGATGTCAGAAATCTTAGAAGATATTATCAGGAAAGTGATAATTAAAAATAACAAGAAATACAAGCATAAAAAGGTTAAGACAGACCAAAAGAGAGACAATGGCCTCACATACCCCAGGCCAGACAGTAGGTATTTTTTTTACTTTTTGCTGAGAAGCAGGTGTTTGAAGTAAATAACTGGGCTAAACTTACTTCTAAAGTCAAACTTAGACGATCCTTGCTACTGTTAATTCAATTTGAGTCAGTGGAGTGACTTCTGTATGGAACTGGTACGGAATGAAAAAAAATCAAGCCTGGACAACTTCCCTGTGACTACTGATGGGCTTTTCATAATATTAGAACAGAATTTTCTCATAAACCTGCACAGAAATAGGGCAAACAGGATTTGTATTTCCACAGCAGGATACACAGCTTATGCAATTATTTCTTGCATGCTAGATTAAGTAAAAAACCAAGAACAAGAATCTACACAAAATGTAACAAAACTAAAACCAAACCAAAACTGGAATGAAGAGAAAGCATTTGCTGTCTTTCTGATGAACAGATGCAGACTTTTGCTTGTAAAGAAACAGATTTTTTGGGTTACATTTTGTCTTCATTAATATGAAAATAGACCGATACAAAGAAAGTTTACATATTTATAGAATCATAGAATGTTTTTGTTTGAAAGAGACCTTTAAGGTCATACACAGATCAATTTAACAGTTAACAATTACTAAGCACAATCACAGTTTCCTAATTCTTTATCCCAGTATGGGCAGTAAAGCAAGACTGAAGTCCCAGGAGGGAACCATTCCACATTACATCAGCTGGCAACATGTCCTCAGGGAGCATCTGTCAGCCACATGGAGTTGGCTCACCCTTTAGCTGCTCCACCAGTACATGCCTCCAAATCTCTGCCACTTCTCCTTCCATGTGGGGAAACTAAAAGGAGTCTTAATCTTTGTGTAATAGGTAAGAGCAAACTCAATCTCTGGTAACCAGGATATTTTATAAGGTCTAATAGTGCTCACAAAAATAACAATATACTTGCTGTGTCACACTAATTAGCCAGAAGACATGGACACGGACAGACAAAGAATTGACTTACCGGTCCAAAAGCATTGCTGTCAAAGCTATGTCCATGGTGATCACCTTCTACCCAAATATGTCCATGTGGAACTTTCACATACTTCTTTTTGTATCCAATGGTTCTAAAAAGAATTACAAAAAATGATTAATAATTTAAAAAGTTAAAAAATTGCAATGTTTTGGTAGGCAAATTCACATATTTATGGGCTTGGGATTTGATCTTGAATATCATCCAACAACTGCTTTAAAAAAAAAACCAACCCTGTGCTGAAATCCTTTAGGTTTCAAGAGTGCTACTTAAGTCAAAATACATACTGATTTTGTATGAGCTGTTTACAACACTGGCATAAATCACATCACAACAGGAAACAAGAGACTTTCCAGTTAAATATAATTAAGGGATTCGTATTTCCATCTCTGTAGCAACAGTTCTTTGAACTATCAGTGGACACACACTGTACTGAGAATGTTTTTCTTCTGGGGTAGTCCAGGTATCCATCAGAAATAGTCTGGCATAGCTGAACTGGCCTTCAGATTCAGAGCTTGGATTCCTGTAATGCTTTTATGTCCTGGGGATAGGATATCTTGAGCTGTAAAAAGCTAAGCAGGATAAACTTAAAGGAAACCTCTAAGAGAAGGACAAGTGCTGCAAAAAAATGACATTGATGGTTCCAGCCATTTTCCACAGAAATTCCTACTGAAGCAGTGCCTCAGCATATTACAAAAATGACAAACTACAGATGAATAGTAAAGCTGAGGTGCAGAGTATGCAAAGTTCCTCTATTTAGTTTCTGAGTAGCTGTCACTTTCACAATTCTGGTCTACCTTCTACCATATATGCCACTGCCCTCCCCACCAAATTATTGCCATTATTACTGGGGATTATGCATAGTGATACCTATAATTTTGATTTAGATAACCAAGTCAGTCAACAGACATAGACAGAAACAGACTTGATCTAGTTTGTCTCCAGCTGCTCATCACTTTTCAGTGCCTGGAAGATAATCCCCCAAAGCAGCAGCTAGAAGGAACACCCTAAAACTAAAGAAAATCAGCTGAAAAGAGAAAACCCACCTTCACCAGGAAATTTAGGTGAACCATGCAACAGCACTGAACAGGGTTGTTCATAAGTCAAAATGGGAAAACAGTTTTTGGCGAGGTTTACAAGCTAATTAAAAAATCCCAAGGCCACAAAATATTAGAGGAATAAGAAATCCTTAGAAGTTCATTTCATTAACTTTATTTGGCATTATCAGTCAATAATAATAATTTACTTCATATGTCACAACACCCAACCAGTGCTTTTCCAAACAGTTGCCTTTGGTTCATAAAAAAAAAAGAGCAAGCTCTAACTACATTCTGATGGAAGTTTTACCTGTATTTTCACTGGAAGGTGAAGAAGTAATATCCTATGTGGGGAAAAAAAAAAAAAAAAGAAATTCCTTCCTTTTTTTTTTTTTTTGTTTCATTTTTGCTTTTGGGTGTTTTTTTGTTGTTTTTGTTTGTTTGTTTGTTAAAGAAATACAGAATGCAATCTGGACAATGAGGTTATTTATGTTTTGAGATACCATAATACTTCTCACTGATAATTTCTATTCTAAAGTACCATATGAGACTATGTTTTACTAGAAACAGTTTAAGATACAGTTTGAGAAAAGTTGATCATTAATTCTGTTCTGACCAGACACTCTAAAAATTAAGTAGCAGATTGTGACAGAGTTCAGTACCTCTACAGCCTTCATGCATGAGACTGAATTTTGCCTAGAAGGGTAAAAGGATTTGAAAGTGAATTCTGCTGACATATTTACCTCATAAATGTCAGGAAAATAATACAACAAATGCCAGTCAGCAACTCCATCTCAGACCAGAAACAATCTCTTACCCCCAGACAATCTCCTCCATTACTATGATTAGGAAATCACCAATAAGAAAGGGGGGGGGGGAGGCAGGGAAAGGAAATAATTTGTTCTACATTGATAGGTCTCACAGAGGTTTTCAGAGACCCTGTGAAAATGGTAAGGTTTAATGCAGGTGTTCTTTAATGCCTAAGGCAAAAAGAAAAGGAATACAGAGTTCAGTAATAATAACTGGGCTTTTTTATGATTTCTTTAACTGAGAAAACAGATATTTCTTTTCTACTCTTGAAATAGGCAAGAAATAAGACAGAAAAATTTGCTGCAATTGTGAAAAAACAAGTGTGTTGCATGATTAAGAGGAATTATGTACAAATCCTCAAAGTGAAAAAAGTTAATTATATACACTTTTTTTTTATTATTTAGATGAAATAGAATTAAAATCTATTATATTAATAAATTCATTAGGTGAAAACCTTCTGCCAGTTCATGTATGGGATAAACAAACCAACAGATTTTTTCACCCATTAGGTCCTGTAGGAAGGAAACATCAAGACACATGATAAAGGATTAGCACTTGCATACCTGTGAACGAAAGTGAGGGAAATAAATATACTTTCCTAAGAAGACTCCTTCAAAATGAGTGTGTAGTAATTGCAGAAGTTTCCAGGAATTTTGCACTCACTTTAGTAATCTTCCTACAAAAACTGCCCTGTGGAATGCCCACTGAATTTGACAAGAAAGTTTTACTTGAAATGTTCACTGCATGAATTAGTAAAAAATGCCAGCAATAAACTCAGGTTACAGTAAATTGGATCATCCATTACTTGATATTGTTTTGAATTTTCAAGATAATTTCACTCTTGAATTACTCCACAACAGATCAATAAACAATTTATGCAAGTAAACTAGGCTATAGGCTTCATAAAGTCAAATGGCAATAGGTTATTTTTAATTGCTATTTAAGAACCAAAAAGTCAAAATCATTCAGTAACGCTGCTCCTCTCTCACCAATCTTGCAGAAATTCAAGACTTCAGTCCCTGGCCTAAATTGCAAGGAGGTGCCCACATGTGTCAGCTACACAGCTAATATGGCTCTTGCTCTAAAATGTGCAAACTACAACTCATTCATTTTGCTACCTAACCATTTAAGACAGACATGTTGAAAGAAAATTATCATCTACTTTTAGTGCAATCCTACAAGGCCAAATTAGTAACACAAGTTGTAGAACACCTTTTCCGAGAAGGACAGCTGTGGCCTCAACCTGTTTTCCTTACGGATATCTTTGCAGACAACTGACAACAACTTTTTAGATTTAGGATCACCTAAATAAATGCCAGTTATAACAAACAAAACTCCTGTGAAAAACTAACAGAATATAAAGTGAACAAAGACTTTGGAATGTTTCTAGCACTCTTCGATAACAGCAAAACATGAGATCCTCAAGCCACATATCAATTAAAAGCACGACTAGCTCATCGGGACTTGTACATCGAATCCTTGAGGGGCCTTTGCTACAAAAGAAATGCAGCCAATAATGTACTGCATATTTTGAAAGTAGTGCAAAACCCCATTTTTCTTTCTTAATTAAGCATTCTTACTGTCATGTCTCTGACTCTGCCTGTAATCTTGACCTCTTTGTTAGCTCTCATATATGAAGTATTTAATTAAATGTAGAAGTTGTCTGAATGAATTCTTAGGAGAATGACTGATGGAAGTAATAATTAAATTAGTATTTGTTAATTTCATATCCCATTCATTAGTGTGAGTTATAATTATTGATCGTTTTTAAAAAGAAAGCCTCTACTAATAAAGAGTAGTCTTTCACTTCCTGTTCTTTGAAGTGAAAATACTATTTAACAGATCATACATATCCCCATTTTAAAGGTTTACTTTAAGAAAACCACAGGTAAACACATTCAGCTACCCAGATTTTGATACACAGTACTTCAAGCCTCTGTTAAAAAGCATGATGGTGAGTGCAGAAAAATATCTCAGGTTTTACTTAACCAAAGTCTTTGACAGGTTAGTAATAACCAACTATGCTACTGTTCTACAAGCTGTAGTTAAACTCTCACTGACTTAAAAACAGTCTACAAGAGTTACAACGATTTCCTTTAAAAGAATGCAATGGAATTACAGTTCTCTTTTTAGTTATTTTTACAGAAAGTGCTAAGATTCAGTTGTTTGGGATTTTTTTTTTTTTTACATCTGAGGTACATTTTGAGCCTTTGCAAGACTGGGGGTTTTGGTTTGTGGGGTTTTTGTTTGCGTTGGTTTTGGTTTGTTGGTTCTTGGGGTTTTTTTTTGGGGGGGGGTTGGGGGTTTGTTGTTGTTGTTGTTGTTTGGTTTTTGGGTTTTTTTAGTTGTTGGGGTTTTTTTTCCCTCTCCATGATTTAACAGATGTACTTATATGTATCCTTGGCTGAGAAATAATTTCAATCTCGACAGTCAAAAATGAGCTCTATATGGTATTCTAACCACCTGCCCACAAGCAAGAAAATCTGCTTTTTTAGGATGTGGTACCAAGTGCCAAAGCAAGCAACTTGGCTCAGATATGTTGGATGAGAAATGACTGCCTTCAATTTGATCTGACCTTGAGGAATCAAATGGTCTCAGCAATCTGTATACCTTTGGGTGTCATCAGGAAACAGACACTGTAGATTATTTCCTGTGTTTGCACATCAGATAATAAACAAGTTCTTTTGTAAAATCACACTATCACACTTAAGAGTAATTTTTTCCAAACAACATAAACTGCTGTATGTGGAAGTTTTTCACATACATCCATCTTCATCAAATTCAAAGAGCATTAACATATTCAATTTTAGGTGACACCC
Organism: Eubucco bourcierii; assembly: GCA_013396675.1. NCBI lineage: Eukaryota > Metazoa > Chordata > Aves > Piciformes > Ramphastidae > Eubucco > Eubucco bourcierii. The sequence continues at coordinate 53,044 of VWZE01020222.1, forward strand.
ACATACCAAGACATGAAAGTTATTTTCATATATCATGTAAATTGTGCTAGTATCATCAACAGGATATCTTCCCCATGATACCAAACACCTTCCAGCTCCTCAGAAATCTCATTTCACACACATACAATCATGTGTGTCTGTCTATTTTAACCTTCCCTTTACATACACTATATTTCTTTGACCACAAGTTGTTATTTAAATGACTGCTTTTAGAAGATGGTTATGTACGTGAAGCACCTACTTCTTTCTTATTTTTCTTTTTCTTTCTTTATTTATTTAAAACCAGGTTAACAGACTATGTATGGGAATATGTCAATACGTTATGGAAAATCCTTTGGTTGTGTGCAACTATTAATTTTTGCCTCAGAGCTGAAATGTGTTTGCCTTAAAAGTTACAGATCAGGCAGATGTTGAGAAGCATGACTTTAAAATGTGCGTCCAAAACTGAGAACTGGAAAAGCGCTGGAGGAGACCTTGCGCTTGGTATACTGCTTCTGGAGCATGGCTAGATATTGAGAAGGGGACCTCAAAATAAAGACATGCCAGAATGACAGAATCTGAAACATAAAATTCCATAGAGATTACAAACAACCATTAAAGAGAGAAATTTCACCTGTACTTGGGAAATTTTTGAGTGCCTAAAGCTTGTGGGTTTCACCTTTTGCAGCAAAAGATTTTGAAGTTCAGACTAATTAACTGGCTTCCCCACTCAGAACAATAAACAAACAAGCAAACAAAATACACAATCTTTTGGAATAAATAATCAAACAAGTTGCCAAACTGCAAATGTGATCTCCTTTTCCCCAGCTAAAGCAGTCCTAGCAAAGTGAGCACCACTGCAGGTTCCTAAGACTGAGCAGTGCTAAGAATAATGTCTGATATGGAAAGTATGAGAGCTGTTTGTAGCTGTGTTTTATTAATTAGGTAATTTCTCACAAAGCATACCATTGTAAACAAAATAATTATTTAGCCATTATTTGCTTCACCAGATCCTTAAAAATAGCAGTTAATCACATTTAGAACATACAGTATTCAGTAAAGTAACTTAAATTAAAAGGCAGTCTAACCAGATACTGATACTTACACTTTTTGCTTTGTGTAAAAATTGGTCAAATTTTCAAAAGCATGCATCTGATAACTTTTAAACTAAATTTCTACCAGATGGCTATACCACCATTTTGTAGGGCACCAAAATGCTGCCAGCTTCAGCAAACATTTTGAAACATTTTAAAATGTAGTCCGGCATAAATTTCATTACTAATGCAGCTGTTCCTGTTGCTTTCTTTCAGCAACATTGGCAGAGCAAAGAGAACTCACTATATAAATTCTAAGGCCAAAAGATACCAATGAGATGAACCAGTCTGAAATAGGTCTAAGTACATCCCTCAGACTTTTAAGCAGTAGTTAATGCAGTGATAATTGAATAATTCACTATTAAATATCTTGAGCATGCACTGTTAAGTGAATTTAAATTTTCCATTATTTTCTGTCCCTCTGTGCTTTATAAATGATACTTGCATTTTAAAATATTTTATATTTTTTATTACGCATAATAATTAGTACATATTGCTAGTCTCAAAGAACACGACTAGATGAAAAGAACTTGAGTAAATTTCTAAGCCTTCATGAAGTCATCTAGAACTCTACCATCAAAAAAACCCTTCTGCTTTTATAAAAATGGGAATGAAGATAGTGTTGATACACACATCTCAGTGAAAGGGAGACATTATTTTTAGTGACACTTTACAAATATGTACAGAAGATATTCTTTAAATTTTAGCATAATAAATTCGTCCTAGCAAAAACTTACCTCGCCCCATCAAATATGAAGCATAAGAAATTAACTATTAATAACTTTTTGTTGTTGTTTTACATATGACCTGGTGAACAACTACCCATTTTTTACCTATTTTATATATGCAACTAACTAGATGTATCACACATGATCCACATCACATATACATCAAAATAAAATCAGATTTATTAAGACATAGCAGTTTAATTTCTAAACCCTGACCTCATATATTCTTCTTCAATGAACCTCCAAATTAGGCAGCACCTCAATGATACTTTAAAAACCTGTCTGGTAACTATGAACACTATTTTGGTCGTATTTCTTTTTTCTTAAACTGCAACAAATAGATTACAAACATGTCTGTCTGAATAACAACTAGTTATAGAAATTAAATTTGTATTAGAAAAACTTTATGTAATAGAAAAACTTTGTTTTACAATATAGTTGACAGTTCATATAACAATATTTTTGAGTCAACTCTGTATACCTTCAATCAAGTGCAGACAACATCATATTATTTACTGCAAATAGTACAGATTATATACAAGATTGCCTACCAAGTCTTCCATTTCATTAAAGAGATGAGTCAAATTTCTGTTCAAATCTAATTTTCATTAAATTGTTTTTTATATTCCATTTCAGGATAAATTTTCAGGATAAATTAACACAAAAACAAAACAGTGATTTTGTGTTGTAATAAAGAACAACTTCTCACCTGTTGCATTCACTATATTTAAATAGCTAACAAGCTTACTGATTCAGCAAAAAGAAAACATAAAATATCTCATTTTTCTCTTCTACAGGCTTTCATTTGTGAATCTGATTCTAACTGCCAACACTGCCCTGTCAAGTTAAGATTATGAAAATTATTCAGTTTCATTCTTTTGATAAAAGTCCCATTAACCAAATGAGTGTATCATTTCATTATCTCTTCACGTTTCTCTGCTAAATTATATTAATTAATGTGACATGATTTTGCTAATATCATTAAGAGCTATTAACAATATCATATAATATCATATACTACATGGGAATAATTTGCTAGATTCATTATCGTTAACTTCATAACTTTACCAAGGTAAAATTTTACTAAACATTGTAGGTCAAGTCAGCAAATTTATGAAACCCTATCATTGTTGTCCAGTTGGACATTTTATACCTATATGAATAGGAGAGTAATTGTCCCAGGTTGGGAACTATAGGGTTAAAAAAAGTCCTCTAGGGACTTGAAGATTGTTACTCAATCCCATAATTCTGCTATCACTTCATAAACTCACAGCAAGGCCAGCTCGTTCTCCTTTCCTCCCCCTTCAGTCTTGTGTCAGGCAGGAGCAGCGTTATCGGGACAAACATGTAAGGACAGGCCTGGTTTGGGACCTCCAGAGGCTGTGCTGAGGCCTCTTGGATGGCAGAGGCATGGGGCAGGAAGGATTGGAGCACTGGGGATTGTAGATTTAGTTTTGGGTTGGGAGAAAATTCAGGGGGTTTGCTTATGGATTCTGTATCTGCTTTGTAATTTCTGTCTGTAACACTCTCTCCAAATAGAATTCTGGTTTTTTTCTCCAGTTCATTTGAGAGCTTTACTCTGTCGGCTCTTTAAACCCACAACAGTAATAAAGAGCAAAAAAGTGCTGCTATCAAAAAAAAAAAAAAAAAAAAAA